>CM032448.1:81001055-81013555 GCA_019049505.1 Pachyrhynchus sulphureomaculatus | reverse complement strand
GTCTCCAAATAGGACCTCCCTAAAGTCATAATCCTATATATAGGAGTCCATAAACAAAACGACTCAAAATCACACATTTTGAGCACATGCCCTCAGGCAACCAACATACACTGAAATATATACAGAAATATATACAGAAATATATACAGAAATACATACAGGAGTTCAAATCCCAAACTCTTGGTTATGATAACTCCATACTGAGCTTGGTGAAAGCTCTTAGCAAAAGCTAATCAAATCTTCAGCACATCGCACCAAAGTGACAAATCTGCCTGGAAACATGAGCCAGAAAAAACGCCCTCCGTCATTCTTCAGGGTGGCTACACAGAGATATAAAATTTAACCAGCATTGCGCTTCTTCAAGTTGCATGAAGAACCCTCGGGTACTGGTCTCGCCCTAGAACAACAACGAAAAACATCTAATTCATCCCACATAAACAGGAGACAAAACACCTCACCACGATATACTGAAAGGTGGAGACAATAAAATACGGAAATGGTGACCCTGGAGTCCACCAACAAAAGGGAGTAGATTATAGCATCCACTAAACTAAAACGGTGTCTACCACACCACCATAAGTCAAAAAAATTAATCAATAGGGTGTTCCAAAACACACTACTGCCAACAGCCTGTCACCACTAATAGGCTAATTGGAGCTGAGGTCGACTACAGTAGCTAGGCTCTCCTTTGGCTCAAATAGTAATAACCATTGAGTAACAAAACCTTTAAAGGTCCCAAAGGTCAAACGTTCGCCCTCCATAGACTACCCTTCCAATCAGTCTGTTCCTCAGGAAGACTAACTCCCTGCCAAACGTCGTAACGGCATCTGTTAGCACCCGGTGCATCACAGCCTGTAAAAAAAATAACTTATGGGATACAACCTAAAAGGTTTACAAGGTTGACTTAACCAAGCTTCTAACGGAAATTTCCAAACTACGAAAATGAGCTTAAAAAGCTACATGAAGCAAAAATTTCTCAATTTTCCGGTGGCAACGCAACAAAACTTTTGAAAACGACAAGAGCTTTTCCAGCTTAATCAGAAACAAGAAGAAAACATCGTTGACAGCTAAAATATTCGATCATGGTGTTAATCGTCTCCCTAGACAATAGCCTCTAGAAGAAACTGCTACAGGTATCAGGCATAACCGTTTTCTGTCAGCCCAAACTTCTAGATTACCTCTTGGAAATCTAAAAATTCGGTTAGGAATCTTCCTTCACTGCGCTTAGCCACTCTTGACAAGGTTCTCATCTCGGTATCAGATTTTGATCCTTTCTTTGTGAAACGCCTGTCTTACTCTGCTCTCATCTCCTGTAAATGAGCAGCCTTTAGTTCTCCTGCAGGACTTCAATTTCCTATCAATCTGATAGTATACCGAAAAAAACTCAACATACGCCTATGAGTCTATGCAAAAAAATTTTTAAAAAATTAGTGACTCAAAGGTAACGTTTAAACGGCCCTGAAAAGAATAGAGTATACCTCAGTTTGTCAATTCAGAAGAAGATCTAAATCAAAATAATCCAAGTCTTAGACTCACTGGATAAACCAAAATCAATTTACTCTTAATTGCACCCAACATATACTAAGGTAATAGAAATCCACCCACTCGGGTAACAAACTTTGAAATTGCTCATAAAAATTTTGACTCTACATCACACTACACGAGCTACATCTTGCGCTTGTCCTAACTCAAGATCCCCTTGGATTGCCTCTAATCAAAATTTCGCTTCCAAGTGTCAAGAACTGGATATTATTTGGGGTCATAAGCAAATCAAATCCCGCGACCACCGACATACCAGTCTTATGATATATCCTGAGTGTGACTCCTTCGCAAGCTCGCTAAAACTGAGTCGATGCTAAACATCAACCACAATCAACCTAAGTTTGGGATATGGCCAATACCCAAAACCTTAGCATTAAACAATAAAAGTAAGCTATTCTCTGCTCAACTTTTATAACAGTCAAAAAAAACGAGGTCGTCACCTCTACAGAGCAACATCAAAAAATAAAGTAAAGCAATTAAGATAATGTAAATATAAATTATTCTTCTTCTGACAAACTTTCATTAGGGTTAGGTCCATTGAATGGTTTTAAGTCTTTAATATGCCATCGTCCTATTTTAGTCCCATCTAAATTAACCAAACCATAAACTAAATCTGAAATCTTTTCTCTTATCACGCAATGCACATACTTAGGTACCAACTTAGATGTGAATTTATCGGCTGCACTGGAAAGAATTTTATTTTTTCGCCAAACGTGATCAACTATATTAAAGGCAAAATCCCTTTTTCTAAGGTTGTAAGACTTACTGTTCCGTTCATAAGCCTTATGTATCCTACTACGCACGTCGGTGAAATTAAAATTTACTAAAATTCCGAATTTTTGTGCAAAATCACATCCCAAAACCAAAGTATGTGATAGAGAAGGTACTACTAGAGCAGAGATTACTAAACAATGACTATTGCAGACTAGCGGCAACTCAACCGTACCTAAAACTTTTAGACGGCTGCCATCTGCAGTGGTAACACTTCTATTTTTGACATGGCATATTTTTATACTTAAACGACTTAAAATTTTAATACCATTCTGACCTACAACGAAGGTATTTGCACCAGAGTCAAATAAAGCCGAGAAATGGACACTTAATGGATTTATCTTTATATGCGGTCTATTATCTAAATATTTATGCACGAATAAAGGAGATATGTGACCATTTGGAGAAGCAGGAGTTTTAACTTGAGAAGGAGGATTTTTATTAGACTCAAAAAAAATCAGAAACTTTTGTAACTATTTAGTCCAATCTGATCTATTGGATTATTTCTTTACTTAAGATCCTCGTTGGAATCTTTCTTTTATCCGCGACCGGACGTTCTGAGAAAATACGACGGATTTTCATTTCATAGTCTAACTCATATTCCAGTAGGTGATTGACTTTAAAATTGAAAGCTTCCATGATAAATGAATACAATTTAAAAGAATTGTTTAAAAGGTCGTGAAAATATTTCTCCTGTGCTCCCAATAGTCAAAATAAAAAATATGTAAAGGCACTTAAAATATGTAAACTTCTTTACCAAACATTTAAAAAATCTTCAACAATTTCAAAAAAATTTCTAAGTATTGCCTTGTATTAAAATTCTTTTACCAAATATGTTAAGAATTTTCAACAAAAAAATCTCCAAATATCGTTTCATATCAGCAAAGTATTTTTAATATTCATGCAAAACATCGGTGAGAAAAAAGTACAGTTTTTTCTTCGGTTAACCGCAAAATAAATCTAACACTGCAAAAATTAAAGTAAACCAGCACATCTGCTAATTTGAACTATAAAAGTAGCTTTTAAGAAAAAAGTAGGAATCTCTTATCTTAGAGTCGATTAACAAAATTCAAATATCTAAACCACCATCAGATAAATTGAAATAAATAATTCTACAAATTTCCTGCTTTTGTCTTATTGCTATAGTGTAGCTTCGTTTAATTAAATATTATGAAATAAAATATCTGAAAAGTTAGAGCTTTTACTTTGTTCTACAGCTAGTACACTGAACCCTTTAAAAAATAAAATTCCAAAAGCCCCACGTTGGGCGCCATTTTGTATCCTCGCACTTGGTCGGTTTTTGCGGGGGCCTTTTATACCCTGTGAAAATTGTTTTTCCCACGCTTGGGCGCAATTTTCTTGCAACCTCTTTTTAATTTCTGAGAATGAATTGAGTGAATAATGATTTTAAAAGAACTAAAGAAATTAAACAAACACTAGCTCAGTTTTCCTTGGTAGAGAAATATGGGTAAGAGATAATTGTTATACGTCTTTTTGGAATTATTTTCTATTTTTAAAAGCTTCAGTTGTACAAATTTTTGGGCACCATTCATTTTGAAATAGAAAGGATCTAACTTCAGTTAAAAAAATGAAAAAAATACTGAAGTGTTTTATGGTTATTACTAAAAAGAATTATACTAGTACAACTTTTCTTATCCTGAAAAGAAAAATAGGTATTCAGTGAGACACTAGCTTTAATCAACAAAAAAGAAAATTTATTCATGGTTTAAAATAAAAGTTCCAACCTTTGCAGTTTTAAGGAATACAAAAAAAATTCTAGCCTAAAAGTAGTTTTTATAAATTAGAGTCCCTAAATCAGAGATTTTACTTCTAAATCTTGACTACACCCGAAATCGAAGAGTCGTGATTTTCACTTCGCGATTTTTCAGTTCAAATTGCTGTTAAAACACTTATTTGCGGGGAATATATTTATTGATGTATGTTCTGGTAACTTACGGTCTTCCTATGGGCTTCTAGGCCTTCAATGCAACACAAAAACCGATTTCACACTTTTGAGAAGAGCCTACTTTAGCTACTCCATTTAGAAAACACACAACGCCCACTACGGCTTTATGATAAAAAACTCGTGCTTAACTTGGCTCTCGTAGATATTGTCGTAAGCCTCTACTGCGGCTCGGTGGAAATTAGCCTGGCTGCGGCTTGATGGTACTAAGCCTGGCGGCGGCTCGGTGTTCTAAGCCTGGCGGCGGCTCGGTGTTCTAAGCCTGGCGGCGGCTCGATTGTACTAAGCCTGGCGGCGGCTCGATGGTACTAACCCAGATTCGCGTCCTCCGGACCCTTAAATAAGCCGTGGGCACTCTGTCTGTAATATGGCGACGCCGGAACCAAAACTCCGGATACAAACATTTGACCAATCCCGGCGTATCGATAGATTCGGTCGCAAACCCGCA
Source organism: Pachyrhynchus sulphureomaculatus (assembly GCA_019049505.1). Classification (NCBI taxonomy): domain Eukaryota; kingdom Metazoa; phylum Arthropoda; class Insecta; order Coleoptera; family Curculionidae; genus Pachyrhynchus; species Pachyrhynchus sulphureomaculatus. Next base: position 81,008,831 of record CM032448.1, on the reverse strand, counting down.
CAGCACACTATATAACGAGCGGCTAAGAATTTCTGATTAATATACCGCTCGATACAAAAATGAAAAGAAGTACATTATTAAGAGAAAAATCAGTAATATTATATGGTCTTAAAATCTAGGAAAAAATGAATGTTACATTATATATATATATATATATATATATATATATATATATATACATATATATATATATATATATATATATATATATATATATATATATATATATATATTTACATACCTATATATATATATATATATATATATATATATATATATATATATACATATATATATATATATATATATATATATATATATATATATATATATATATATATATACCTATATATATATATATATATATATATATATATATATATATATATATATATATATATATATATATATATATATATATATATATATATATATATATATATATATATATATATATATATGTATATATATATATATATATATATATATATATATATATATATATATATATATATACATATATATATATATATATATATATATATATATATATATATATATATATATATATATATATATATATATATATATATATATATATATATATATATATATATATATATATATATATATATATATATATATATATATACATATATATATATATATATATATATATATATATATATATATATATATATATATATATATATATATATATATATATATATATATATAAATATATATTAATTTATTTTTATTTAAGTTATCATCCAGGCGCAACTTGATACATTTCTCAATAATTTTACTCAGGTTGCTGATAATTGCAATGGGACGATAATTCGTAATTTCGTTACGCGAACCACCCTTATGTATAGGCGTTATGGTACATTTCTTTAAACTGTCAGGAAATAATCCAGGGCGAAAAATTAAATTTACTATATGGGAAATGGGTTTGAGAATAAATCTGTGGTATCGTTTTAGAAAATCTACTTTAAGGTTGTCGTCGCCAGCACTTGAAGCGTTTTCAAGTGAGTTTATAATTTGAATTATTTCAAAATCCATTATCGGGGCCAGAAGAAGTGATCCATGTACTCTAGGGACACTATCAGGAATGGCATCTGTATTAGGAACAGTTGCACTATTAGCTAATTTCTTTCCTATCCCAGAAAAAAAATTGTTAAACTCATCTGCTCTAAGTGTTTCGTCTACAATTTCAATTCCTTTATCATTGGAAATTACTCCTATTTTCTGATTATTTTTTTTACTATTGCTAGCCGACTTTATTAAATTCCAAATTTTTTTTAGAGTCACCTAAGTTTAGCTGAAATAAATTAGTGTAATAATCAATTTTGGTTTTATTTATTAGCTTAGTCAACATCTTACGGTGATTTTTATACATATTAAGAGCTACACAATTCTCAGGGTCTATAGAAGTTATTCTTTTTAATTTGTCACGCTGACGTATAGAATTGAGCAATCCTTGAGTAATCCAAGGTTTAATTCGTCTCTTATTGCATACAATATATTTGCGAAGTGTGGATCTATCAATAATAGACTTTAGTTTATTTATAAAAATATCTGTACATTCGTTTACATCCTCACAGTTCAAAACATCCCACTAATGTTCCCCTTCCAAAATTTGTTTTACTCTCGTAAAGTCTATTTTATTAGCAAACTTTCTAGACATTAAATTTTCATTTATCTTACTTATATTTATATTTAAAAGAATAGGAAAATGAAATATATATATATATATATATATATATATATATATATATATATATATATATATATATATATATATATATATATATATATATATATATATATATATATATATATATATATATATATATATATATATATATATATATATATATATATATATATATATATATATATATATATATATATATATATATATATATTTATATATATAATAAACCCAGAGGTGGTACATAATAATAGTGCGCATCCCAAAAATACCCCTCAAATAATGCGTTACTAGATGCGCTCAAAACACCCCGTGTGTGGTTTGCTAGTCCTCCATCGGGCGCCTTCCCAGGTGGCAAATAGGGGAACGCCTCCCAGATATGGGTGGTACCGGAGAAATGAAATATCCGGGGCGGACCAAAACTAGCATAACGGCGCCGGCGTCTGTCTTAAAGTGAGCGGCCGGAAACAGTGTCTGCGTCCATGTTAGGAGCGACTGAACTAACACTCGCCAACACGCTTTTGGCAAGCGTGGCGTTTTAATTGCCATTCCCTTCAAAAAATCAAACCATGTTACAGTCGAGTTCGAAACGAAAATACTCCAGATGGGTAGAGCTGAAAGCTCAGAATCTCATCCTGTTAAAAATTCAGGCAGCCTTAGGGATTCTCGGGGAGGCAGAAAATCCATAAACCGCATAGGACCAGACGAAACTAAACACATGAAATTTTCATTGCAACCTACAATGTTAGAACAAGGAGAACCGACCGCCGCTTAGAAGAGCTAGAACAGGAATTAAAACATATTAAATGGGATATAATAGGTATACGTGAGACACGACTCCGAGGAGAGAAACAGATAACCCTAAGATCCGGACACACATTATATCAAAATAATTCTGAGACTAATCACAGCCAGGGAGGTGTGTAAATAATAAAATAGAACATAATATAACTAAATACCAAACAATCTCTGAAAGAGTTAAGGTTAAACAGAAGATACAGCATTCAAATAATATATTGTTATGCACCTACTAGCATAACCAGTGATGAATCAATCGAACAATTATTTGAAGACATCACTCAGTCCAAAAGCTCCGAAAATTCTCATTATGTCATCATCACAGGCGACTTTAATGTCAAAATAGGAAAAAGGGAACCGAATGATACTAAATACATAGGAAACTTTGGATTGGGAGACCGGAGTAATAGAGGAGAAACGCTTGTAAACTATCTTAACAACGAAAAATTGTTTTGCTTGAGGCTTGAATACCTTCTTTAAGAAACAAACTCAAAGAAAATGGACAGACACAGCCCAGACGGACAAGTGAAAAACGAAACAGATTATATCCTCGTGAACAGGAGTGACATATATAAAGACGTATCCAAAACCAATTCCATACGGGAATAACCATAGATTAGTAAGCGCTAATATACAAATTAATACAAAATTAGAAAGAAAGAAATTAATGACTAAATATAAATTCCTGACAAGCGATGTGCTGCTCCTAAACAAGGGAACATATCAAAAGGAAATAGAAAAGAAACTAGATCCAATGACACTTCAAGATAAAAACATACGAAATAACAGAAAAAATAGAAAAAAGCATAAGCACTGTAACAAAGAAGATATGTGGCAGGGCAAAAAATCAATCCAATAATAAACTAAGACCGGAGACAATAAGGCTGAAGAAAGAAGAAAAATTGATAGAGACACTTCCGCATATAAAACTATAAATAACACAGTCAAAAAACAAATAAGAACAGATTTGAAAGCTCATAAAACGAAACAGATATTAGATACCATAGAAAATAATAAAAACATGAGGGTATCAAGATCGAGCCACATAAAGGGAAGGCAAAGAATCATAAACATCAGAAATAGAGACAGAAACTTAGTCTCAGACAAAAAATAAATGGTTAGAGAAATACAATTCTACGAAAGACTATTCAGTACAATAATACCAAACCCTAAAGGACCTCGTAGACACATTTTGAATATGGGCTCAGAAGAGCTACCAGAAATATCACACTCAGAGATTAAGTATGCTCTCCAAAAAATGAAAAACGGAAAAAGCCGCGGAGAAGACCAAATAACTGCCGAAATGCTAAAAACAGGGGGAGAAACATTAATAGAAACTATGAGAATACTGATGAATAAATGCCTTGAAAAGGGAAAAACACCGGAATCCTGGAAAAACGCGGAAGTCATTCTTATATACAAAAAAGGAGACCACACAAACATAGAAAACTATCGACCTATAAGCCTGTTGTCAAATATATATAAGCTCTTAACTAGAATTATAACTAATCGCCTGACTACAAAACTAGATTCATACCAACCCGTGGAATAAGCAGGCTTTCGAAAAGAATTCAGTACTATCGATCACCTACAAATACTTAGGACAACCATAGAAAAAACAACAGAATACAACATTCCTTTACATTTGGCGTTTACCATAAAGCATTCGACAGTGTTGAAACCTGGGCATTCTTAACAGCAATGGAATAAGCAAGAATCGATTCCAGATATTCTATTATCATTAGGGACATATATGATAAGGCAACCTTTCAAGTAAACATTGACAATGATCTCAAGATAGATAAAATAACACTCGGCAAACGCATAAGACAGGGTGCTCCTAAGCTGTTCACCCTGGCCTTGGAAAATGTCTTTACAAACTTGGATTGGGAAGAAAAAGGACTCAATATTGATGGGGTACGCCTAAAACCATCTAAGATATGCCGATAAGTACCGATGCCTAATAAGTACCGATGTCCAAGAACTAAACATCATGATTAACGAGCTAGATGAACAATCTAGGATAATAGGACTTAAAATGAACTCAAACAAAACTAGTAGTAGTAAACATGATATCATCGTAGATAATACAGTCATAGAGAAAGTTGAACACTATATATCTCGGTCATAAAATCAAAATGGGTGAAGAAAACCAAAGTACAGAAATTAAACGTAGAACTCAACTTGCATGAATAGCATTCGGGAAATTGAGCATCATCTTTAAAGATAAGGAAATACCATTACACATTCGACAGTTGTGTACTACCAGTAATTACAAACGGCTTGGAAACCATGAATATAACGAGGAAGATAGTAGAACGATTAAGAGTCACTCAGAGATCCGTGGAAAGAATAATGTTGGGTGTCAGCATAAGAGATAAAATACGTAACTGTATCATACGGGATAGAACCAAAATAACGGATAATGGAGCGAATAGCGGCTCTTAAATGGCAGTGACGAGGCAACATACGGAAAGGTGGACGCATAAAATAATGTATTGGAGACCAAGAGGAACAAAGAGAAGCGAGGGATTTCACTAGAAAAGATGGACTGACGATACGAAGGCAATATCGGGAAGACAGTGGACCCGAAAAGCTAAAAACCGAAAAATATGGAAAGAACTAGAAGAGGCTGGATGAATCCAGGCTGAAGAAGAAGAAGAAGATGCGCTTAAACACAAGTTTATAGAAAGCAGGGTGCGGAATTATTTTTGAAGTCTAATAGATCATGTCACGCGATTTAATTCATGGCATTCTAAAAAAATATCTTTTATGATCAGTTCTCTTTGAAGCGTTCTTCATCTAACTATCTCATCTAATTTAATATACTATCGGAATCCGGTCTTAATTTCATACTGACCTTAAGGTACACAAATATTAAAAATTAATTACTACACCAATACTTCACAGAGAAAACTTACTTATCCACTTTTTCCTAAACTCTTATTTTACTATTAGAATTTCTACGTGTTTTGAAACTATATGTATATATATATATATATATATATATATATATATATATATATATATATATATATATATATATATATATATATATATATATATATATATATATATATATATATATATATATATATATATATATATATATATATATATATATATATATATATATATATATATATATATATATATATATATATATATATATATATATATATATATATATATATATATATTACGTAGTCCTTAGTTCATGCGACATTAACGGTTAAATTAGATGAAGATCGAAAAACAGAACCCATAAAGATCAAGCTGTTAGGCAGGGCGAGACAATTTCATCCAAAATTGTTTACCCTGGCCTTGGAGGATTGTTTAAAAGTCTTGAGTGGGAAGAGAAGGGAATTAAAATCGATGGCATATATTTACATCACTTGCGATTCCCAGATGATGTAGTACTGATTAGAGAAGATCTAGAAGAACTTAAAATCATGATAGAACAAGCGTCACAGAAAGTTGAAATCGAGATGAATATCAAGAAAACAAAACTTCTAAGCCCACAAAACACAAAAATTAAGATCGGCACGGAGGAGATCGAGAGAGTGAAAGAGTATATATATTTGGCACATAAGATAAGGTTGGATAAGGACAGTCAAACAGCGAAAATACTAAAGCGAATTGGTCTCAACTGGACTGGATTTCAAGAACTGGGATTCATTCTAAAAAATAGACGTATCCCCATAACACTAAAAAGAAAAGTATGCAAGAGCTGTATACTTCCAGTAAGTACCATGATCATTACAAAAAATTAGTCTTTGTCGACTCTAACGTACTCAATGGGCCATGAAAAGACAGTTGTTAGGTGTTAGTTTACGAAGACGCATTAAAAGCGAAGATATCAAACGAACAACAATAATTACAGATATCAGTGAAAGAGTGGAAAAATGAAACTGGCAATGTGGAGGGGGCATCTGGCTAGATGGACAACAAAATTACTTAAACCTTGGGAGAGCAGACGAAGTGTCGGAAAACCAATGAAAAGATGGGCTGTAGATGGTTCCATCTTGCAATGGAAACAACTTGAAGAGGTCTATCTCCTGCAGTGGAGAAGCAGTGGCTTATAAAGAAAAAGAATATATATATATATATATATATATATATATATATATATATATATATATATATATATATATATATATATATATATATATATATATGTAATTGAAAGTACACATATGGTATCTAAATTAATTATTTCATTTATTTCTAACACTTTTCATATAAAAAATGTACTTACCATGCAATAACAAAAATATAGAACAATTTTCGGTATGTCATATTCTTATCCCTTCAGCGAGCAAAAGTAAAATAAACATAATTTTAATCGTTTCCTTTTATACATTCTCCTATTAATATTCGCAGCACGATTTTTTTTTATCTCCAACCATAAAAATTGTAACTAAAAATTTTATACCCTAGTTAAGATAAATAATATTATCACTGCATAAAAAATTCCAGCTTACGTGAATCGGTCTAATTTTTGTAAGGCCCTCCAAATCCCTCAATATTAAATTGGGTCAAAATCAAATAAAACCGGAATTTATTAAACTTTTAATCAAAAATACTGGGTTCGCCATTTTAAATTTATGAGAAATGAATCGTATATTTGTAATCTATCACCTTAATGCCCTCCAACCCTACCAATTTAGCTTAAAATCGGATGAAATTAGGCTGCCTCCATATAGAGGCAGCTTTTGTGAATATTTATAACATTTTATAGAACAGAATTATACCAGAAAATGTGTCTAAAAGACAATGGAATGGAAATCCATCCACTATGCAATTACAGAATCTCTTACTTGAATTAAGTTAAAAAATTGGAACAACCGTAAATACTAGAATTGACTATTAAAAACGTATATGGTCCTTATAATAAAAAAACCGGTCAAGTGCAAGTTGAACTTGCGCAATTAGTGTTCCGTACGCTGATTGCTTTTAAAATAAAAAATTTTGTTACGGATATATAAAATGATCAGTGACTTCACAAAACACACCCCAAATGAGTTTTCAACAAAGTTTGTTTCCAATCTTTATTGAAATCTGATGCCCTTGAAATTTTTGTTTTTTTTAAATACCAGAAAAATTATTAAAGGTAATGCACTCGTTCAATCTACACCCCGTGGAGAATATTCCGGAATTTTTTCAAAATTTTTTGATAAGTACTTTTCGAGATAAGGCCCGGGACAGCGATTTTTCGCGATTTTTTAAAAATAATAGATATACATTTTTTACTCGTGTTT
>CM032448.1:80983555-80998555 GCA_019049505.1 Pachyrhynchus sulphureomaculatus | reverse complement strand
ATATATATATATATATATATATATATATATATATATATATATATATATATATATATATATATATATATATATATATATATATATATATATATATATATATATATATATATATATATATATATATATAATATATATAAAATGCAACGTCTCTCTGTCTGTCTGTCTGTCTGCCTCTCTGTCTGTCCGTTAGTGCGCTTATCACTGGAGAACCACTTATCCGATTTACGTAATTTTTTTTTTAAAACATACATATGTTCTCTGGCCAGGTTATAGGCTATATTTTATTACGATAGGTAGCATAACAAATGAGCAGTGACGATAATAGTTAATGAAGTCGCAAAAAAGTTTGCCGCTAGCGCGTTCCCTTGCAATACACAGCTTAAACCATTAAATATGGAACAATATTATGTAGCAGAGAATATAATAATCTATAATCTTTAATATATATATATAAAATGCAATGTCTTTCTGTCTGTCCATTAGTGGGTTTATCACGCGAGAATCACTTATCCGATTTACGTATCTTTTTTTTAAATTCCTACATATATTCTTTGGCCAGGTTATATAATAATAATCTATATCTATAATATATATAAAATGCAACGTCGCTCTGTCTGTCTGTCTGTCTGCCTGTTAGAGCGCTTATCCCTCGAGAACCAGTTATCTGATTTACGTGATTTTTTAAATTCATACATATGTTCTCTGACCAGGTTATAGATATATATTTTATTACATCCATAATATATATAAAAATGCAACGTATTTCTGTCTGTCTGTCTGTCTGTCTGTCCGTCCGTCCGTTAGTGCGCTTATCACTGGAGAAGTACTTATCCGATTCACGTACTTTTTTTTTAAACATACATATGTTCTCTGGCCGGGTTATAGACTATATTTTATTACGATAGGTAGCATAAGGAATGAGCAGTGACGATAATAGTGAATGAAGTCGGAAAAAAGTTTGTTGCTAGCGCGTTCTCTTGCAATACACAGCCTATACCATTAAATATGGAACAATATTATTAGCAGAGAATATCTATAATCGATAATATATAAAATGCAATGTCTCTCTCTGTCTGTCTATCTGTCCATTAGTGCATTTATCACGCGAGAAACCACTTATCCGATTTACGTTTTTTTTTTAATTCATACATTTGTCCCCTAGCCCTACACTAGCCCCTCAGGGGCTAGTGTAGAATTCCTTCACTAGTGCGGGGAGTGACGACCCCGAGGTTCCCGAGTCATGTTTGTGTCGTCCGGTGCAGTCCCTTTTGTTTGTCTTGTGTAGATATGTAAAACGCGCAATCTCAAGCTGTTAGAAACCGTGGTGAGGAGACGAATGGCCCTGCGCCATAATGGGTCGATAACGGTTCCCTCGGATACCGGGCGCCCTCCGTTGTATTTATCCTTACCCCAGTATCCGAGCTCTGCTGGGGCGGACGTTATACTTCTCAGGTTACTCGTGGGACCAATATGGCACTACAATTAAATAATTTTAACTTCCCCCCAATCAATGGGGGTCCAAATACCGGTTCTAAACGACCGAGATTAGAGTCAAACCAAAATTCCCCAGTCAATCAATTTTATGATCGCTTCTTCGAAATCACAATGATAAACGGCTCCTTCAAGGAAACTTCCCCGTTTTTGCTCCACAAAGCGCTCCAAGCAAAATTCGGATCACTAGCCGATATCAAAAAAGCAGCTGATGGTTCACTAATTATTAAGGTCAGTAACGAAAGACAATCTGAAATTGCTGGAAAAGTTAACAAATTGCATGACTTTGATGTTTCTACAATAGCACATAAATCACTAAATTCAGTCAAAGGCGTCATCACTTGCCGCGACCTTCAGTACTGTTCCGACGAGGAAATCGTCGAAAACCTAAAAGAGCAGGGTGTCTCGAACTATACAGGATCCCTCAGAGGAAAGACAACTCTAAACCATCCTTTACGTTTATCCTCACATTCAAATTGCACCAACTTCCGGAAAGAATTCACGCGGGATGGTACTCCATCAGAGTGAGACCACACATTCCTCCCCCTATGAGATGCTTTGTATGCCAAACATTCGGACATACTGCAACCAAATGTTCCAAAAACCCCATCTGCCCCTCCTGCGGGCACAGCCAGCACACTGACACACAATGCACACTACCTCCCAAATGTGTAAATTACAACGAAGCACACTCTCCAAGGTACAAAGGCTGCACCAAATACAAAATCGAGTATGACATTGAAAAAATCATGACCATTGAAAAAATAAACTATTTTGATGCCAAACGCAAATACTTTACACAGAATCCTGCTCTTTTCTTCTCATTCAGTGATGTTACCAAGGGCACAAAACCCAAACTGGTCAATACCTCAACGCAATGTGATCTTACAAATGACACTCCCCTTCCAAATCCCTAGCAAAAATCAACCTCTACCTCATCCTCCCCCCTCTCCCCCCAAACAAACCCCACAACTCTCCCATCTCATCCACTCCCTCCTCAAACTCCCACCAATCTACCCTTCCCAGCTCCCAAAATCCTACTCCCCCTCTCCTAAATCCACCCCCCTATCCAAGAATTCCTCAAAACAGGAATCTAAATCGGCTCTCCCCAAATCTCAAACCTCCAAACTCTCACTCTCCCGACAAAGCTCACAACCCCCTAAAGATCCGCTTAAGAAGAGGCAGAACCGCTCTAATAAAACAACTCCCTCCTCATCCACTGAGTCCATATTGGACTTAAACACCCCTGAAAACTTGATTCAATTTGATCCTCTCTCCCCCAACCTAAATCAAACTCCAAGAAAAAAGTAAATTTCTAGCAAAATCACCTTCCCCCCTATAATTCAATGGAACGTGAATGGCTTATCCACAAGAAAGGAGGATCTATCTCTCGTCATCAACTTGTACAAGCCCTCATTAATAGCCATTCAAGAAACCAACTTCAAATCAAACAGTCACGTACCAATCAAAAACTACAACATCATTCATAAAAACAGAACCGAACAAATTAGAGCTTCGGGCGGAGTCGCTTTATACACTCACAATTCCCTAGATTTTTCCCTGATACCTCTAGACACTCCTCTGGAGGCGATCGCCGCCAGAGTAATACTTCACATACCCTTAACAGTATGCAGCATTCATCTTCCGCCCTCTCAACAAATAAACCAAACAACTCTCGCTACCCTTATCTCCCAATTACCCGCACCTTTCCTATTATAGGGCGACTTCAACGCCAACAATCCTATTTGGGCTCGTGTTCTTCTTCCTCCAGAGGTAAAATGGTGGCTGACCTCATCTCCCGTCACAACCTCTCAATCCTAAATCAACCCACACCCACCTACCTAAGCCCCTCATCGGGGTCTTTCTCATCCATTGACCTCTCCATATGCAGTCCTTCTTCTTCCTCTTCTCTGGAATGGGATATCTCCCCCGATCCCTATGGCAGCGCCCATTTCCCGATCATCATTCGTTTCCCCGATCAACCCACATACCCTTCCACCTCAGGCACTCAAACCAAATGGTCTTTTTCTAAAGCGGACTGGGAAATTTTCTCCTCTTTTTCCTCCCCTCCCCCCCCCTTCCCATTAACAACATAAACTCTCACTTGCGAGATTTCATAGACTCTATCCTAACAGCCGCTCACAGATCAATCCCCATCATTAGTAACAAACCCAACAAACCCCCAGTCCCCTGGTGGAACTCCTCCTGCTCAAAAGCCATTCAAACCAGAAAAAAGGCTCTTCAGGCATTCAAAAGGCATCCTACTACTGAACTTCTCATCGCTTTCAAGAGAGCAAGAGCCATGGCACGCAAAACTATAAAACAGGCAAAAACCGAGTCATGGAACAAATTTGTTACTAATATAAAAACACCCATCTCCTCCAACCAATTATGGTCAGCAGTCAGAAGGATAAAGGGCTCTACCTCAAATAAAATTCCTATATTGTACACCAATAACGTGCACACCACTGACCCCACAGAGATTACAAACGGACTCGCTCTGCATTATGTGCAGAAAACACATAACCCCACATGTAAGTCTCTTTCTAAGCCAGATATTAACTCCTTTAATACTGATTGCGACATCCACTATAATTCCCCTTTTTCTATACACGAATTACATGATGCTATACGAAAATCCAAAAAATCTGCACCTGGTCCGGATAACATACATGCTGAAATGATACGCCATCTCTCCCCTGCTATGCTTGATTGTCTCTTAAATATTTACAACTACATCTGGCTTAAAGCAGTATTTCCCAACTCCTGGCTGCACTCCATAGTAATTCCCATCCATAAAACTGGCAAACCTAAATCCATCCCAAATAGCTACCGACCCATATCCCTTACAAATCAACTATGCAAGTTATTGGAACGCATGGTTCTCCATCGTTTGACTTGGTTACTGGAATCGTTCGGCCTGCTGTCCCCGTTCCAATACGGCTTCCGCAGGTTTAGGTCACAGATGGATCACCTATCTACACTGGAAACTGACATAAGAAGAGCGTTCCTACAAAACAAACATTTACTACTAACATCAATCGACCTAAACTCGGCTTTCGACATAACTGACAGAACCATCATCCTGAATCAACTCAATGCCTATGGATTCAAGGGTTCCCTTCCTAAGTTTATTCACAACTTTCTTCAACCCAGAACTTTTCAGGACAGAGCAAATGGCACCTACTCTGATACTTTCAGTTTGAACCTAGGGGTCCCACAGGGTTCAGTCCTTAGCCCTACTCTTTTCAATATTGCTATTTCATCCATAGCCGAATGCCTTCCCCCCAACGTCAAATACAAGATATTTGCTGACGATATCATCCTTTACTCTTCCTCCTCTTTATCCAATCAATGCTCTAATAACTTACAAAACTCCCTTAATACTTTTCATACTTGGGCCAGTGAGCATGGTTACTCTTTCTCTCACACTAAGTCCTCCCAAATTCACTTCTGCAAATGTAGGGGCTGCCCCAGAATGAATCCGCTGCATATGGATAATAACCCCCTTCCAACAGTTGACACACTAAAGATACTGGGTCTCGCCTTTGACAACAAACTTACCTGGAAAGCACACATAAATGCTCTTAGAACACGTACAGCCTCTGACCTAAACCTTCTGCGCCTCCTCTCGGGCTTGACCTGGGGAGCCGACTTTCCATCATTACTCCACATATATAAATCACTCATTCTCCCCAAACTCTCTTACGGCGACTTTATATACGACTCGGCTAGTACTCTCACCAAAAAGAAACTCGACCCGATTCAAAATCAGGCTCTTCGCCTTGCCACTGGTGCCTTTCGCTCATCTCCAATCTCCAGCATACAGTGCATTGCCGCCACCCCCGCATTACAACACACCAGAAACCTCTCCCTCCTTAAATACTACTCATCCTCTCTGTTCCGCCCACACGCCAAAATTCCCTTAAACCTAACTAACTCCCACCGAATAAACATAAACCATCCCCCAAATTCAGTCCCTAAAAGAATCAGCAACCTAATTACATCATACAAATTACTCCAACCAAAATACGAATACCCCCTTTTCTCCACCTTCCCACCATGGCTCTCTCCACAACCAATTCTAAACCTAACCATGAGACAATACAACAAGACCGACTTCCCCAATGCAACGCTTAATAAACTAATGCTGGAAACAATCTCCAAAAACTATCCTAACCACACACAAATCTTTACAGATGGCTCAAAGTCCGATAATGGGGTCGGCGCTGCATTCACCTCGCACAACTTCATAAAAATATTCAAACTCCCAAAACACGCTACCATTTTTTCAGCTGAACTACTAGCTCTAAAAGAAGCCATCAAATACTCGCTAATAACACCCTACAAGAAACCAATTCTCATAATCTCAGACTCCCTCAGCGCCTTATCGGCCATCAGTTCAAGAAACTTAGATTACAACTATATCAGACACATCTATGATCTCTTATACACCGCATCACTAAAACGCAGATCCATCACGCTTCTCTGGGCCCCCAGTCATATCGGTAATAAAGGTAATGACAGAGCAGACCAGTTTGCAAAACGTGCCATCGAGTGGGGCATTCCAATCATGGCAGAAAATCACTACTCTGACTTCAACGAGTATCTTAATTCTTTCCACAAAACTCTGTTTCAACTAGACTGGGACTTACAAGATCCTAATAATAAGCTATGGTCCATTAAGCCTGAAGTCTACCCCCCATTCGACTCTACCAGCATGGGAAGAAAGGACAACGTGCACAGAAGAAGACTAGCGATAGGTCATACACACGCCACCCACTCGCATCTTATGAACAGGGAACCATCTCCTATATGCACAGGCTGCCAGGCGCCCCTTACTGTCCTACATATATTTGAGACTGCGCATTACAAGAGTATGAGAGACAAACACAACATACCTTCAAACCTAAAACGCGTTATAGATTCCTACGAACAGATCAAAGGCAACATCAACAATTTCCTCCAAGAAATTCATTTTAGAGTTTAAATCACAATAATCTGTGGGGCGCTAAATGACCTCTGTAGTCGATGCGCCCGGACTCAATAACATCATCATCATCATCATACATTTGTTCTCTGGCCAGGTCATCTATAATCTTCTATCTATAATATATATAAAATGCAACGCCTCTCTGTCTGTCTATCTGCCTGTCTGTTTGTTCGTTAGTGCGCTTATCACTGGAGAACCACTTATCCGATTTACGTGCTTTTTTTAAAAACATACATATGTTCTCTGGCCAGGTTATCTATCTATAATATACATAAAATGCAACGTCTCTCTGTCTGTCTGTCTGTCTGCCTGTCCGTTAGTATGTTACGTGCTTTTTTTTTTTTAAACATACATATGTTCTCTGGCCAGGTTATAGGATAAATTTTATTGCGTTAGGTAACAGAAAGAATAAGCAGTGACGATAATAGTGAATTAAGTCGGAAAAAAGGTTACCGTTTGAGCGTTCTCTTCTAATACACTGCCTAAACCATCAAATATGGAACGATATCATGTTGCAAAGAATATAATATATATAAAATGCAATGGCTCTCTGTCTGTCTGTCTGTTCGTTAGTGCGCTTATCACTTGAGACCCACTTATCCGATTTACGTGTTTTTTATAAATTTTTACATATGGTCTATATAATACGATATAAGCCTAGATAATGTGAGAGAAGGTGAGATAATGGGAGATAAGTATAAATAATGAGAGATGAGGAGAAATAATTGGAGATAAGCAGAGATAAGTCTAGATAATGGGAGTTATGGTGAGATAATGGGAGATAAGGAGAAATAATAGGAGATAAGGAGAAATAATGGGAGATAAGGAGAAATATTGCGAGACAAGTCGAGATAAGCTTAGATAATGGGAGATAAGGTGAGATAATGGGATATAAGGGGAAATAATGGGAGATAACGAGAAATAACGGAAGATGAGCAGAGATAAGCGTAGATAATGGAAAATATGTAGAGATAATGCGAGACAAAGAGAAATAATGGGGGATAAGGGGAAATAATGGCAGACGTTTTATTACGTTAGGTAATATAAGGAATAAGCAGTGACGATAGTAGTGAATCAAGTCCACGCGAGCGGAGCCGCGGGCACTGCTAGTGTATATATATATGGTCAAGTGATTTCCTTCCATAGTGCTTCGTAGCCACGTCTTTATTTTTCTGAAGCTGCTGAAAGAGCGCCCAACTATATGTAGGGTTGCGTTAACAATATCTAGAGAGCTTTCTTTGCCATAAAGAAAAAACAATTAGCCTCTTTTATCACTTCTGGGACGTCGAGATCTTTTAGCTCTTCTTCTATTTTGCTATTTACATATTGTTCCAGATTACCACTTCGACATCAAGCTCTTTGTTTCAATTCTTTGATGTTTATAGTTGGGCTTTGCGAATAATGTAGTTAGAGCAAGCCAACTCTAAAGATACGAGGTACGACAATGAACCTTCTCCAGAATACCGACGCATTAGATGCCAGAGGGTTCCTCTTGTTCTATTTCCTTCCCACAGTTCTCGGGAGGGTCAGTTCCACTTCCAGCTGCCCTGCCAATTGGTAAATATCATTTAGCAGTTCATTTTTGATTGTTTCTGCCTTATCACAGTCGGTTTTTTAAAAATCCATAAACCTATGAAAGTGTTTTCATTGCGAATAATTCACAATGGGTTCTAATACTGCAGAATATTTTTGTGCCTACTGTGTCAGCCTACGATGGAGTATTAGGTGTGCGTACTTGGTACGATTCGTTGCATCTTTCCATTACGTTCCGTACGTACCTGGATAAGGACTAGTAAATTCTGTTCTCTTGTTTGTCGATCCTAGCCCGACTGATGAGCCGAGATACGGCGAAAGGCGCCTTGAGTTGGATTGACAAATAAGAGAGCAGTGGGTAGACTGCTGAAATATGAACTTTGTTTTCAGTAGTTTTACATTAAACCACATACGCCTGAGGGGATCCCTCGAAAACCGCGCCTCCTGCGTTGAAGTGTTGACTTTGTCAACCACTCTGTCGGCTGGTGACTGCTGTATCAGCCTACGATAGAGTATTAGGTGTGCTTACTTAGTAAAATTCGTTGTATCTTACCATTACTATAAATGATGATTTGCTGGCTGCCGAATAAAGACGAAAGACGCTTTGTGTTAGCATAGCTGGTACATAAATCGCTTTGGAAGCTCGAACAATTTGTCATAAATTTTCTTTTTAAATTCGTTTCGCTCAGACGTGGAATATTAGGAATGAGTTTTCTCTTCAAATTTGATTTGAATGAAAATGTGATGATATTTTCATAGTCGTGACGTGTTCCTGATTTCAGATATCAAATCGAGATCATTTCCTACTAGATAAGATGAATAATGAAAAAATTGTTGTTATAAACTTTTCCTCAGTATGGCTTGAATATCATAATCTACACCTACACATTTCTCGAATAGAAGCTTCTGTTTATTGAGAAAATCATCTATCGCAATAGCAATTCATCTGGAGTCAAGTGCTTCTAACTCTATAAAACTAACAGACTCTTGTCGAATTCCTTTTAGTTTAAGTCATAAATCTGAAGTCTGTAGTGAGCAACCCTTTACCTGATTATTCGGAAGTTTTATCAGCTAATAAACTATAGGCATATGTTTTTTTTAGTACTTTTAACTACACTAATGACACTTCCGCAAAAATTTGATTTTTCATTTTGGTTTTGTGAAGAACGATAGTTTGCATTTTTTTAGCACGCTAAAAGGATTTTTTTCTGTTGTAACTAACTAATACAAACTATGGTTTGAACTTATTTTTATTCTTTTTTTTAATAAAAAGTGCCTCGTGTGTTCTCTGGGTGTATTTTTGTATAAAATTTAAGTTTTAATTGATTTCCTTTATAGAGACGGTCAAGTTAACTATACAATTTTTTATGCTTTGAGTATTTACGACATTACTGATGGTATTACACAAGTTAGGTAGTTTCAGTACCTTGAAGCGAAAAAAACCTCTAAAGTGTTCTATTAAAGATAGGTCACCAGCTCCGATTTTAAGGCGACAGAAATCTTCAAGCACTCCTTTATTTCGATGTTTTTCTTCTAGAGGTTGATGTTACAGCCAGAAATATGATCAAAACTATTACCTTCCTGTTTCCCTTTGCAATCTATAGTAATATAATAAAGAACTAAAGTTTGTTTTTTCGTTTGTTCGAGGTAATCTCTGAAACTACTAATCTGATTTTAAAAAATCTTTTACTGGTCTTTTGGGGTGAACATAGGCTAGATTTTATGAGGTTGTGACAAAAGGAAGCTGACGCAGTGGGGAAAGAAAGTGCCAAGAGCGAGCGATCCTGCAGGAGGAAAGCGACCGGCAGACCAGCCAATGCGCTCGCGCGGTTACGTTCAATTTTATCGGTCCATGTCCTGAGATATATAATTTAATTTTTTCGCTTTTGAGTTGACTCTTCGTTTGGGAAGTTTACGTGACATAAACTAAATATAACTTGTTGATTTGGTATATAATATTTTGTTTCTGAATAATTATTGTTTGGTTTCTTATTCCTTAATGTTATGGAAAGGTTTTTTTTATTTGTAATTTTAAGATTCTCTCAATCTTTTTGTAGGTACTTTGTTGTTTATGTACTAAATAACAATAAAAACATTTATTTACATTGTTTTATCGTTATTAGTGTATTTTCGTTCAATTAGCACCTAATAGTGCGATATTCATTTAGGCAACAAATATTATTTTAGTAATGTTCCATAATTTGGGTATACCTACTATTTTACTGTCACTTAGGTACCTACTTCATTTAGTTTTGGGTTCTCTGTGATTTAGTAAGCGTGTCTTGTAAAAACAATATTATGACTAAAAGAAAATCGCAACTTTCTAGACATACGTCTGAGCTGAGAGCGACTAGAATACAAGTCTAGCGCTCAACGCTCACAGCGACTTGACAGGCAAAATATAAGAGCAATAGCATCTTGTATTCTTATGATCCCAACAGATCTACCGATTCATTTCAAGTGGTTACAGTTTCCGGTGAAAAAGTATCGTTTGTAAATTTTCAAACTCGTGGGAATCGATTTGAAACAGGAATGTTTTTCTCATGACCAACTATATGTCGGGTTACCAAGAGTTGACACTCTAGAAAACCAATATATATTGCTACCAGAAATAACATCTAGTATACGGAGAAGCTCTAACCAATTAACACAGGTGCCTAAATTAAAAAAAAAAAAAACGTTTGAAAAAATAACGCTTCCGTGCGAACGAAGTCGGGGGCGGTTGCTAGGTTTATAATAAAATTTATGTATCTAAATATCAACCGAAACTTTATGAATGCCAATTCAGTTACCGGTACTTGCTTATGGTTAGTAGAATGGTTTCTGCAAGCCTCATACTTCTTTTCATATTTCGGAAAAAATCTGACAGTTGGAAATAGAGTACTTACACATACCTTTCAGATGCTTGAAATATGACACCCATAAGGAATTGCATTCTTATCTTTGCATTTCTTATTTTACCCTTTAAAGCTTGTTTATTTATTTATTTTTTTTTTAATTTACCAGGTAATCGAGTGGGGTGTCAAATGAAAGCTTGTGAACACACGAGTTCAAAAATATATACGATGTAATACCGGCACACACTTTTCTTGGTATTATTTTAAAAAAATTGCCCAAAATCGCTATTCCCCCCCTATCTCGAAAAATATTGATTAAAAAATTTTGAAAAAATTCTAGAATATTTTTCATAAAGTGTAGATTAAGTAAAACTTATCACGTTTAAAAAAAAAAATGACTATGAAAACTATGTAATTTGACAAAGTGATGGAAGTTCTTTTAATATTCTTTTTAGTACCTTAGTGTACCGAGACATAATTTTGTTTTAATCGTTTAGAATTAAATAAATATTTAAGTAGTAAAAATTTGTTTTACACTTTTATTATTAGATTTTAGATTGAACTAGACTGATTTATTAGCTATTAGGTAGTTGAGATGCTATTAAACCTTATTGACTAAGAAAAAATGTGAAAATACATATCGGATCTTAAGATATACACATGTCAGGAACTTCTTGTGGTGGGGTGGGTTTTTTTTTTGTTAAGTTCGTGACCATTTTATACCTCCGTATTAATTTTTTCTATTTTATAAGCAATCACGCTACGGAACACTAATTGCGCAAGTTCGACTTGCAATTGGCCGTTTTTTTTATTTAAATAACATCTTAAAAAAAAATTCAAAAAATATTAAAACCTATTAATTTTACAAGCCCACTCTCTATAATAAAATAAACAGTTAGCACATTGTAGCTTGTTCTTATATAAAAAACTGTTAAATTAAAATATGACCCTTAACATTTCCATTTTAGTACTTTTTATTATACATAAGAAATTCTTAATTCAACGCCATAAAAATTTCAACCTATTTAATATGAAGATAAAAGCTTAAATTTTAAAACATGGCCCTGGCTTGTCGTTGGTTTCGACACTTAAACACGTTAAAAAGGAAAACAGCAGCTATCATCAGTGAGTCGAGCCATTGTTTTCGTTTAAAGATAAAATATAGGATTAAACAACCCAGGCTAAATCGTTAGGTTGTAAAGTATGGGGTGGGCCATTCAACCAAAATGGACAAATTCATAAAATTGTTTACTAAAAACTTCTACTTCTCTACTTGTTTTGGTTGTTTTTCAATATACAAAATAAAAAATAACCTGGCTGATGTTTTTCCTCACCAACTTAAGCTACGTCCTTACTGGTGATAAAATATATATTTATATTCTATACCACATGCTGCAAGTGATTTAAGAACTCTGCCGCCCCAAAATTTGTCAGGTAAAGATAATACCAAAAAAATAAATAGGGGGAACTAAAACAAGAAATAAAGTGAATTGAGTAATGTCAAGTGAAATTAAATGAAAATATTAATAAATACGACTTATCGAAACTCCAGATGATTACGTGTGATTAGTATCAAATAGCAACTCTTTGAAACCTTAATGAAACCATTTTTGACCCTGTTACCAAACTCGGCTGATTTTATATATTAATACTCGCTTATTTGGCTTCTATTATAACTCACATTAAAATATGCTGATATTATATTTTTACAATCAATTTTGGAGAACGAAAGTAGAAGTATGTTTTAGATCACTGTCTTGTTGGGATATGAGTCCTGATATTCCTTTCCGATGTACGGTGTCAACAATTTATTCCTGTGTACAATATTCTATCCATGATTCCAATAATATCGTGATTAGAACCCATACTATTTGTACGAAAATACCATGTTTCTCAGTTGAAACGAAATAAATTATGACATTAATATAAATACGTCCAAACAACCAGGTTTTAAATAACCAATTCAGTGAAGTTTTACAATAATTCCTAATTTCTTTCTATCTTTAATTTTTTCATTTTATTATTTCAAAGATGAGCCATAATAATCACTAACAATTAAGATTGGATAAGTTGTATATATACATATATATATATATATATATATATATATATATATATATATATATATATATATATATATATATGTTTATATATATATATATATATATATATATATATATATATATATATATATATATATAACCTATATACCTATATATACTGAACTAAAAGGAAACAACCAAATACCCTTCTTAAGCGTACTTGTCCAGAAGACAGTAGAAAGACAAAGAAACAATGGAGAGCATAGCATGATTTTTACGAAAGTTTAATATATCCACTACGTATAAACAATATGGTCCATTACTCATAGATCGAGATGACAAAATAGAGCTAGAAGACCAAAGCGTATACAGCTATATATGTAGCAATTGGAATGAGGCCTACATAGGACAAATCAACAAAGCCATTTCTGCATTTCTAGAATCCATAGCAAATGAACTACATCAGCTAGCGACAAGCTACAAAATCAGTTTTAAGAGTTGCCCACAAACAGTACAACACTACAAAATAAGAATCATCCGCGAAGCAATCTACAGTGCGAAAAGTGGCTTCTCAATCCCCCAGGTTCCTGAAAATTTGTAATAAAATAAGGCTTTAACGCACCAACAACCAACACCGCTTTAGCTGACGCCAAGACCTTTGACCTCAGCCCAGAGAGGGCAACACCGATCAATCAGCGCTATAACCCCCGCTATCAACAACGTATAAGTAGCACGCAATTCTGAACCTAGTACGTGAAAATTTGTAACAACATAAGGCCTTAATTTACCAACAACCAACACCGCATTTGCCAACGCCAAGACCTTCCACCACAGCCCAGAGAGGGCAACACCCAGTTCTGAACCTCTGAGTTCACATTCTGCCAGCGACCAGTCAGTATGAATGATGCTAAAAAGATGAGACTTCCTCGCTTTTTATGGGAGTGATCAGCTTGTTAGTGATAACTGGGCTAAGATAAGAAAGTGATTAGTTTCACATGTGAATTAGAGCTAATTTCTGATTATTAGAATTTAAAATTATTTGTGTTCATTGGATAAAAATCTCTATTTAAAATTTCTGGAGAACGGCCCAAGAGCCTTTGTTAAAAACACGAAAACATGACTGTTATTGTTACCAGTATGCTAGAAAAGCTCGTTTTGTTTTTAAAAAGCTTTTATTGAAAGAAATATTAACGTGACAATTTAAAATACCATAACAAGAAAAAATATTATTTTTAATGTAAAGCTATTTATGTCAGGTACTACTTAAACGTCTGGTTGCTAATTGAATCGACTTGACAACACGAATTAATTGATTTCGGTTAGTTCTTGGTTTGGCGAGCCTTTGAGAAAACTTCTTGCTCTCGTTAGGTAGTATCTAATAAACAAATACAGTAATGACCGTGGTAGTAATGTAAGTAAATATTTAGGTTTTATTTGTGTTTACACCAAGTAGTTTAATTCAGCCTTTCGAACAAGTATGCATTCGAGTATGTGAGAGTGGAACAACTGACTGCCGGTTATAGTTCTTGAGCATTCGATACCGCACATTTAATTAAAATTATTGTATTTAATTATATTTTGTACATACTGTAGGGAAATTAGTTTAAATTTATAGCAAAACATGAACAACACTACGGGATCAACCTCCTTGCTATGGTAATATTTTATGTTTTTGGTTGCTTCGTCTTGCCGACACGCTATCAAAGTTACCTCACACCGATCTCGGTTAGTACTAAGATCAGTGCTGGCAGGTTTTATGTAGGTAGGTTTTATATAGGTAGTAGTTATTGTAGAAATACAGTTACACTTGTGGCAACACTGCCACGTTGTCTTAAAAGTGACGAAAAATACGAAAGTATTTTTATCACGTGGACAATATTGACGAATATGAAGATATTCTCGCCGATATTTCCATGACAACAAAAAAGATTAATCCTAACAGAGACGCGAGCGTAGCTGAAAGCTTATTCCTAGAAAGTTCAGTATGAAATTTGAGTTGCGTTAATATCTAAAGAACTTAGTAGGCATTCAACATAATATATTTTTTTGTACGTTAAAATTGTATCTTCAGAAATTGAATGATATAAAATGGCCATTATCTCAG
>CM032448.1:80946055-80978555 GCA_019049505.1 Pachyrhynchus sulphureomaculatus | reverse complement strand
TTATTAGTTATCCTTTAGTATGCAAAGTCAAATTTGGTATTTATTTTAAAATTACGTCCTTCTCAGAATACTGGGGAAATCACTAAATCATCGTTTTTGCTTCTATTTTGAGCAAGACATATTTCCGACACACTGTTTAAACATGCAAAGGCCAAAACGATGATAAAGCAAAATTTACTACATTTTTTATCAGAGGCCCTTTTCCAGACCCAAGAAAAATTAGGTACATTTTAAAATGTCTTATTTTGCAATTTATCTGACCGAACAGATTATAAATGAGAAGTAAGCCCTTAACAACAAATTAGGGATGGAATTCTTATATCGATACTTTCTAAATACTGTGTCATAAAAATCAAACTAGCTAGAAATTTATGCATCTTTTTTTACTATGAGTATTATTAGTTCGTTTTTAGTGTTCCGTACGGAACAGTTATGAGATCACTGTGTCCGTCTGTCTGCCAGTCTGTTACACCCGATTTTCTCCGAAACTATGTGACGAATTCGACACAAATTTAGGAATTGATGATTCAATTAGAGCCGTGTAGTTTTAAAAGGTAAATTTTGACTTTTTTTGGGGGTAAAAAACATTTTTTTTACCTGATCATCGAGTAGGTTATCAAATGAACGCATGTGAAAACACGAGTTTAGAGAAATATGTAATTTTAAAAAATGACCAAAAATCGCTGTCTATCCCTCTATCTCGAAAAGTACTTATCAAAAAATTTTCGAAAAGCTCTGGTAAGTGTAGATTGAGCGAAAATTATCACGAATACATTACGTTTGATAATTTATTTGGTATAAAAAAAACTATTTGGCTTGGTAATATGGTGGAGGTATTTTTAATACAGTCTTCAGTACACACACTGGTGGTCAACGCATAGATACCGAGAAAAAATAATTTTATTTTATTTGTTTATAAATAAACACATATTTAGGTAGCAAATATTTGTTTTACACTTTTATTATTAGATTCGAGATTGGGCTATTGGGTAGCTACGATGTTATAACTATTAGACATTATTGACTAAGAAAAACCGTGAAAATACATATTGGATCTTAAGATATATACATGTCAGGAACCTAATTAACTTAGCCTAGGTAAAGATCAGCAGCAATCACTTTTTTTTTATAAAAATTACACGGTACAACACAATTTTTGGCTCTGGGGTTGGATAGGATAATTTCAATAGCATTTTTCTGTAGAAAACGAATAAGTTGACTCGTTTTCTGTGCTTGTCTGATCTCTTATTAATTTTGCAAAAAAAAAAAACAAAGTTGTATGAATGAAATAATGAATTCCATAATGCATGCTTCGATAATTACTTATTTTTAATTTTAGCAGGCGTGCGCTTTAGATCCATCTGTTGAAAATTGACCCTTGCACTCTTAATAGTTTAAATATATTTGGTAGAATTATTCAGATGTATTTAATAATTAAATGATCTGAATCATCTGTATAGCCGCGAACCATTTTATTATTTAAAAACTTTTAAAATGAATAAAAAACTATGGATCTAACGAATTATTTCTCTCAAAAACAGTTGTTTAAATAAATATTTAAAAGTTATAACCCGACGGAATTTTAAAACTAATGGTATGATGTATGTGAAAGATCCATAGAATCCATCTCTCAGCTTATGAACGAACTATAAGACTGCAGTCTCGACGTGAGAAATGGACGCGCATCGCCGAACGTATTCGCAGCCGCTAAAATTAAAAGTAAATATTTGTAGAAAAATGCAGTATTAATTATTTCTTATTATTATACGTTTCAGCTGTAATTTGCCTACAGTGTTAAGGATCTTCTTCTTCTTTCCCATCGGGTACCATGACAGTTCAATGATCTTTGTTTATCATGTTGGGTATCACGTTGACGATGAACGTTTTATTACTAGCCGCTTGGAAGAATTGAACCGTGGACTTTCCGTACCTCTTCCTCAAATTTTTTAACCACGATGTTCTTCTTTTCCCTGGACCACGTTTGTCTGAAATCTTTCCCTCTATAATCGGATGCAAGATTTCGTATTTTTCTGGATGTCTTATAATGTCGCCAAAATATCCTAATTTGCGTCGCGCTTGATGGTCATGACCACCTCCAAGTCCTTGTCCATGCGAGTGAGAAAGCTGTTAGTAATTCTGTCCATCCAACATCTCGAATACCTCCAGACGTTTAAGCAATGTTTCAGTTAGCGTCAAGGTTTCCATGTCGTACAAGAGAACCGGAAAGACATAGCAGCCTACAATTTTCATCCGTAGTTTCAATGTAGACTAGTTAAGATTTTTTTTGTTCTTCATAAATGCGGCTCGAGCCTTCTCTATCCGAATTTTGACTTCCACAGTCCGGTCCCAGTCGTCGTTGATATTGCTACCGAGATACATCAGTTTATTAACTCTCTCTATCTTTGTGCCACTGATTGTAACACCACCATCTTCAATATTAGATTCTTGGCTTATAATCATATATTTTGTTTTATTTGCATTGAATCCTAAACCAAACTGTGTACAAGTATCCATAAATTTTTGTAGATCTTTTCCGTTATTGGTGATAATTAATGTATCATCGGCATATCTGATG
Organism: Pachyrhynchus sulphureomaculatus; assembly: GCA_019049505.1. Classification (NCBI taxonomy): domain Eukaryota; kingdom Metazoa; phylum Arthropoda; class Insecta; order Coleoptera; family Curculionidae; genus Pachyrhynchus; species Pachyrhynchus sulphureomaculatus. The sequence goes on along the minus strand of CM032448.1, from coordinate 80,975,980 downwards.
TTATTTATGTTAACACAGTTGATGTTGATTCCTTCGGTGATACCAGTGAGTGCTTTATTGAATATGAAATTTCATCCGATAGTTGATGCTCCAACCATACTTCAGCTGTGTAATGCCAGTATTTTACCTTATTTTAATTTTTTCATCAAGTTAGCAATGTAATTGGCGTTATTTTTGTATTAAAGTTAGGGTCATTGGTAAAAATATCTTGAATAGCCGGGTCATAGAATAATGATTTTTTTTTACTCTTTAATACTTCAATTAAGAGAAAAAGGCTTAAAACGGTCCTCCATAATAGAAAAAAGAATTGATTGATTTTGTTTTTTTTTTGATAAACCCTTTCTTTTATTATTCTAGAGAAACATATAAATTAAAATTTCTAAAAATATCGATGTTTAACGATAATCATACTTTGTTTTTTTTACTCATTTAAAAATTTCATGTATCGATTTTTATCGTTCTTTCGATGTGATTGCACCATTATTATAGAAGAGTCATTAATAGGAAGGCAAGAGGCAATTTACTTGTTGTCAACTTTCAAGCTCAGAATATTTCTCTACAAAACTGTTGATTAAAACAGAGATTTTTCTGAATTTGATACGTTTTTTATGCATTCTCTTTACGTGTCTTTTGTGGTATTGATCGCTAATTATATACAAAGCGACATTTTCCTTTTCTGAACTAGTGTTGTAAAAATGCAATTAAATTAATTTCCTAGTTTTTTTCCTTTTTTCAAATCAATATATTTTCATAATTCATTAACGTAAAAAGACAAACGAATTATTTATATTATTTGGTAAGCTGACTGGAAATAACGCAGATACGAATTTTAAATGGTCTCTATGTTTACGAAAAAGCTTTATTTTAACTTGTGAGAACATTGAAAGGTCACTAGGTGCCAAATTGGGTGAATACGGTGAGTAGTTCAATAAATAGACGTGATTTCGTCCGTCGTGACTTTTGTTCATCAAATGTTTCATTAATTCCAAATAATACTCGCCATTGATAGTTGGTATAAATTTATGATTCATAATATCAGCTGTATAAAAGAGTCAACATTGTTTTGATTTTTGGTGAAAGTTTTCGTGTTTCTTGGCTTGCGGTCATATTGAAAACATCATATTTCATTTTTGGTAACAATTGACCTCAAGTACTTCGAATTGTTTTTGCCAGGATCGTACTAATTCTCTAAGAATGTTGAATTCTGAATATATTTTAACCATTTAAAGTCAGTGGAACAAATTTTGCACAAACCTTTTTTTTTTCTAGATCTTCTTTAAAAATCATTTCAATTGTTTACAGGTTGACGTTTATCACCTCATCTATCGCACCACAATCATCTCTTCCAGATTAACATACTCTTTAACTAATTTCTGAATTGGTCTTCTCTTTGCCGTCTTCAAGCCCTTTTCTCACATTCAAAAAAGATATATATCAAAAACTTAAGTTCTTGATAGGCAACTATAGCTGGACACCCTTATATCATTTTAAATGATTCTGTGGCATTATTAGAAAGTTTTGCATGTAATTTAATTACAGTTTTCTGTTCCATGGTATAATTTATACATTCAAATTTTTGGCTTTAAAATAAGATATTTAATTTGCAGATGACACTGCACTGACACTAGTTATATACAGCCTGTCAAGTAAAAAACGTGTCCGTGATAACTCATTTTTGATAGATGCGATTCTAGCGATTCAACAAAAAATCGGTGTAGGGAACCTTTGCCTACAACGCATTTTAGTAAAAGTATCAATCAATTCCCAACTTTCGTCGAAATCGCGTAAAATCCGAAATGCGCATCGGTTCAAGGCAGTCTTTCTTTGTTCCCATCCAAAGGAGCCTTAAATATATTAAAAAGTTGGTGTTATTTGTGAAGAAGTAGGTAAATCATTTTAACGAGACGAAAAATGTCGACGACTTGCCAAAACATGACTCGATAAGCAAAGTCACTCCGAAGGTCGAAGACCGAATCGTGTCTTTGTTTTCACGGGACTGATCGCTGTCCAAGGAGCGGCAAAATTAAGAAAATCAGGTTTGAATGTGTCCCATGAGACCATTCGACATCTTTGTGCTCATTTGGGTCTACGATAGAGTGGCCTTCATAAACGCCGTACGCCAACCCTATTGAAAACGTTTGGTCTCTTGTAAAGAGAAAGCTCACAGGAACGACTCTGAGGACTTTCACTCAGTTGTCTCGTTAGGTTGAAAGAATTTGTAGTGTATGCAGAAAATCTCGTCGGCAGGATGCCTCGAAGATGCCAGGCGATTATTGATGCAGGAGGCGAATGGACAACTTACTAAGGTAGTTGCGATGTTAGCAAACCAAAGGATACGTTGATGGCAAAAAATGTTCTCGAAACATATTTTTTCAAGAATACGAGCGGTCACATTCTTACTTGACAGACTGTACGGCAGACAGCACCAACCGAAAAAATTAATTGTCACACTAGTATATAGGTTTTAGATTTGCATAAGACATTAATAACTTTAACTAAGTTGGGAATGTGGAATCTTTGGCACAATGACATTACTCAGTATATATCACCACTACACCAAACACTTTATTTTTGCGATCGACGCGCGTTGCGCTAAGCATATTAGCTTCATCAGAAGCGATGATTGACTACTACTACTACTACTACTAGTAGTAGTAGTAGTCATCAATCATCAATTTTTTTCTCCAAATGTAACAGCATAATGTAACCAATGGATCAAGGCATCCTCGAAAACATTAAAAAAAATTATAGGCGTTTATATCTTGAACATCTGTTAGAATACACAGAAAAGGAGGATATTATCAATGGGATGAGAAAGGTTACACTGAAAAATGTTATTTACTGGGTAAGTCAAACTTGGAATTCTGTGCGTACTACCACTATTCAAAATTCTTGGTCAAAAGTTATTGATTTTGAGGACTATACTGACAGTGAAGATGATACTCCATTAAATAAATTAGCTTTGAAATTGAGAAGCCATGAAGAAATGTCCTGTTCAAATTTTGACAGCGAGATAGAAGAAAAAGAAAAAAGTTTATTTGAATTAACGCAAAAATTGAAAGGTTGCGAAAATGTGAGAAGATGTTGTTGAATGGATTACAGCAGATGATTTAGAAGAAGAAATGAATATTGAAGAAATAACGAATGCCTTTCAGAAAACCGAAAAATCAGATGACGATGACGAAGCGGCAGTGGATGAACAGTTTCCCACTAAGATCTCTCTTCAAGAAGGTTGTGCTTCTTTGGAAAAAGCTTTGAGGTATATCGAACAACAACCAGAGGCGACCCCAGCGGATTTGCTGCTTCTTAATAGATGGAGAAACATTGCAGCGAGAAAAAGAAGATGCATTATGAAACAGAAGCGCATAGATACATATTTCACTGTTTTATAATGTATGTACTTATTTATATGTTAAAAACGTTAATACATCGATTTAAAGTATTGGTGTTTATTTTTTGAATGAATAAAAAACAAATCCGGATTATCCGAGTTTTCAGTTATCCGAGGAGGGGGCCCCCCACGTTACTACTGTGTATATATATACATATTTATTTATATATGTATATATATATATATATATATATATATATATATATATATATATATATATATATATATATATATATATATATTTTACTTAATCCCTATGCCTTTGTACCCCTTTAGGGGTGTAAGACCCGTGCAATTGAGTTCCGTTCATATCTCCCATTATTATTATCTTATTGTTTGTATTGTCTATCTCTTCCTGTAAATCATTGAAAAAATTTGTCCCTCTCCTCAATTCTTGTGTTGTCATTTGGTCCATAACACACAATCAAAGTGCAGTCTTCGTCCGCTCCATCTTCTTTTATTGCTATCGAGAGTATTCTCTCATTTACAAACCTTTCCCCCTTTTACAGTCTTCATGTTCTCTTCTTTGACCACCATTTCCACTCCTGCCCCTGCATTTTCCTCCTCTTTTACTCTTGACCAGTACATCCAATATCCATTAGGTAATCTTTTGCATCCATTCCCTTTCCTTTTTGTTTCTGTCATTCCTTCATAGGGCATTTGTATTTTTTCCAGTTATTCTGTCAGTTCATCCTCTTTTTCGTTTATGCCCCTAAGATTCTATGTTCCCAATCTTTTCCGTTTATACGCCTAAAGTTCCGTGTTCCCAATTTACTAACTCGGTAATTATTTCCTATTTCTTTCTTCCTATCCATTTCCTTGATTATCTTCTTATTTATATTCCTTTCATTAGTCTTCTCTTCCGTATCCTTTGTCGTCGATCTACTTATCTCTCTCCTTTTTCTCAGTTTTTTGGCTTGATGGTCGTAGTGTTCTTTGTTTGTTCCTTCAGTTTTTCTTCCTTAGTGTCCCATTTATATTCTCTTCCCTCGATTGAGATTTTAAAATATCCCATTTTCACTCTCTTTTCATTCTTTCTCTCGTTCTCTGCTATATGCTTCAATTTCTTTTGAATTTCCAGTTCACCCTTGATTAAATCGTTGTTTATGTAAAATCTCTCTCTCCAATTTCTCAGTTTGTTTTTATTTTTCATCACAACTTTCTTATCTCCTGAGTTTTCAAGTTCTATAAAATGTTCTACATCCATTTTCAGATCTGGTTGACTATTCGCTTTAAATCTTATTCCCGATATTACAATATTATTCCTTACGTTTTCCTTTTCCAGCCCACTCATCCTCGAATCCATATTTCTCATATTTTCTCTAGTTGTCTTATTTTCCTCTTTTAATACTTCATTCTCCTTTCTTAGTTCTTTCACCTCTGGTTGATATCTCTTCTGATCCTGTTTCATTTCCTTTATATCCAACATTAACTCTCTGATCATTTCTGTTAAGTTATCCATCTTATCTTCTCCTTTATTTTTCTCTTTCTATGGGGTTTCTATTCTCTTTTTACTCCTCTTGTATATTCCCATTGGCTCTTCCCTTTTCTCGACTCATCCTCTTTTCGAGTTTCCTAATGTATAATCATCGTAATCCATTGTTATTTCTGTTGAAGCTTATGTTATCAAAATTTTTCGTATGCTCCTCGTATATTCTATTTGCAAACCTAAGAGAAGGGGAGAAAGGCAAAAAATTGTTGTTTTTACCTCTTATCACCGTATACACAGTAAACAAAACAATTAAGGTCGTCGCTCAACGCTTCTTTAGCTTCATACAATTTTTCAGAATTATTCTCATAGACTTTTAAAATCTTTTTTTTTAAACTTATTGTCTTAATTCTAACATTACACTCTGCTTTATTTCTAGTCGCTCTCGTTTGCAATCGACCAAAACAATTAAATAATTCGATATATTGTAATAATGCTCGTTGAACGAGTTGACAACTGCCGGGGGTTCGATTTCCATGTGTACACTTCACGGTCCGGAACTCAACTCCATATATATATATATATATATATATATATATATATATATATATATATATATATATATATATATATATATATATATATATATATATATATATATATATATATATATATATATATATATATATATATATATATATATATATATATATTTATGGCTCATCATGTTTAAATACTCTTGCTGAGTATACTATGGTTTTTAGGATGGAAAACCCTGAAGCAAACAGAATCCTTACGCTGCAAAAAAACAAATTGGGAATATCCATAGCTTCAAATCTCCCAATTCTTGTAAATCTAAAGCTATTGAGATAAAACTTTTAGTTCTCCTGTCATCGCATATGTGTAAAGCCGTGATTTTTGTCAAAAAAAATATGAATTTATTTCAAATTTGTCTTACCTACCATAAAGAAAATCTAAAGGATTTAAAATCTAATTTTACTTATATTTAAAAAAAATCTTTATTCATTATTCAAAAAAAATTGCAATAAATTTTTCCTTAAAATTAAAACTTAAAATATTGGTGCCGTGAAAAGGTACCTTAAGTGACTGGTATTATCAAAAAATAAATCTCTCTATGAGAGAAAAATTCCAACAAAATGGTGTAACTCGGAGGTTATACTTCTCTTTAAGGAAGACGCTAATACTGATATCGAAAATTATTCACCCATATCTCTTCTGTCGGACTTAAAATCGTAACAAATCTCTTAACAGTAAAAGTACAATTCTATCAACCTGTGGAACAGGGAATTAGCAAGATCGACCACCTCTATACAGTACATACTGTAATAGTGAAATGCACAGAATATAAGGTACGAATACATTTGGCCTTCATTGATTTTCATAAGGCATTTGATACTGTTGAAATTTGGTCCGTTTTAAAGTCCCTGCCGAATGCAAGAATAGATTCCAGAAATATAAAAGTAATATAGACCATCTATAAAGAAGTATTAAAACTGATTAAACAACTATCACTAACAATACCATATACCATTAAAAAGGGGAGTGCGACCAGGAAATACTATCTCACCTAAATTATTTACGCTGGACCTTGAACACGTCTTGAAAGAGTTAAATTGGGATGAGAACGGCATCAATATCGACGGCACCACACTGGTTTGCAGGTTTACAGACGACATAGTCGTGATAGCTAATAACACCAATGAGCTACAAGAAAAGTTAAACCATCTAAATGTGGTCTCGGCAAGGGTAGGTCTTAAAATGAATTTTTAAAAAAACTAAATTAATAAGAGCTGAAGATACCAACATATAAATAGGAAATAACTCATAGAACGTGTCGACGAGTATACCTCCTTCGATCACACTATTAAAATCGGAAAGGAGAACCAGCATGCAGAAATTACTAAGCGAATAAGGCTAGCATGGGTAGCTTTTGGAAAACTACGACATATCTTAAAAATACTACAATACCCATAAACAAAAAAACTAAAGTCTACAATACATATGTCCTATCTAGCAGCACACATGGATTCAAAATAATGTGCCTCACTAAAACATTTGCTATAAAGGTCGTAACTTAACAGAGAGCTATGGAAAGAAGCATCCTTGATATCTCCCTTAGGGATAGAATTCATAACGAGCAGATAAGGAGACGAACCAAAGTCAATGACATAGTTCTAGAGGCGGCAAGGATGAAGTGGAGATGGGCGGGTCATGCGGCTAGATAATCCCGAGATAGATGGGTACATCAGTCACCGTATGGAGACCCAGAGAAATAAGAAGAGGCGTGGGACGTCCACAGAAACGATGGATCAATGATATGAAAGTAGTAGCAGGTAAACAGTGGTTAAAGGTGGCAAAAGAATGGGAAGCATGGAAAAGATTAGAAGATACCTACGTCCAAGAGTGGACAAACTTGGGTTAACAAGAAGAAGAAGAGAAGAATGTGAAAAACTTACTATATACAGGATTGCTGTATTTCAGAAACCGTCTACGGTATATATATATATATATATATATATATATATATATATATATATATATATATATATATGTACATTTGAATGATATCATATGGCATATGTAATGCCCAAGAGGCATAATCTTTTTTATATTTGTTTTTTAATCGAGATACTCAGACATTCCTTTTTATTTCATTTTACGTTCGTAAACTTAAAAATGTCGACAAAAAAGTGGCGTGTCTTTTTTTGTCCACCTACTTTATGAAATGTTAGCCGAATTTAGGTAATTATATCACTCTAGTTATGGAGCTCCCATATACAAAAGACAATGGGTAACACCCAAATTGCTTTATCAGCAGTTCCCACAATATCCACCATCGTCACGAAATTTCGAAGACAAAGAAAATACTTAGACTATTTTTCCCAGCCCTATTAATTACTTAGAGATAAAACCGAGGGTCTAAATATTATAATTTACTCTTTTATAGTTAGTGTTTACATTGAGTTTGTAACATTAATTTTAGTTTTAAGAAATAAGTTGTATTTTTGAATTTGTGAGTTTTTTAGAAAGTGAGTTCTCCGAGTTCAAACTTTCACTTTCTAGATTTACAAAAATAAATGAAGTTTCACATACACACTTGACAACTAGTGTGTCATTCCTCACGGATCCAAATAAGTCCGTGACGCTGTCATTTTTAACCTAGAAAGATAGTAATCCCAGCTTCCCTGTTTACTTACGTTTGAGGTTAGTTTTAGTTATATCTGAATTATCACGGTATTTTTTTAATAATTTTAATTTAGTTTAAATAGATAAAAACTTAATTCAGAACCAAGGTTAACAGTAAACAAAACAAAATTGAAAAGATGTACACTATGTACACCGTAGTTATTAATATCTCTTGATCTATTTGCAGTTGTATACTTTATATTACTATATGTTACTCCTCGTACAACGCTTTTCAAGCAGTCTTTTATATGGAGAACATCATCCCTTTGGAATAATTTCCCACCAAGTACAATTTACAGCGATTCAAGAACAACGTGAACGCTTTTTACGCACACGTGTCGTTCCTATAGCGCTTTAGGGACTTCACTGCAGCACGTGTGCTAGAATCACAAAAAAAAATTGTAGTGGAATACAAATAAAATATTTAAATCTATTTTCTACATTCTATTCCATAACGGAAACGTTCAGATGTAGAATTATGGAGAGTTTATTATTATTTATTACTATGTAATCACACTTTATTAACAATATTTGTTTACAATCGCCAGTGCCCTCTGCGACCGTAAAACTTACCAGTTCTTAAAATAGCATTTTCAATCAAAATAACGAATATATAAGGTCCATTTTAAAATTGACGAGTCGTTGCTCGATTATAACTTTTTTATAATTCGGCTCACAGTAGATTGCTGCAAGTTTTTTTCAGGATGACGCTCGTTAAAAACATTTGCAATAGTGCGATGAGGTGTATTTTCCCCACACAATAAAACAATTTCATTTTTTTCTTGAAGAGAAAGCATGTTGTGACATCATCTGTTTCTTTCCATTCTAGTTTCAATTGCTAAGTAAATATCTGACAGCTTACGACACCATATTGCGATCTCAACAATACATTGTTAAAAATTTAAATGCATTACTAAAAAGATCAAAATGTAAGATTTGTGTTAATTTACAAACGTTTAAGTGTGTTCACTATCAAAATACGTAAGCGAGAAACATTTTTCTATTTAAAAACAAAAGCTAATCGAACTTTGCATGAAATATGATTCATGATAATGCGTGAATTTTAATATTCTATAAAAAAATTATGGACACGACTTCATTTTGTTCTTAAGTTCTTAAGTTTTTGACAAATTAAATGATTTAAATAAGGTTGCAATAAATCAAGATGAAAAACAATTGCCGAAATGTCAAAAAACTGCCAAAAACAAACAGATCTAGGATCACAAAATAAACCATTTTGTCTAATAACTTTTTTTAAAATCTGGCCAAATTATAAGTTTTTTTCAAAAATTTTTACGAAGATGTTATTTTTGACAGGTGACCTCATGCGTAAAAATGACTTACTATACTTTATTTCTGATATTATTTGAAGCACAAATGGATGCAATAATGAGATCTGGGCTAAAGTGATTATTTAAAAAAAAACCATATGATGCGGACTTAAATTGTCACACTGTATATATAAATATATTCGTGCTATAAATATTTCCTAACTACATTAATAAAACTGCAGCACCTAGTGACCGCAACTAATTTGAGAAAACTAGTTTGATGTTATTTGTTGGTTGGACATGCAACTATACAACGAACGCTTATTCTTAAAAATGAATCATTGCGTAAGATAAGCTTCACAAAAGTATTCGCACCTAACAAGGCATTATTTTTTGTGCGTTTTCAAACGAGAAGGAGACACACCGGCGTTGATAGTGAAGGGGTTAGAAATAAATCCATCGACTATAACTTGTAAGGCACGCTTTCTGAGAAAACACGAGAGCCATAAACAGATCTTTTAAGAAATACCATACAAGCGTAGCTTGGCCAACAATCTATAGTACCAAACACGGTCGAACGCCTTGGATATATCAAGTGTAACCGCTTGAGATTCTTCAAAGTGTTCGATTGCGTTGTTCCAAACATGTAGTACATACCATACGTTAGATCTCCTTGATCTTTGCCATGTTCATTGTCGTCAATAATATTCAATCCATCAAGATATTTTAGAAGATGCCGATTGACCGCCTTTTCTATGGCTTTCGATATTATTGAAACTACCCACCAGTCGCACTGGTCAGTAGTTGTTTGGCAAAGTCTTCTTGCCTTTTATCGGGTATCGGCTGAACTGTAGCGCACTTCCAGCATGAAGGAAATATTTCGACTGCATGTAATGTATGTATGAGTGTGTACAGGTAGAACTTGTTGTAAAAATATAGTAGCGCTTATGGTAGCACTACTTTGTTGTATTCAAAATGCCGTGGAATATATATGTATGTTTCGGCATATGGACAACGTTGACGGATGTCATGATATACCCGCCGATAACTCGAAAATGTAATAAAAGGGTTAATCTTTAATGACACGGGGAGATGAAGTATAAAAAGTACCCCTAAAAAAACAGTTTAAATACATTTCCCTGCTGAATGGGGAGGAACTGTCTATATTGCCTTTTTTACGCTTTTTAAGATACTTGTACATTACATTTAAGTCGATCGACTCATGCTCCCTGCATATAAATGTACACTTTTGTAGAAACTATTCGATATTAAGACCAATATATTTTGTTCTAAACTCTAGAAAACAAAAAAGTAATCTGCCCTGTGTTTTTACTATATTCTCTTAATGTTACTGATGTTAGACTTTAATTTAGCTAAAGGTGAAACTTTCCAGCCAATGCAATTTAATCTGACTGTTTTGTTTGCTCACACATAAATCGCTCGAGATAAAATTGTCGGTGATATACCTGCTGCGAAAATATTGGAGAACATTTAGATGCAAAATTTCCTGGTAGATTAATTATGCTTCACATGCAAAAATAATCTGAATTTGATTTATTTTGCATTAGTGTATATTAGGTAACTTGGCCATTATTTTGAAAACAAATTGCAACATTTAACATTTTATGGCCTATACATAGAAAAGCTTGTTGATCCTAAAAAATGGATAAACTGATTTATTCAGTACGTTAGAGGTGAATTTGACTCTCTCACACTAAAGAATAATTTCATCCAAGCATTATAACTTGATACCTTAAATGATATTTTACGATGACATATCAGTCAAACATCGAACGGATATTTATAGCTGAAACTAGACATTTCTCTGACATATTATTTCTCTTTAAATTAGAAATACTGAAAGAAAAATATATCATTTTTAGATTTCTTGAGCCTTGACCCTAAAAAAGACGAATAACCTGATATACACGAAACAACCACTGCATCCCCCTCCCTTGCCATTTTTGTATGTTTGATTACACAGGGCAACAAAAAAATATTTTTGTTTTGGTGCCTGGGATTTTAGAGCTGATTTTAACTATATTTGGGACGCTAAATCTATACATGCAATCCGTTTTTCTCTATCAGCTCTACTTTTTTAGATACATCAACTTATCTACCAATGTGGTTTTTATTCAGTATATTCATTTATGAGAGTTCTAAAATTATTATATATTCATTAATGTAGGTACAATGGTTTTATTGTCAGTTTGTAATTGAGTAAATTCCAGGTAAATCTATAAATAGTGGAACCATTGCCTATCAGGTACCTGAACTGACCCTTTTAATCACCTAACTCGGGTAAGTCTCGTCAGTTTGTGCGTTCTTACTAATGAGAGTAGATCGAATTCGGCGTGTTATTTTATGTTAAGAAAAGAGTGTTTTTGTGTTATTGAACAGAATTAAAATGAGTTCAGGTTCCAGTTCAAGAAGAAGTTGTGTAAATCAACCTGATGTGTTTTGCTATATATGCGGAGAATACATGTTTCAACAAAACAGACAAACTATTACTGACTTTGTAAAGCGAGCGTATCTTGGATACTTTGGAGTTAAGCTTGGTGATCAGGACAAAATGTGGGCCCCGCATCTCGTATGTAAAACTTGTACAGAGCATTTACGGCAGTGGACTACCGGGAAAAGAAAATGTCTAAAATTCGGTGTACCAATGGTTTGGAGAGAACCAAAAAACCACTTCAATGATTGTTATTTCTGTTTAGTAAATACTAATGGAATCAATCGAAATAACCGCAGTAAGTGGACTTATCCCAATTTAGACTCGGCAATACGCCCTATCCCGCACTCAGATGAAATACCGATTCCAACATTTCATCAGCTACCACGTATCTCTGATGACGAATATTTTCCCTCTGATCGCTCTTCTGATGCTAATAAAAGTTCTGATGCTAATGAAACTAACAGTGACTATGAGGGGACGTCATCAGTTCCTCAACGCTTCAATCAAAATGAATTAAATGATCTCACCAGGGATCTCAATTTATCGAAAAAAGCTTCTGAAGTACTGGCTTCTAGGTTGAATGACAAAAATTTACTGGAACAAGGAACCAAAATTACCTTTTACCGTACAAGAGAAAAAGATCTGCTACCATTCTTTTCTCAAGAAGACAATCTTGTATTTTGTCACGAAATTAGGGGACTCATGAAAGAAATGGGACTTTCTGAATATATTCCAGATGATTGGCGCCTATTTATTGACAGTTCAAAGCGAAGTTTAAAATGTGTCCTTCTACATAATGGGAATAAATATGGTTCAATACCACTAGCTCACTCAACGAAACTGAAAGAAGAATATAATACCATAGCTTTGGTCTTGCAGAAGATAAAGTATTACGAACATCAATGGATGATTTGGGTAGACCTAAAAATGGTAAACTTTCTTCTTGGGCAGCAAAGTGGTTACACGAAGTATCCGTGTTTCTTGTGCCTCTGGGATAGTAGGGACAAAACACACCACTGGGTTAAAAAAGATTGGCCTCAGAGAGAAAACATGGACGTTGGGGAAAAGAATGTCATTAACGACGCTTTGGTTGAAAGAGAAAAAATCATACTTCCTCCGTTACATATAAAGTTGGGCTTAATGAAGCAATTTGTAAAGGCTCTTGATAAGAATGGGTCTTGTTTTGCATATATAGGGGTAAAAATGCATCAGTTGAGCACAGAAAAACTCAAAGCAGGGATATTTGACGGCCCACAAATAAGACAATTAATTAAGGATCCTGCCTTCATAAATTCAATGAATCAAGTTGAACGAGAAGCTTGGACATCATTTGTTGCAGATGTAGAAAATTTTCTAGGCAAACATAAAGCTCAAAACTATGTTGAAATGGTTAACAAGATGCTTAATAGTTTCAAATCCTTAGGGTGCAATATGAGTATTAAAATACACTATTTACACAGCCACTTAGACCGTTTTCCAGAAAATTTAGGAGACATGAGTGAGGAACAAGGTGAAAGATTTTACCAAGATATTAAAGTTATGGAGGACCGCTACCAAGGAAGATGGGACATGCACATGATGGCAGATTACTGCTGGAGTTTAAAAAGGGACTGTTTAAAAAAAACATTCAAGAATGTCGCGGAAAAGAAGCTTTCCAAGTGTTGAGTGACTATTTCATTTCTTCAATGTTTTTTTTTTTGTTTGTAAGTACGACATAATATTGTATTTTGTATAACTAAAATAAAAATTTCGTATCTACTTTTGTTTACTACACTTACGGATTTGAGTTACAATAATGTAACTTATATTTCTCTAAAATTGTATATCTTAAAAATTTGAGCTCCTAGGTACAAATGAATACGTTATTTGAATTCAGGACATCAAATTGATATAGAATCAGCTCAAAAAACCTCGACACCAAAACAGCTGTTCCCCTGTGTTATCTATAATTATGATTTAAATTTGTAAATGATATTAACTAAAAATCCTCACATCACTATTGAAACAATTTGATTGAATCAGCCGATATATGGAAGAAGCCCATAACTAATTTCGGATGAACAAAAAATAAACTGTGTTTCCTCCAAATTCTGCAATATTAAATTAAAATGTCCATGACATGTTTCACTATACTGTGATTTCTTCAGACGATAAATCTGAAATTATCTTATACCAACAACTATATACTACTTACAGAGTACAATAACATATTTTGGGTTTTTACCATAATTTGGATTTTGCAGTTTTTAATTATAAAACGATTTTATCTTTATATGGTATATTGTGAAATTTTTTCAGCTGATAAAATAATGAATTATTTAAATCATTCTGGCCATCATGCAAAATGTCGGGATTTTTGGTTTATTAATTGTCAGAGATTTAAGGTTTTTTTTTTATGGATATAGCACTCGTGCTGCAGGGAAATTCGTAAAGCGCTACAGAACCGACGCGTGTGCGAAAAAGGCGATACACGTTGGTCTTGAATTGATCTAAATTGTACTCGATGGGAAACATGGTCCTGGGCAAACCATTCGAAAAGGATGATATCGAGATAAAACACCGGTTGAAAAGGGTTTTACGAGGAGTGACAACCTGAACATCATACGGATGTGACACTTTGCGTGAATGTACTGGTGGAATAGGCTCAATGCCAACCGTTCTTCCATGTTCGAAGGAATCAAGATTGCTAGTAAGTTTTGTGTTTCCAATCAGGCGAACAGCTCTCTTCTGAATAAAATTCAATACATGTTTGTGAGTAGAACCCAAAACATGGGGACAGTATTCCATTATTGGTCCAATTTGAGCGTTGTACAGAGTTAAAAAGTTATTGTGGAGTGTAAAGCTTTCTAGTTCGAAATTAACGCCCAGCAAATGCTAAAGAAATGGAGTGTCCGTACATAACTATGTCGGTTTTCGTAACGTTACCTTTTTTAGAGAAAACTGCCACCTGGGTTTTTGTAGCGTTAAATTCTATTTGATTTATTATCACTTCAAGATAGAATTTCTTTAAGGTTTTTGTTAAGTGGCATGACTTCCTGCTGTCTGTGAATGTTTGCACGCGTAGTTAATATTTCCGGGTTCAAAGTAAATGGAGAAATAAGTGCATTGTCATCTGCAAAGCTGTCGAGTGGACTCCTCATCCTTTTTAGATCGTTTAGAGAGAGAGAGAGAAAGAGTAGGAGAGAGTATGACCTCTTGAAGCACATCGGCGTTGGTAGTAAGGGTATTAGAAAGAAACCCGGCAAATAACACTCGTAAAGAACATTCTCTGAGGAAACACGAGAGCTAGAAGCAAAACCTTTCAGACATAGCATACAAACGTAGCTTAACCAAAAATCAGTTATGCTAAACAAGGTCGAATGCTTTGGATATATCAACTGCAACTACTAGAGATTTGCTCCAAAGTTCAATTTCATTGTTCTAAACATGTGTGACATTAGTTAGAAAACCTTCTGTTGATCTTTGCCTATTGATGACCGCTAATAATATTGAATTCTTCGAGATATTTTAGAAGATGCTGACTGCCTTTTTTGGGTATCATATGAACTGTAGCGCATCTTCAGCAGGTTATAAATATTTCTTTTCTGTAGGAGAGGTTGAAAAGCCTACAAAAAATTAGTGTAAGTTCACTCACACTCACAATATCGGGCATCCCTGACTGCTTACTGGAAATAGTGGATGACGTTTGTCTTTGGAAATCGACAGTAGAATGTGAAGCACAGAGCAAACCTTGAAGACAATAAAAAAAACTCCATCTGGTAGGAGCAAGAGCTCCTCAGACTCTAATAAAGTCATTGGCCAACAATGAAAAGAATGATGACTATGTTCTTGCCATTGCATTTGACTTACAATAGGCCCTTCCAACCTCCAAATTAAGCACTGGGATCCAGTTTTACAAGAGAAAGCTGTTCCCCTACGATAGTCACGACAGCTTCGAGACATACTGGATGGTTAATCTAAATTGCGCCTACTAAATCCAGATGAGAGATAGGACGACCGGTGGAATTCTACTAAACGTTTCTTTTCTAAGTTGTGTGTTTTTAAGTTTAAAAAAAAGTCTTAAACTTGTTTCATTTTAAATTTATTTTACCATGGACAGGTTCAAGCAAATAGTGAAGACAGGGGCTACGGGGTTTGATCAATAGTGCCATCACCATATTGTTAAAGGATATACTTTTGCATTATGTAAAGCTTTTTTGTAAAAACCTTTAACTTTTGAGTGAAGTAATGATATTGATATATATTTGGGAGGGGGGTTCCCAGCACGGTAATGATTGAGTAAAAACGAGAGGGGGAGCAGAAATTTGTTTGATGTTCAAAAAGTAATAAAAAAAATATATAAAGTATGTATGCCATTTTCGTGGAGTTCGCCTAGCGCTAATAACCTTTGATTGTAATTTCCTCGAAATTACGATCTGTTCGCCTCATATATCCTCCCCTTAAGTCCTTTCGCCCTCGAGAGGGTATAGTGACTCTGTGCTCAATAAATGGATTGAACTACTGCATCTACCACTGTTCTTGGTTCTATGCCTGCTCTGATGCTTCATGCAATTACTTCCCGGTTTCATCTGACCCACCCTACGTGAAGGTGATCTACCCCTGCAGCGTTTGCCTTCAACAATTCCCTGTATGACCAGTGATTCCTGGTTCTGCTGAAGTGGCCGAAATACTATGTCGGGTTTAAAAGCGAGTTCAGTCTTTTAGTAATTTTTAGTACTTGTAAAATAGACGGGTTAGTTCGATGTTCCACCCACGAGATCCTGAGAATTCGACGATACACCCACATCTGAAATGCAGCAATTTTATTTCTATCAGCTTTCTTTTTTCTCCATGATTCCGATGCATATGTTACAATCAGATATATAAGCGTTCTTTCGAGCCTTAACTCAGTCGATCGCGAGATTCTCGAATTTTCCCATATCTTGACTAATTTTGTGGTTGCAGAGTGAGCAATTGAGAGTCTCCTACGTATTTCTGAGTGACCCTGGCCGTTACTGATAATTAAAGATCCAAAGCATAGATAGAAATCGAGGATTTCATACCCTAGTAGATGTTGAATATCATTCGTTCTACTAATGATTATTATTTTTGTTTCATTGTCAGTCTTTGCATAATGATTTCTCATTTACTTTCATTTGCGTTTTAGTATCTGGGCCTAGTGCCTTTCGATTTTTGAGTTTTGCAATGGCATTTTCTACTTCTGATCTCAGTATATTTGGTTCATGATGGTTTACTTGAAGGGGGGGGGAGCATGGACAGGGTCAGAAGAGTCATTATATAGTTCTTCGCAGTATTCTTTCCAAACTTTTGAAATTCCTTTCCTTCCTTATTTTCAATCGCCTGTGTTTGCGACTAGCATTCTCGAATTAAATATTTTATTAGTGTTCCGTACGGAACAATTATAAGATCACTTCGGTGTCTGTCTGTCTGTCCATCCGTCTGTCCGCCTGTGTGTCCATCTGTTTGTCCGTCTGTCTGTCCGTCTGTCACACCCGATGTTCTCCAAAACTATTTGACGTAGAAAGTTGAAATTTGGTACTAATATAGAAATTGATGGCTTCATCAATTGTGTAGTTTTGAAAGTTAAATTTTGACTTAAGGGGTTAGTTTTAGGGGGTGAAATAGGAAGTGAAAAAAAAATTTACTAGGTCATCGAGTGGGGTGTCAAATAAAAGCTTGTAAAAACACGAGTTCAAAAATATATATAATGTCTTACATGCGCACACTTTTCTTTGTATTATTTTGAAAAAATCGCTGTCTCCCCCCTCTATCTCGAAAAGTACTGATCCAAAAATTTTGAAAAAATTCTGGAATATTCTCCACGGAGTGTAGATTGAACGAAAATTATCACGAGTGCATTACCTTTAACAATTTTTCTGGTATATAAAAAAAACAAAAATTTCAAAGTCATCAGTTTTCAGTAAAGATCGGAAACAAACTTTGTTGAAAACTCATCTAGGGTGTCTTTTGTGAAGTCACTGATCATTTTATACCTCCGTAACAACCATTTTTATTTCAGAAGCAATCAACGTACGGAACACTAATTGCGCAAGTTTAACTTGCACTGCAGCGATTTTTAATTAAATGATTTGTGTGTGTGTTAATCAAGCTCGTGTTGTGTCATCAGCTTATAGCTATATATATATATATATATATATATATATATATATATATATATATATATATATGTGTATATATATATATATATATATATATATATATATATATATATATATATATATATATATATATATATATATATATGTGTGTGTGTGTCTGTGTGTATGTGTACACATAAATACATATTACGTACTAATACTAATTTATTGCCTGTTTCTGGCGTAATAACCGTAATAGATATTAAGAATAATAATTCTTGAAAAACTCTTGCACGGAAGTTTATAATTAACGGAGAACTTTTCGCTTCACTATCATTTTACATTATTTTAGAAAAAAAGCGAACGTAAATGTCCTAGCCATTAATCTTCCTGAAAGTAAATTATAGAACGACAGCATTGTATATTTAGTCCCATCAACCATAAATCAATACGTCTTTAATTATATTTTACGTATAGACTTATTCCTAATATCAATATTACAGATATTTTATATAACTCAACCTTCATAACTTGGCCTACAAAAATGGGAACGATTTTGAATACTGCCATTTTTCAATTCCATTTTAAAATAAAAAGTGAAATTTAAAATAATAAATTTTATGGAATAATTATTTAAGTTAAAATATTTTTGTGATATTTTTAGTTGTTATAATAAAGGATTAAAATATGTCTCTTTAAAACCAATACTAAGAACATGCATGCTTATTAGTGGATACAGCACACAAGAAACTTACAATTAATTTTTAACTATGTGATATAAACAACATGCTTCTTTAAAAGTATATGATGTAAAAGTAATATGCGACTCAGATCATTACATGAGCATGCCCAAAATTGTATGTGATTTTCTAAATAATAGAAACAGAAATGCATCAATCCAGGGTTGATTGAACTAACCTGAAGGCATGGAAACAATATTAGTCGACCCTTACAGTTCTATAGCCTAATCCACGAAGGTATAAAGACAATATATCAATACAGATTAGATGAAAAACTCTTAGATACAACAGAAGGAAAATCATTGCTGATCATCTACGAAAATATCATAAATAATCACACGGATAAAAAAAGAAATTACAATAAATAATGGTGGATAAATAGGGACATACGAGTAGAAATATCCTTGCTTCGAAAAAAAAACAGGAATTGAAAATGGCTTAGCACTACAAAAGATACAGATAAAGGCAAATACTTCGAAATAAAACGAACAACTAGAGGAATAATAGCAAAAGCCAATAGAGAAATGTGGAACAAAGAATATGAAAAAATCAGTATTTAGAGTGCTCATAATTATGAAAGTTTATCAAGAGCCACGGTCGAACCACGATAAAACACTGCACCGACTACAAGTATCTGGGTATAAGAATTTCAGAGGATGGAAAACTGGATATGGCAATAAGAGAGAGAAATACGGCAGGAAAAAAGACCATTAAACTGCTAAACAACATTCTATGGGATAAATTTATTAATAAAGCCAATCAAAAGATGATATATAAAAATATATCCTGTGAAATATGTTCTCTGAAGGAAAGAGCGTTAGCCATGCTGAGAGTAACGAAACTGGACTTCTGGAGAGCAGCAGGAATACCCTGAAGAGAAAGTGTCACTAACGAACGTATTAAAGAAATAATGAGAATCAAACACAGTATTACAAGCAACCATTCTAACCAAACAACATATCTGGCTTGTTCATATTCAAGGTGGACGAAGATTGAATCCCAAAACAAATTTTAAAATGGCAACTAGAAGGCAATAAAAAGCGAGGTAGACCGAGAATAAATTGGAGATAGGGGATATATATATATAAAATATATATATATATATATATATATATATATATATATATATATATATATTATATATATATATATATATATATATATATATATATATATATATATATATATATATATATATATATATATATATATATATATATATATATATATATATATATATATATATATATATATATATATATATATATGGTGAGAAAAAAATAGACTCAAACTATTTGGCTTTATTTAACACGGATCCTAGAATTCAGTATTATTTAAAAGCCAATTCTATCTCTTTCTAATAATACCAAATTCCGTACTCATGTTTTTTACTAATTAAAATGATTTAAAGGGGAAACAAGGAGAACAAGGATTGAAAAGAGGGATAAGAGAAAGGAAAAACTAAATAAATTTTAAGTTTAACAATTAAATTTTTTGATAAAAACCAAAATCAATATTTTGTATTACTCCCCTTATTACTGCTTCCAGCCGGTTTTTCATGGAGCGGGTGAGCAACCTTTAAGTCTCTCAGGGATGCAGGGGTTTCTGGCTCGAACCCTTCTTTTGAGCTCATCCCACATATGCTCAATTGGATTGAGGTCAGAACTCCGCGCAAGCCAGTCTAATGTGGGTATTCCCACTTTCGTAAGGTATTGCCTCACCGATGCGGCAGCATGTGACCTCGCATTGTCGTGCATTAGCACGAAGTTATCGCCAGCAAACCCTGCGTAAGAAACGACATGCTCCTGCAGGATGTCCTCGATGTACCGGTGAGCAGTTAATCTACCACTACGAGTCTCATCAATCACGAAAACTAAATCGGTTTTCGCATCCAGTAAGATGCCTCTCCACACCGTGACAGAACCTTCTCCGGAAGTGACCATTTCAGTAATGCAGCACTGCGCATAGCGCTCCCCAGGCCTCCTATAGACTCGTCTTCTTTCATCCTTGCTATGTAGGCACATTTGGGACTAGGAGAATGTAACGGAGCGCCATTGCGCTAAGGTCCAGTCGACATGTCCTCGGGTAAATCTGAGTCGCGCTTGTCGATAGGCTGCTGTCAATATCGGTCCATCAGCTGATCTTTTTGGAGTTAGGTTAGCTTTTTTAAGTCTTCTTCTGACTCTCCAATGACTGACAGCCCGACCTTGATCTTGTCGGAGCTCCTGCCTTACCTCAACGCCGATTAAGTGACGATTTCTTAGAGTTGTGTTGACAATGATTCGGTGCCTCTCTCCGAAATACACCTTCTTCTTCCTGATCCTGGTCTCCGTGTAAAGGCGCCAGTCTCTTGGTAATATCTGTAGACTCTGGAGACAGCGGACTCAGTTGCAGTAGCTCAGTAACTACACGTTGACTTATGCCGTTTCTTCCTGGGTGGTATCCACTTTTCGATGACGTAATGAGGGAGCAGGTATAGCAAAAATGCTGAAGGTTCAAGTTCCAAAAAAGGAATGATAGGAAAATGCAGTTGCATGTGTTTTTATATGGATGAATAACGCGCAACAAGTACGTTGCTGACCGAGCAAAAACGGTTCTATTGAGTTAAACCGTTTTAATCAGTAAAACTTTTTGGAAATCCAAATGCATTCTTTTTTGAAAATTAAATTCAAGGATTAGTGTAAAATAAAGTAAAATCGTTTGAGTCGATTTTTTTTGCATACCAGTATATATATATATATATATATATATATATATATATATATATATATATATATATATATATATATATATATATACAGTCTATCATTTATAAAATAAATAAGGGCAGGTAGAAAACAGTGGAGAAAATTACTATAAGTCTTATACAAAAAGTTACCTTAGTCCCGTTCAATGTAACACCGCCTAGAAAACCGAATGATGGCCTGTTGTCGTGTAGCAAAGCCTCCGTTGGATACGTACCTGTACTGCTACTTATAGTTATTAGTTTTAGTGGCTGGTTGCGGATGGTCATATATCATTAAACTACAAACTTAGAAAATACTCAGCTTTACTTCTAAAAATCATTCATTTTTAAATTCTGGACGTTTGACAACCCTATACGTTCGACCGATTCATTAGCCAGTTTTCAGGACAGGTTAGACGTGTGAAACGTCATCTGTTTTATTGAAAACCGTAACAATAATACATAAAAATAAAATTTTTGGACGATCTATTAAGATACGTAGATATGAGCGCTCCCACCCGATCTATTAGGGTACGTAGATATATGCGCTCCCCCCCTCCCCGTCCAAGGAGGGAGATAGGAAGACACTTCCATTTATTTTATAATAATTAATATTAGCGACATTAACGAATACGACAAATACAAAAAATCAAAACATCGAATGGCACAATTATACTACCTATGAAGACAGGATTCACGCCTTTGTTATAAAAGCCTTAGACCATAGATCAAGACTGAGGATCTTAAATACGAATTATAATAGACTTACAATATCGATGGTATATATATATATATATATATATATATATATATATATATATATATATATATATATATATATATATAAAGAGTTATCAATTTCACGGCTGTGTATTTTAAAAAAACTGTGAGTTTCGCAGGGTTGCAGCCAGATTATGCCACTTCTTCTAGAGAGATATTTACTACTATGGGCAGTGCTGTACCGCTCTCTGTACGTCTTGAGTATATACATGTAATATGGTGTTACATTTGAATATTTTAACTTGTAATTATTTTTTCTTCTTAAATGTTTTTATTGTTTACTTGTACATTGTGTGGTGGAAAAAGAAAAAAGTTTTCTTTGAAAAGGGAATAATGTTAGACGAGCCTAGTGTATGTTTGTAACCTCACTTACAGTAAGTTTTTTAATGATTTTTTTCTTTTTTAAAGCCTTTTTTTAATGACCACCCTCCCCTCCTGTAGAGTGACTGAGGAAAGATTGAATATATCCGAAAGCTTTCACTAAGTAAAAAAAGAGTATTATTTTTTGTGAATGTCCTAGAAAATATTTTATAATCTGGCTGCAAACCTGCAAAACTCACAGTTTTATGTATATATATATATATATATATATATATATATATATATATATATATATATATATATATATATATATATATATATATATATATATATATATATATATATATATATATATATATATATATATATATATATATATATATATATATATATATCGGTCTGGACTGTAAATAAGACTCCTTTTTTTTTTAATACTCAATATTTATCGTTATCGTTCGATAAATTCTTCAAGAGTAAGAAAATGCTAGTTAGTCTTCGAAATCAAAACTACCATGCTACATACTACCCCACACTGCCATCGAATTGAAAAGTACGTGAAATGTGCAGGAAACGGGTATGACTATCAAAAAATATAAAAAAAGCATTTTTTTGTTCCTCATTTTGTACTAACACACTATAAGAATATATCTAAGCGTTTTAAAAATTAAACTAGAAAATAATCTACAAGCTGTTCCATTTAAAACGTGGAAAGATTTTGTCATATATTAAAAATTCGATTGTTCTTGTTTTAATTCCGTAAAAATTATTTTTTTAAATGCTACAATTTCTGTATTTACTATCCTCTTGTCTAACTCTACAAATAGGTGTGAGTGATCTATGTACCCTGTACAGATACACCTTCTGTTCCGATTTTATTTTATGTATAAATAAGCATAATAAAATTACAAAATTTTATGTTCCATTTGTAGTAGGTATGTGGTAATAAAGTTATAAAAAGATCAGTCTTTTTTTTCTAGTAAAATGTTCTTCGCTAATAAAATAAAATGAAATAAAATTAAAGATCTTTACACCATATAAAAAATGACCCGTAACAGTCAGTTCCTCCCTATCAATTTACACCATTTCAAGAGAAAAAGGCGACACGAAATTTTCATTAATCTTGTCTTTCTTAAGCTCATTTCCGTAAAAATAAATTACATATTAAAGATAAGTTTTTTCTGAAATTTCTCAGAAAACGTTCATATTAAAGGTGTAATTTCACATTAAATGAACGCAAAAAAATACTTTGTTAATTGTACAGTAAATTAAATGTAATTAAGTAAGTAAGAGGCATGATAATTGACAATTTTCCAACGCTTAGTCCTTAATTTTTTTTTCTCTTGCTCCTAGCATTTTTTTCTTTTAATGTGCAGGGGGAATAAAAAGTGTTGCCATTTAGTATACAAAGTGACTACAAACTAAAAGAATATACCTAATATACTATTAAAAAATATAATTTTTTATTAATATTCTTCGTAAATAAAAATTACATACGATATTCAACACAGAAGCGGTACATGCCTAGAATTTGCTTAAAAAGAATGTTTTTTATATATTATTTTTACATGAAAATTCCATGTAGAGGTACCTGCAAACGTGGTGATAAATCCGGTAATTCTCACAATCCTTCTCTAACCAAATAGTATTTTTTGATCGACTTGGCATCTAAACGGTAAAAAAAAAACTAAGGAAAATGATTTCTACATTTCCTTTGTTTTTCCTACTAAATATTAACAAAAGTTAAACCATTTTTTTTTTGTTCAGTGATGTGTGTACGTCTGTAAACTCCAAAAAAGTCTTTTAAATATATATAGGGTGTTATGGAAATCACTTAATATATTGAAACCGTTGACTAGTGGGGTCATGTAGAAGCACATTTAATACTTTTTGAAAACTGAAAAAAATGATAAAACTGGATTTTACTGCCAAACCAACCCGCAACTGACAGGCTTCCGTTGGACAAAATAGCCCAGGCGGATTGTTGCTGTGTTGCTCACCATACGATTGTCTTCAACAAATATAGATTTTCAAATTAATAATGGATAATTCTTCGCACACCTAGTAAAAATAATAATTATCAATAATTAAGAAGATTTCTTATCTATTATTCCAAAAGAAATTTCGTAATAATATCCGACAGCAGGTGCATTTATACTCTGGCTCATTGACGTTTAAGTCAACCTTATCTATTTGGGCAAATTAAAAACAAAATTTCAAAAAAATGACATTTCCAAGATTAATACCGACACGCTAAACGATTTTCTCTAAGGTTTTCTAGTGCTAAAGTGAGAAAACCAGGTAGGTTTAAATACGTATTTGTTTATTTTTATTTTCTTATTTACCATCAATTTAGGATCTTTGAATCCTAAAAATTTAAATAAAACGTATAAAAATGGTTTTCTTGATATTTCTTATTCTTTGTGCGGTAGAACACACACAGACGAGGTTTTCTGCACTATATGTTTACTATTTTTAATATCTCATTGAATTTACACAGATATTTATTTAAAAAAACTTTATGGACTGTTTTAAAAATATATGCAATATATATTTTTTTCTAAACTTGTCAGGGAATAAAAAAATACATTTTTTTGTCTAAAACTATTCATATAAAATTTTATTTTGTCATTCTATTTCTAAAAGAAATTATGGTATTCCTGAAAAAATTGCACTTTAAGATTTTTGCTTTTCCTCATGTGTTAGGGTTCCTATATCACGAGGAACATAGTCACTCATATCTGTCGGTTTGTCTGTCGGCACGATAACTCTCGAATAGATATAAATTTTAAATTAGGTGCATAGATATTATCTAATGAGGGGATGAAACCTATAGTTTTTTTAGGACGATATGGCTTTAGGCCACGGTGGGAGGGGTGATTAATTTCATATGTTTTAATAGTAATATGGTAACTTTTAAAGTATTTTTCTTTTTATTTTAGCATCTGAACATATGCCAGAAAAAGACGTAAAGCCTGCAGAGTTTGTTCTATTTATGAACAACATCTTCGATAATATTAATGGAACCAAGTTTGAGTCGGAGAAGCCGGATATTTATCAAGAATTATTTTAAAAAGACATTTACAAACAACTCTGCGCTGTAAAGTATGTCAAGAATAATAAATTTTATTTAAAATTGTTATTTTCAAACAAAATTTTTATCTATTATTTCATTTAAATTTTGTCACAAAAGTAATTTAAAATCGACTTTAAAAGTTATTACACAAAATATAAGTTATTCATTTTCTTGTAAGCTATACAATATGCTTAATATTGCTGTTAATGAAATTTGTTATTTCCATTTATTTACTTGGGTCAAAAATGTATATAAAATTTCAAAAGGAAGGGATGTGAATATAGTCACACAATGTCCAGTTACATTACAAGCAATAAATATTTATCAAAATAGTAAAAAAATTAAGAAACGAATAGCCCAAATGAAAAAAAAAATGGAAATTTCTACATGGGATTTTTATTTCAATATAATAATTATATTTATCTTAATTGTTATTATAATTACTTTATATTTACTGAGGCAGAAGACTTTTGTAAACCTATTTATTTCTTTCTTTATGTCATAAAGTGTATTTTTTTATTCACGCCTAACAGCAGGAAGTTTTTAAAGTATTTAAACAATCTTGTATGTTTCTTTTGACAAAATTAACTGCCGACCTTTTCTAGGACACCAATTTGTATTAGGAATTAATGATTTTTTTGTATTACTTCTTCTTCTTCAGCCCGTCGCCGTCCACTCTTGAACGTAGGCCTTTTCCATCCCTTTCCATGCTCTGCAATCCTCGGCCTCATCGCAGCTGGGGACGTCCTGCGCCCCGCGCAGATATTCTTAGAAGCCAACACAGAAGCCGCTTTGTCCATTTGTCTTTAGGACCTCGAGCTATGTGTCCCGCCCACTACCATTTTAGTCTTGCTGCTCTCTCGATCACATCGGTGACCCCAATCCTGGCTCTGATGTCCCCATTCCTTACTCGGTCCCTTAGGCTAATGCTGAGCATCGTTCTTTCCATCGATCTCTACGTTGTTTTCAACTTCTTAGCACTTCTCTGAGACAAAGTCACTGTCTCACTTCCAGAAGTTATCACTGGCAGTGTGCAAGTATCATATACTCTCTTCCTAAGGTTAATGGGTAATCTAGTGTTTTTCAGAATATGACTCAACTTTCCGAATGCAGCCCAGGCTAAGCCTACTCTTCGGCATCTCCGAAGCCTGGTTCCGCCGTCCAAGGGTCATCCTATGTCCCAGATATACATATTCGTTAACCACCTCTATGTTTGCATTATCAACATAAACTTGACCAGGAACCGGTGACATTATCTTGGTTTTGTAAAGGTTCATAGACAAACCTACTCTTTGATGCATCATTCAATTGGCTGAGCATCGTCGACAGTTCGTTAAGTTCTTTACTTATCAGCACTAAGTTGTTGGCAAAACGAAGATGATTAAGGAAAGTTCCATCTATAGGGATTTCTTTTGCGTCCCACTCAAGATCCTTAAATGCATACTCCAGTGCCAGGGTAAAAAGTTTTAGAGAGATCGAATTTCCCTGCCAGACTCCCCTTTCTACAACTATTGGTTCCGTTCGCCAACCGTCATTATTTATTTTATCAAGAGTATGTTTAGTTTTTAATAGTCAGATTAACAACAATAGTCTAAAAGTTATGCCCTGTTCAGTTGTCATAGAATCTAAAATCTTTAGCTGTCCAATTGAGTTGTTTATTTGATAATGTAATATTTTATATTTGAATTTCACCAATCAAATGTTTTTATAAGAAAATTTAATATTGGCACTTAGAGAATATAACAATTTTGAAAATTTTAACACTATATTTCATTTATATCAGTATGTCATAATAAAAACGATCTTTTCTGGTCTTGTATTGCACAGCTTCATAAATTTAGTTGACTTACTAGTTCTTTTGTAAATTAGATTAATTTGAAAGTTGAACCTTTTTAGTATGTTAGATAATAATCGTGATATATTTTTAACAATTTTAAAAAGATTTCCAAGTGTTTTATTTAAAATTGTTATTTTCAATCAAATATTCTAAGTTTGTAAAAAATAAATTTAATAATAAACTTTTTACGATACGAACACTTTTGGATTCAAAAATTCAGTATTTAAAATCAATATAAATGAACTGCCGTTTCAACCAAATGCAAGTGTTTTAGGAAACTACCATAAGAAGAATATACTGAGTTGCCTATCTATGCAAAGGTGGTCTATAACATAAATCAGGTATTGTACCCGCTTTCGTGTATCTGCATTAATTTTTTACGGTTTTCCAATAAATTAGGCATAATAAAGTGATTGTAAAGTGGTTTATTAAATGACTAGTAGCATTAAAAAAGAAATTAGCTCAAATCAACTACGGGAAAACTCGCCAAACAAAAATAAGCCGGTTAAAGTTTTTAGAATAAGTGGAGGTTAGCTATGTAGCGTAAAGAAATGAAATTCTAGTGTATTATATTCTCCTGTGAGTTGTTTTAGATGGATTATAGTATTATATTACTACAGTCCTAAAATAATAATCTTTTCTGTTATAAGTGGTTTAAAATTTTTAGTGTCTGACGTAGTTCTATAAAAACAAAAAAAAATTCCATTGCTCCTTCGGTTATTAGAATATTGAAATATAAAGCTTGAAGTGTAACTAATTATTTTCAAAGGTAACAAACTTTATATTCTTTTTTACTAAATTTATTGTGAAAGGTCTAATTAGCCAGATCAATACTGTGTCACGTTATTGTTAACAATTAGCCATATTGTTTGTTTGTTTTGTTTACTAGTGGCAGAGTGAAAACAATATCTTTATTTCATTTAGTTCATCATTTTTTAGGGTCGATTTTGTTCTTCCTCGTCGATACGGACATAGGCGACCCTCTCGCCTTTGCCTGTGGCTAGTGCCTTTTTAAGTGTTCCACAGACAAAGGGGACCTACAGTTTAAAACGACCAAGTAGTAGTAGTAAAATGAGTGGGTGATATTTTGAGTCCCTGGTGTCACCTAGAACTAAAAGTTCTTCCCCCACTGAGTGGTGTCAGGGTCGCAGTCCTAGTCAGGCATTTTTTACCAAGCGAGATAGGCTACCCACTCTGACCTTTGGGTTCTTTGGATTCATAGAATAATTGACCCCAGTATCTATATCTCTTGACCATTAGTGCAGGACATTCGCACAGAATGTGTATACTGTCCTCGCTTTCTCCCTCGCACAGCCGACATGTTTTCCGCTCAGCCAGTTTAAGGTTATATAGATGGGCCTGCAGTGCCACATGTCCCGTAAGCAATCCTATGCTCAGACGTAACCTTTGTTTTGACATCGACAAGAGTTCCTTTGTTCTGCCTGTCGTAGTTTGTTTCATAAGGAGTTTGGCTTGACGCCAACCCGCTCCTATACTCCGAGGGAGTTGGTGTTCTTTATCCAACCATACCCTGATTTTGTTTTTACCGAAAGCGAATGGAACTCCTACAACCTGTTCAGGTGGATCCTCCAAGGTTCCTCTTTTGGCGAGTTCGTCGGCTATTTCATTTCCAGAAATACCTTGGTGGCCTGGTACTCACATTAGGGTAACTTCGTTGTTACTTTCTAATGTGTGTAGCTCTTGTACATGTTCCCTGATCAGCAAGCTGTCCCTGGTGTATTTGACAAGAGCTTGTATAGCTGCTTTACTGTCGCAGCAGATTAAAATTTTCATATTGTTTGTCCCCTTCAAGATTTGTATTTTTACACATCTGAGGATGGCTAACACCTCAGCTTGAAAAACCGTAGCCATATTACCCACAGGTATACTTTCCCTGTGGTTTAATTTATGGCAAAAGGTTCCCGCCCTAAAGCAGTCATTAGTTCTCTATCTATCAGTATACCAAATGTCGGTATTCGACCTGTTCAGGAGCTTTTGCATGTCCCTCCTGTCAGGGATATGGACACAAAAAGACATAATCACTTGTCTTGTTTTCGTGATTTTATCTTGTTTTAAGACGAATGGGCGTTCGTGGAGGAATTTCAGACCTGAATGTCCTCGATCCCCATTCCTCCACTCGCCTTGACATTTCAGTCTGTACTAGGTGTGGCTTGCCATTGCCTTCCCGAGACAGGCGACCGTTACAAAGGCTTTTTTAAATTATTTTCCCGAGCCGAGATACGAACTCGGGTCGCCAGCATAGAAAGTAGACACCTTATTCACTACACTATAGCCGCCTCCTCAATTTTGTTGCCTTATTATTGAGATCCGCTATTTAAAATGAATTTTCTGTAATCGGTCTTGTTATAATATATTAACTGATTTCCATAACATTATATATATATATATATATATATATATATATATATATATATATATATATATATATATATATATATATATATATATATACATACAAATTAAGGATATTAGAAATCTTCAAATTCAATTTTCCCTTAATCGTACACTAATACAGAGGAATCTTTTCAGAAATAAAGTTAAATTCAAAAATTAGTAGTTACGATTTCAGACGCTTTT
>CM032448.1:80893555-80943555 GCA_019049505.1 Pachyrhynchus sulphureomaculatus | reverse complement strand
TACGTGTTTCTTTTTTATAAAATACAAAGGGAATAAACAGAGACAAAATGCTAATATGTAGGGAAAAAGATGGAAGTTTAGCAGTAAGCTTCGCAGAAAGACTGAATAGATGGGGGAATACTTTAAAGAAACACTAAATGGAGATGAAAATGAGTTGAATGAGAAATAGGAAGCAAAATTAAGTGAAGGGCAGGAGGCGATAAATAAACCCTGCAAAGAAGAAATAAGAGAAATACTCAGAACCCAAAAAAAATAAGGTGGAAATTGTAGAACTGATAAAAGCTGGAGGAGTTGATCTGGAAAATGAAAGTGGTGCAAGAAATATGGGAAACAGAAAAGATATCATGGAGAGAGTCGCTCATTTGTCTAATATACAAAAAAGGAGAAAAAACTATATGTGCTAATTATAGACCAATAGCTTTACTGGATGTCGTGTACAAGATAGCAGTGTTGACTATCAAAAACAGACTAGCAGAGAAAGCCGAGCCTATTCTGGGAGAGTACCAATGTGGATTCAGGAAAAATAGATCGGTTACAGACCAGATATTTTTGATTAAGCAAATTCAAGATAATAGCTTAGAACAAAATTTGACACTACACTTGGTCTTTGTGGATTTCAAAGAAGCATATGACTCTGTAAATAGAGAAGGACTCTACAACATAATGGAAGAAATGAAAATTCCAAGTAAATTGATTTGCATGGTGAGAATGACCCTGAATGACACAGAAAATAGAGTGTTGGTTGAGGGCAAAGTATCAGACAAGTTTAAGGTGAAAAGAGGATTAAGACAGGGGGAACCAGTGTCGACATGTCTATTTAATTTGGTACTAGAGAAGATAATCCGGGAGTCAGAAGTAAAAACAAATGGAACGATATACCAACAAACCTGCCAATGCTTGGCCTATGCGGATGATGTAGCAGTGATTGCAAGAGCAAAAGAGAACCTCAAAAAAGCCATAAGTAGGATAGAAGAAAGGGGAAGGATGAGAGGACTAAAGATAAATGAGGAAAAAACAAAATACATGGAAATTACAAAGAAGAAGGATAATAAAAACAAACAAAAGTTTAGATATAATAAACAACTTAGGGAAAAGATATATGTCTGAAAAAGTAGACAAATTTAATTATCTGGGAGTAACAATAATAGAGAGTGGACAAGAAAGGACGGAGAGACAAGAAAGAATATCGAAAGGACAGAGATGTTTGGGGGCAACGAATCCAATATTGAAATCAAAGAATGTATCAAGAAAAGCAAAAGAAAGAATATATACGACAGTTGTCAGACCCACGGTGACATATAGATGCGAAACGTGGAGACTGAATGCAAGAGAAAAGGAAACGTTGGAGGTGTGGGGAGGGAAAACTTTGAGAAGAATCTACGGAGGAAGGACAGAAGAGGGACTGTGGAGAAGAAGAACAAACTGCGAATAAAAATGCCTATATACGAAATCCCTTATAAGCTAAATCACAATAAGCCAGCGATTAGGATGGTTAGGACACGTGGCAAAAATGAAGGAAGAAAGACAGGCAAAGCAAGCCCTAATAAGAGGAGTGGTTGGAAGAAGAGGCAAGGGTAGACCTCGATCTACATGGATTCAGGCAGTAAAGGAAGATTCGGAGTTGATGGGAATCCCGCACTGGGAAAAGCTAACAGGAGACAAAAAGAAGTGGAGACAAGTATGCAGCCAAGCCATGAGCCTCTAAGGCCACTTAAGCTATATAATAATATAAACATAACGAATAAGCGGTGACGATAAATGTGAATCAAGTCCACGCGAGCGGAGGAGAATATATATATATATATATATATATATATATATATATATATATATATATATTCTCACGGGTGTGAAATGTAGTAGTGGTTTTTCGGGTATCCCAATACTTAAAGTCCCTTGATGGACGGTTTCGCTGACGTTTCGATGGAATCTCATTCTTCTTTTTCAAAGCATTGATCACTAGACGATGTCGTGGCTATAAATGACGCCAAGACATCGTTTAGTGATCAATGCTTTGAAAAAGATGGATAAGATTCCATCGAAATGTCAACAAAACCGTCCACCTAGGGTCTTTAAGCTAACACGGGTTATCCGAAAAACCATTACTACATACATTATATATATATATATATATATATATATATTATATATATATATATATATATATATATATATATATATATATATATATATATATATATATATATATATATATATATGTATATATATATATATATATATATATATATATATATATATATATATATATGTATATATGTATATATGTATATGTGTATATATGTGTATATATGTATATATATGTATATATGTATATATATATATATATATATATATATATATATATATATATATATATATGTATATATATATATATATATATATATATATATATATATATATATATATATATATATATATATATATATATAATTATAATGAGATTTTAGCTTTATCAATATTGAATATGAACACTTTGTTTTGTTAATTTATTGTTTTATTATTAAATTTTTACGTAACTCTGTTTCGTGGGTTTACCACATTTTCGAATTTGCATTTAAAAATAAGGTAGTGTTTAGATATTTTCTTAAACAATCTGAGTGTCAAGTTAAAATTATAAAAATCTCTTATTCATATAATATAATAATAGACAATTTTACAGTTAACAATAATATATGACTGTTTAAAGACTATATAATAACTTTTAAGTCTTGTCAATAAATAATGTAATAAAGTTGATACATACAAAAGTTCTATCCAAATGTTTTCTCATTCTGCAGTCCGACAGATGGCAGGAAAATTCGTTTTCGTAAAATGACAAATCTTTCTTCAAGATAAGAAAATCGACTCTAATTTTCTTGAGAAATTGAAATTTTCTACGACTTAAATAGTGTCAAGTAATAGGATTTTACAAACTTAAGAATAATTCGATTAAAAACGTTGTAATATTAATTTCGTGCGAATAAATCGCAGGGAAATTAGTTTGAGTTGGTAGTAATATTTAAGTAAATGAACTTACGTGACTTTTTTGAGTTTTCAGTGATGTAAATTAAATTTTTTGTGTAGTTCTTAATGAAGTTTAGCACCTGGTGTGAGACAACATGGCCTCTAACACTTTTATTGGCTCCAAAATCGAATAAAAACGATTCAATTGATTACTGTAATCAGTAACATGCTGATACGATATTGCAGAGACCTTAATTATTTTGACTTCGTGGAATCTCATTTTCCCGTTCATTTGATCGTAAATAGGTGCGTGATTATAAGAAGATTGCCTTTAAAAATTGAAATTTTCAGTGATTTATTAAAGTGTTCAAAGAAAGCCAAGAAAATATACAAAGGAAATTGAATTTTAAAGAGAATTTTTGAGATTCATCTGGTAGAAAATTTTTGGACAAATTAGAAAGTATAAACAAAATATACATTTCTTCAAAGAGGAAATTAATAAATTAGCCAGGAATTTTGCAAGTCAGTGGTAGATTTACGGAAGGGGCAAAATTAAATAAAGATAAGGATAGTACATCCATTATACTTAAATTCCCGAATGTTTTTAGGTTGCGATTTTAATCATACATACTAAGGACACAATATATATATATATATATATATATATATATATATATATATATATATATATATATATATATATATATATATACATAATTACACAAAAGGTCAAGATAATAACGTAAAATGTCAAAATGCTTAAAAAATAAAAATCACAATTGCTAATATACGAGGCATAAATATTGTTAAATTTAGGATTTTTGCATGCTGGAAAAATAAACACCTCACGACAGAAAGCAAAACAAGGATATACAAGACAGCAATAAGACTGATCCTCACATATGTTGTAGAAAAAAAAAACTGGCACGGATGATTAGGACAACAGAAATGAAGGTGATTAGAGATATACATGGAAAAACTATCCACGAGAGAATCCGTAGCAAAGATCTTCTAGAAATAAGTAATATCCAAGAAATATCCAAATGGACTAGAACTAAAAGAAAACAATGGAATAAAAACGTAGATCGGATGGACGATAACAGACTGACAAAAAGGGCTCAACTCAATAAACCTTGCGGTAGAAGAACTAGGGGCAGACCTCCGAAATGGTAGAAAAAATGCTAGACGTCCACATCGGAAGAGACTTTATGGGGATAAAATAGGCATTATACCTACTTCTATGACACCCCATGTAAGAAAGAGGAAGAAGAACCATTTGTTTCTTGAACAACGCATAATTTTGAAAGCAAACAATATAAAAATAACCAACTTAGTGAATTAACTTAAATAAAATGTCTGTATCTTGATTTTAGTTTTCAAAATCATAGTCTTTATCAAGAAAGACCACAGTAAATATTTAATAATTCTAGGATATGAAACTTAAACAGTCAATAGTTTGTAATTATGTCATAGCAGTTACAAAAATAACCTACAATATAAAAGAGAGAAGAAGTGATAAGAGACTCGGAGAAATGAAAATTAAAAATACAGTTTACAAAACTAATTAACTAATAAGGTAAGGAACATTATACAGTAAAATGTATATAAGGTTCTCTAAGAACAGTTTTATTTTCTTGACGTTTCTCATTGTAATCTCTTGATATGAAAACAGCAAATATTGTTTCCATTTTTGTTAAATAATATAGATTCATTTTAGAAGATATTTTTCTTTTAGCTTAATGAAAATAAATGTAAAAAAAGTCAAAACTGTGTTTATTTTGGTTCTTCTGGTTCTTAAAGATATTTTTGTACACTTATATAGGTTGGATAAAAACTCATACTTTATGAAGTGTTTTACAAAATAATAAGCTTGCTTTTGAAATATTGCCGCCCGGCCGTCGCCTGGGGAGAATCCTAGATCAGCCTCTCTTGGGAGTTAATTTAAGAATAAATTTGTCACATTGAGATACTTTTCTTCTCTACTAGTACGCAAAATAATTTTTCGATTTACCTTGTTAATTGCAATTTTTATTGCTTATTAGATAATTGTACACTTATATTGCTTCATTCCATAGGTACATTAGGTTAGATGATAGGTTCTCCCAAGCACCAAAAAAATTGGCAAAGTAACTCAAAAATTTTATGAAAAATTCAAACTTTCCAATTCAAAATTCATACCTTTATTATTTAGTGCTCTATTTTGTCGACGTCCCTTGCATTATAGGCAATTTTTCCGTACAACTGGAATTATATTGAAAGCTAACCCTTATAAGAGAAACTAACCCGAAACCCTCGTCTGTGTCTATGAATGACTGGAACTGATCAACCCCACACTAAAGTTATTGCTTGTGTGAACCAATTTTCGGTTTACAAATTCAAGAGTAACCAAAATATCACTTTTAAGCGAAAAGAAATATGAGTTGACGACTCCATTATTATTTCACCAGCCGTTAAAATAAGTATTGTAAATTTCGGGAACCAATGGTATATATATATATATATATATATATATATATATATATATATATATATATATATATATATATATATATATATATATATATATATATATATATATATATATATATATATATATATATATATATATATATATATATATATATACATATAGAAATAAAAAGGATAATAATAGGGCACTGGTAACAAACAATCGAAAGTTTAACTTCTGGAAAACTCCCTGGTGAGGAAATAAAGATAAGCAATTGAAGATATTTAGGCTCTAGTTTCTGTTTTTTATTTTTTTAATCAAGCTTTCGCTGCCTAATTGGTAGGTGTGGATACTGAAATGCAAAACAACGACTGAAGGAAAATTAAGATGTTCGTTAGGAACGTGTTTTATATAAGTTTATGTAAGCTATATAATAGTATACTTACAAAATTGTAATAGGTTTTTCTCTAATTAAGTACGTAACTTAAGCATTTTACTAACCAGGTAGCAACAATCATACAAAAAACACGAGAACAACACATTTGGAGAATTATAAAGGTCTTAAGAGAATAATACTAATAATATTTTTAAAGGTTTTTTTAGAACCAAAACTAACTGTGAGAAATATCATGATGCGTTAATGGTACTCCATTTTTAAACTTATATTTGAAGTAACGTTTAGTAACTTATAGTGATTTTTTAGTCCGCCACCGGACATTGTTGGTACTAGATTCGTCAGAAAGCCAACAAAAAGCATCAATGAATACATTAAGGTTGGAGTCTAACATTTTGGCAACATGTTCTTATTAGAATAAGAATTATTTTTTAAAAAAACTTCTCAAAAGTCACGCAACACAATTAGAAACGGAAAAGGGAAAGTCTATTTTACTCGAAATTAATTTTCTCATAGAAATCGTTACTTCTTATTGGTTTGGTGTGATTCTGTGTTAGCAAATAAGTGTAAGTAGAGCTTAATCCTTCTATGTCTTTTTTATGATTGAGATTGTTTTTGCAAGTTTTTATGTAGCACGTATCCAGAAAAATCCTTCTGAAATAGTTGGTTTCAACATCCAGAATGAAACTGTTAGTGTATTGTACTCTGTCAACTGTTGACATGTAAACTTAAATTTCTTGCGTTAGATTTATGTTTGCTATCACTTCTATGTAGAGCTAGTCTCTTAGAGAGCTTTTGTGTCGTTTGTCCGATATAGACCAAACCACATTAACACGGGATGCCATAAATGATATTAGATCTCTGTAAAGTATCGGTTTTGTCCTTCAAATTAGCATAAAAACAATCCATCTTAGTTATAGCTGGCAATTTTTACATCTGTGCCCACAAATAAGGAAAATATTGTAATTTGCCCACCTTAATTAGTCGTAGCAATAAGATCAGTTGGTTTGATTTGACGAGGAAGTCTTTGAAATATTCTTTTTTATAAGAGTTTTCGGATAGTAATTGTCAATCAAGATGTTTTCTAACAGTTTTACATTTTTTTTTCTTTAAAAGAAGGGTGGTAAATCTTATCTATTCTATTTTTTAAACCCTTAATGATGTTCAGTTTTTATTTCACAGGGTGGTACGAGTGAAATGGAATATATCTACCAGACCTTTTTTTTTGTACCAGTCAAATTTGACTGTATTATTATCAGAGCGTACAACCCTAGTATCAAAAAATGGAACAGCACGGTCAGTCTCTTTCTCAACAGTGAACATTAGTTTATAATTGAAAGAATTGTAAATATTGAGTGTCATGAATACTTCCGGCACAGCCATTAACAGATCATCTATATACCGAAACAAAAGGGGGAACTCAAAGTTCACCTATGGAATGACAAAATAAAGGAGCTTATTCATGACGAGCTCTGCTAAAATTGGTGAAATAGTACTTCTCATTGGGACGTCTACTTTTTGTCTATAAAATGTATTATTGAAGGAGAAAAATGTATGTTCATATAAATAAGTGATGTCTTGTAAAAAATGATGTTTAGGAATAATACATATCTCTTCTATTAATGTAAAATGTTCATCTAATATAAAAATAACAAGATCTAAAGTAACGTTAGTAAAAAATGAAAAAACGTCGACGGATGCAAGTTCAAAACCCTCAGGTAATACGAAATCGTTTACCTTTTCTGCAAATTCGAAAGTATTTTTTATTCTGAATTTGCTGTAAGTAGAAGAAACTGTTTCTAAAATAGAGGTTATATATTTAGTACAGGAAACGATTGGTCTTAGAGGTATGTAACGTTTATGTATTTTTGAAAGACCATAATATTTGGGCAGATACCATTATAACAAACTTTCCAGATTTTAATGATTTTATTAATTTATTACATTTTGTTTTTACTTTAGAGATGGGATCATGATTTATTACTTCATAGGTAATATCATCTTGAAGTAAAACGTGTGATTTTTCAAGATAGGAAGTCTTGGCCATAGCAATGGTCACATTGCCGTTATCTGACCTAGTAGTTATTAAATCAGGATGATTTTTCAAAAGTCTCCTTGTTTCCTATTCTAATTTATAAGTGGTTGCATTCTTATTTTTATATAATATGACATAATTAGTTATTAAGTTTGTAGCTCTGGTCCAAATATAGCCTTGTTTATGTAGGGGGACAATTACTACTACTTCAGATGGTAAACTGAACATATTGATGTCTTTGTTAGGTATTGCGGGACTAAATTTGGGACCAAAGGCTAAAAATCCTTTAACATTGTGTGGTATTTCTACATCGGAAACATCTTTAATCCATTTATCTTTTCGTGTTTGAAAATCATGAAATTTCTTTTTCAAATGTTCTATTGTTTAGTGTTCCGTACGGAACACTTGTAAGATCACTTCGGTGGCTGTCTGTCTGTCTGTCTGTCTCCCACACCCAATTTTCTCCGAAACTACTTGACATAGAAAGTTAAAATTTAGCCCCAGTATAGGAATTGATGCCCTCATCAGAGCGGTGAAGTGTTGAAATTTAAATTTTGGCTTAAGAGGTTAGTTTCGGGGGATAAAATCGGAAGTGAATTTTTTTTTTTTATCAGGTTATCCAGTGGGATGTCAAATGAAAGTTTGTAAAAAAGCAAGTTCAAAAATATATATGATGAAATACTTGCGCACAATTCTCTTTATATTATTTTTAAAAAAGTGCGAAAAATCGCTGTCCCCCACCTTTATCTCGAAAACTACTGATCAAAAAATTTAGAAAAAATTCTGGAATATTCTCTACAGGGTGTAGATTGAACGAAAATTATCAGAAGTTCATTACCTTTAATAATTTATCTGGTATAAAAAAAAAAACAAAAAATTTAAAGGTCATCAGTTTTCACTAAAGATCGGAAAAAAAACTTTGTTGAAAACTCATTTGGGATGTGTTTTGTGAAGTCACTGATCATTTTATACTTCCGTATCGAAAATTTTTATTTTAAAAGCCATCGACGCGACGTACGGATTGCACTAATTGCGCAAGTCCAACTTGCACTTGACCGGTTTTGTAATATTATTTTTCTTGACTTTATTAAACAAAAATTTGTATTTATTTGAACAAAAATGAAATCATCAAAAATGTGAAATGGTAATTTGGTCCTAAGGTTTTGTAATAGCCCATTCAGTGATTCTCTAGTCCTTCAATGCAACGATTAGTGTTATATATATATATATATATATATATATATATATATATATATATATATATGTATATATATATATATATATATATATATATATATATATATATATATATGTACATATATATATATATATATATATATATATATATATATATATGTATATTTATATATATATATATATATATATATATATATATATATATATATAAATATACATATATATATATATATATATATATATATATATATATATATATATACATATATATATATATATATATATATATATATATATATATATATATATATATATACATATATATATATATATATATATATATATATATATATATATATATATATATATATATATATATATATATATCTATATACATATATATATATATATATATATATATATATATATATATATATATTATATATATATATCTATATACATATATATATATATATACATATATATATATATATATATATATATATATATATATATATATATATATATATATATATATATATATATGTATTTATATATATATATATATATATATATATATATATATATATATATATATATATATTTATATATATATATATATATATATATATATATATATTTATATATATATGTATATGTATAGATATATATATATATATATATATATATATATATATATATATATATATATATATATATATATATATATATATACATATATATATATAAATAAAATAAATAAAAATATATTTATTCCTGCCAACAAATCATTACATAGTTGTTACACATTAAACTTAATACTAAGAGAACCAATACAGCGAAAGAGAATTTCCCCAGCAGTAAAAACCAAATTACAAGGCAAAAATACATTTTAAGATATGCATAATTTTCTTAAAGAAGAATGTGCGTGCATCACCAGTTAATAAACTACTATTACTGCCTATTACAAATGTACTAGAACCATCTTATTTTAAATACGTATTTTATTTATTTTCTTATAATGATCTATTTTGTTATCAAGCAACCAGTTAGTTAATTTATTTTTAACCAACCTATATGGCTTCACTTTCAGTTCGTTAGGAATTATATTAAAAATCCACGGAGCAGAAAAAGATAGGGACCTTTGAGTAGCACTAAAGGGAGTAGATGGTAGATACACATTGTTCAGGGTAATTAGTCTAGTATGAATAGAGTGATCAACTCTGTTTACCTGATGTTTGTTATTTAGTAAAATTCTTACCACCGACTTTATGTATAATTACTTCAGTGACAAAACACTGGCCCCACCTTGCAGTTGGTCCGTAGGAAATCTTCGCGCTTTAAGCAGTATTATTTATAGAACTTTTTTCTGGGCTATTACTAAAGACGAAGATACCGAATCACGCACGGGCCCCCAAAGAACCAAGCCATAGCCTATCATTGGCTCCACAAGTGCTTTATATGCGTATAATAAATATTTCTTGGGTAACCACCTAATCCGATAAAACCTAAAATACATTTTTTGAATTTTACTTGTTATTTAATCTATGTGAGAATCCCATCTGAAATGCGAATCTAGGTATACACCCAAATACTTAATGTTATCGGCGGAGCAGATCTTCAAATTGCAATCACAAGCAACAAAGTTATTACAGTCAGGTACATGAATCTTTATATAATTTTGGTCGGGATAATCCCTTTTATTAAACGCAAAGGCTATAAATTTTGAATTATCAATATTTAAGGTTAATAAGTTCAAATCCAACCACAACCTTACCTTACTCCCTGCCTTTTCGGCCTCATGTTTTATCCTGTAACATTTTGACAGTATCGTCGGCATAACAAACCATAGATCCTTCAGATAAAATACGCAAATGGGTATCTATATATATATATATATATATATATATATATATATATATATATATATATATATATATATATATATATTGTAAATAACAATGGCCCAAGCACTGTACCCTGCGGCACACCGCACTCAATTGGAAGTGATAAGCTCATTGATTCTCCTATTTTTACTTGTTGCGTACGTCCGATCAGGTACGATTTTATTAGATCATACGGGATACCTCTAATTCCAATAAGCTCAACTTTCTCCAACAGTATGCGGTGAGATACAGTGTTAAAAGCCTTTGTCAGGTCCAAGAATATAAATGATTTACTGCCATTGTTGGGGTTCTCAGAAATATGATTTACTACCCTTATGAGAGCATCTTCAGTGCCCAACTTCTGTCTAAAACCATACTGCGCATCGGATATTAATTTATTTTTGTTTAAGTAATTGTCCAGGCGTAACTTGATACATTTCTCAATAATTATATATATATATATATATATATATATATATATATATATATATATATATATATATATGTATATATATATATATATATATATATATATATATATATATATATATATCATCGTTTGTAAAAATTTAAAACCTGAACAACGCTTTTGACAAGATTTTAGTTCTAAACTCAAAACGGTAATTCTTTAAAACAAATTTATAAAGCACTTACTAGAGGAAATAGTAAGTTATTTCCAGGAAACCTATTTTACCACAATTTAGATCACGTTCACATTACTTCGTAGTCTGGTCTGTCTAATTCCCGAGAATCCCACCAATTAATTTTCTATTGCAGAAGTATAATATATTCACATTAAAGTTTAATGTTTCAAGGGTTTCATACGAAACAACTAGTGAGCGCAGATCAGAAAGTTGCGTTATTTTCCTAAACCTATTCGAGCTCTCTTGAAATCTCTAGAAATGTGTATTAAATTTATTAATCATTATATTACCAATTTTTTTTTGAAAACATTTGAAATATATTTCCCACTTGACGTATAACTTACACAGTATATTTGGATAGTTCTAGCCTATAACCACATAGCTAATTACCGGCGTTGTCACCACCATATAAGCATCGCGTCGCTGTAAGTAAAAATTGCAAATACTATTAACGTTATTTATTGGTTATTTGTGTAAAGTTCATAAAATTATCAACTCCTTTTATACTAGTTTAAAGATTATTAAGTAAGGAATTTAAAATATATACACGCGTACATTTAACGTCTAAAAGTGGCGTTACCATCGACAACACCAACATAAATTTTTAGTTAAGTTTAACAGAAGAGGGTGTTTCAACATATTAAAACTAGTAAATCCTAATAGCATGAAAAACTGTAAAAAATTATAATAAATGACCGCTATTATTTACGAGAATAGTAACCGTGAAGATTTATGTTCTTTCAGCATGAATGCCAACGATTGTACCCAATATTCATATCATAATAATTGAGGTAGTGTGACTCTTAAAATTATCAGTTTATTATTTTATTTTATAATAAATTAAAGAAAATTTTCCATTTTTCAGTTAAAAAAAATGATTCTGAAGATCGCAACTTCTTCTGAAGTTCAATGATTTAAAAGAACTAACACACTACACTATCTATTGAGGCTGAAATATTTAACACTCACTAATAATTACTATATTTCTGTTAAAATTGTCTAACTATATTGTTATTAAGGCTACATACAAAATATAAATTAACTTGAAACGAATTTTATTACAATTAATGAGACAATACTTTCGATCATATTTTTTATACTTTAAAAAAAAAGACAAGAAAATACTCTTTCGAAATGTACTATTCGAGTTGTATAGTAAAAAATAAAAGACAAAAACTAGAAAAGACATACAAAATTATATTATTGT
Source organism: Pachyrhynchus sulphureomaculatus (assembly GCA_019049505.1). Lineage (NCBI taxonomy): Eukaryota > Metazoa > Arthropoda > Insecta > Coleoptera > Curculionidae > Pachyrhynchus > Pachyrhynchus sulphureomaculatus. Next base: position 80,930,779 of record CM032448.1, on the reverse strand, counting down.
TATTTCGCAGCTTTTAAAAACGTAATTTGTATAATATTTTTTGGTAAAGACATTTAGACAAAATATGTACACTTGTCGTAAGTACTGTGGAGAATGTTGTGTCTAAAAATGATAATAATAATAATAATAATTGACAGCCAGATATGACTAAGCTGCAAAAGTAGTTCACCAAGCACTAGCCACAACATACAAACTTATAGAAAACACACTACAAATAAACACCAACATCCATACTTGAAAATAAAGATTACAAGCTTTACTGGGACATCAGTATCCATACAGATAAAATACTCTCCGCCTGTAGACCCGATATCACTTTTCAGTGCAAAAAAGAAAAAGTCACCTATCTAATTGACATAGCTGTCCCCAACGACACAAACATCCAAACGAAATACACAGAAATAAAAAGGCTATGGAAATAAGAAAAAGTCATCATTGTCCCCCTCATTATATCAGCCACAGGCCTTACACCAATAACATTCACACCACAATTAGGACTCAACACAAACATACACAGAAACATTCAAAAGTCAGTGATTTTGAAAACATGTAACATTGTCAGGTCATTCCTTAATACACAATGGTAACAGTGTTTGTGCTGACTTGGCTTGGGCCCGTTAGCCAAAGATGGAACCACATTGACCAAATGTGAGAAAGAAGAACTTTTTTGTATAATAATAATTGCTCATAGAAAACACAGATCCCTACTACAAATACACACGAACATCCATACTTGAAAATAAAGATTACAAGCTCTACTGAGACATCAGTATCCATACAGATAAAACAGCCCCGCCAATAGACCCGATATTACTTTTCAATACAAAAACGGAAAAATCACCTATCTGATTGACATAGCTGTCCCCAACGACACAAATATCCAAACGAAATACACAGAAAAAATCCCCAAATTGCGACACCTATTCGAAATTGATAAACAGAAATGCACAAAACATAATAAGATTACGACATTTGTAAAACTGTTTCGAAACTTTATAAATATCTCGCATTGATCTCAAAGTGTTGCATAGATGACAGAAAGTCCAGTGTATTAACTAAATTTACAACTAACAATTATACAATTCTTATTGTAAATATGTATATTGCAAGCTCTAGGAGGTTAGTTTAAGTTAATAGTAGATACGTAGGTTAAATAATACAAAATAACAGGGCCGATGATAAAATAAGTTTAGACTCTTTCAGATTGATAGAGGTTTATTTGAGGTATATTCTACTTAAGTCATCAATACGGGAACATAAAAAATGCCCATATTTTCTTTAAAGTCTGATTTTAAATATCGACATATCTGATTGCATGGAATAAATTTTGAATTATTAAAAATAAAAAATATTAAATAAGGGAAACGGTAGGAATTTCATTCTTTTCAAATTGAACATGAAAAAATTATGACAATATAGATTACTAATTACCTGTAAAAACTATCATGCAGAAAAGTTCAAACTTCTCTACATTTGTTTATTTTTCATTTAAGGAGTGTTAAATAAGAATAAAAAATATAAGTTTATAAATTTTTAAAAAATACTCATAAAGTTAAGAGAATTTGCAATACTCTAAATAAACGGTCATGTAGACATTTTAGGCAATATATTTAGAAAATGACACAAGGGTATGTATTAAGAAATCGAAACAGCTCTTTCATTTTCACTAATTTATTGATAAAAAATATTATCTAAAAAGGTTTAAAATTAGAATGTTTTACTTGAGGTTTTTTAGTTCGTTATCCCCTTTGTTTTAAAATTAACCCTTGCAGTTGCTCCAAATAACTCTCGAATTATACTTTTTAACTTAATGAACTTTGCAATTAAATTTTAACAAAAGTCAGCGGCATTCTTAAAGGTTTGCCAATTTATTAGTAAAATTAGATTTTCCATCATCTGAAGGGGCTTCAATTCAAAACCGAAATTTTGCTTTGCTTTGCACTTTTTAAATTCTAATTAATAGTTTTTATTTTTAACTGATACCGTATAATACAAGGTGTGATTAAAGAATACTATTTTAATAGTTAGTTTACTTTCCAAGAAATTACCGCTAACGGTAATCCAATTATCTTTTCTCCCTATTTGCAATTAAGAGAATTAAACTACTGTCATTAGTTAACATTTACCCTTACCCCTAATGTAATTAAATTGAATTATAGCTAGTATTTCCTAATTATTTTGTTAATATTAACACAGTGTTTGGTTCCATTTACCTTTTTTCTAAAAAGGCAAATAAACTACGCCAACCCCGTAGACACAACACCGATGGAGTTATTTTCCACCATCATACCTTGGGGTGCTCTATGAGGAACGTCTAGCCTGGAAGGATTAAGTCGAGGCCCCATGTAAAAAAGTCTACCAAACAAGAGGCCGATAATACCCACTATTAAACAGGAAAAGCTGGATGTTAAGAAAACGCAAGCTCACGGCAAACAAAACTATCACATAGCATATATAAATACCCTATATTTATTAAATATAGATACACCTCCTATGAGTGATATAAAACAGTCCTGAGAACCAGGACATCCGTATGAGGTTTAGCTTGTTACTCCTCGTACAACGCTTTTCAAGCAGTCCTTTATATGGAGAACGTCATCCCTTTGGAATAATTTGCTCAGGACTGTGTTTCCCACCGAGTACAATTTACAGCGACTCAAGAACAACGTGAATCGCTTTTTTCGCACACGTGTCGCTCCTGTAGCACTTTAGGGACTTCCCTGCAGCACGTGTGCTAGACCTTTAAAAAAAAGGATCAACGCTCTGGTACATCCGGATACAAATACAAAGCATTAAACATAAAACAAAATCAAGATAAGTGTGCGGACTACCAAAACTAAGTGGCCTGTGGAATATTTCAGCCAAGACTCAATAACTTGCTAGAATTGAAAGCGTTGACACACAAATAAGCAAATTAACACCTAGTATTATATTTTATATTTATATTCTATACTTCCCAAGTTTAATAAAACTTAAAACGACCATCCACTGAGTAGGATTCGCAAACTACATTTTTATTGCTGTCGATTTTAATATTTTAATACTAATACTTGGTCTTACTCTAATTTTTTAGCAGCAATACTATTACATTTTCTAATTTTTCGATGTAATTAATCTTAAGACTCGTGTCAGCACAATCGGCTTAAGTTTTATACCAAGTAGGGAACAAATGCTTTTTAAGGCCATTTCTTTGCTTGCGTTTTCGCCATTTTTTGCTACTTCTTATATTATATTCTATTTGTAGTTTTTTTGTTGACTACTGTGTTTAATTCATGAAATTTATATATATATATATATATATATATATATATATATATATATATATATATATATATATATATATATATGTAGGATGTTATGGAAATCACTGCATATATTGAAATGGGTGACTTGTGGGGTCATGTAGAAGCATATTCAATGATTTTTTTTTAATTCAAGAATCTTTGAAAAGCTAAGAAAAGGGCAAAGCTGGATTTGATCTCTAAACCAACTGGCACGTGAAAGACCGCCATTGTATGAACTAGCTCAGGCGCAGGCAGATTGTTGCTATTTGTACAACGTGCCTGTGCTGTTTTAAATCTTACCAACACTGTAAATGTCACGTTCTTGTTAACAATCGGACCATATTATTTAGTTGTCTTATTTAACATTAGTGGAATGAAATAATGTCTTCATTTTATTTATTTCATCATTTCTTTAGGGTCTACTTTATTATTAAGATCCGCTATTTCAGGTGAATTTTCTGTAATCGGTCTTGTTACAAGGAGGTAGCAGTTGCAATATATGCAGTGATTAGTGATGTATATATATATATATATATATATATATATATATATATATATATATATATATATATATATATATATAAATACATATATGTATATATATATATATATATATATATATATATATATATATATATATATATATATATATAAACGAGTGACATAGCCAACATGTAACACCCTGTAATATTTTTATTTTGAAAGTTATATACTTGCATTTTCAGATACCAGAATGAGACAATATTAGGCTTTTTTATCGGTTTGACCGGAAATGACTGCAACTTTCTTATTTTTAATAGAACTCTGTATATTTTTTTATCAATTTCAATTCGCTTTAAAATTCTCTTTCCAACGATGTATTACAAGTTGACATTTGTTTAACAGGTGACCGGCAAAATTTGATTTAAACTCTTAGACTCAGGCGGTCATGGCAATTGTCTTTGTTCGTTTTATTTCACTTTGGAAAGAATTTAAGACTATTCATTTATCGTGCCATTTTCGCTAGTCTAAGTGGCTCCTACAAAATTTTATGCTTTACATTCAGTTACAGAATTTTCTCTTTAAATAATGGTCAATATCACCGAAATTAACATAGGAACACATATTTTTTATTTAACCTAGTTACACATTACAGGTTTTTTGCCAACATACATCTAACAGAATCATCTAACGCTAATTGGATTAAATATTATTTTCAGAAAATAAGCCGTTTTGTTATGCAATAATGTGATATCAACAAGTTCCATTACGGATTTAGTAGGCTGTGATAAAACAGACGAACAAAAGTCATGGCTGCCGCGTGTTATCAAAATGGCAATTATTATTGTTTACTTTACGTCAAAAATAATTTTTCGTTAACAAAAATGTATTCAACGGATGAAAAAGTAGATATGTTATTAATTTATGGAGAGTGCAGAAAGAATAGCCGACAAGCCGCCTAGTTGTACATGGCAAGATATTCAGATAGGAGGCACTCACTCAACAATTATTTTTTAAGGGTAGAGCAGCAATTTACAAGGTAACTGATTGAACCTGCTGATATATTTATTGGCCATTGTTCAGGTAGATCCTACAATTTCTATAGACATGTTGAAGAACAAACGGGTGTAAATCGTGAAACCGCTCGCCGCATTTTGAGAAAATATACATTCAGGTCCTATAAATATCAAATAAATCAACATTTATTTCAGACAGATTACCAAAGAGAAATGAATTATTGTAATTCCTTTTTGCAAAGATACCGTCTTGATAACCAATTTCATTACAACATTCTATTTTCGGATGAATCTAGATTTACCAATTTGGGTATATTTAATCGTAACAATACTCGATACTGGACCCAAGAAAATCCTAGAATTATGCGAGAAAGTGCCTATTAAGAAAGATTCGTCTTTAACGTGTGGTTGGATATCCTTGGCACAAGAATTATTAGTCCTATTATATTTGATGGTGCGTTAAATGGCGAAAGATATTTGAAGCGCATTCAAAATGATGTTGAAGGTTTTTTAGAAACTTTACCTTTAAATCGTGGAGACATTATTTTCCAACAGGATGGAGCTCCAGCCCACAATAGTAGAAATGTAGTAAACTACTTGAACCAAAGACTTGGTGCAAATTGGGTAGGTACCAATGGACCTAATAAGTAGCCTGCAAGATCGCCAAATCTTACGCCTCTTGATTTTTTTATCTGGAACCATCTATGGTAAAAAAAAAGTTTACAAAAATCCACCAACAAACAGCGATTATGCAGAATTAACAAAGATCGGCATTTTGAACATTTAGAATAAATACCTAGCAAATTTATATCTAGTATAAAATAGTTTTACCTATTTATTTTTATTGTGTTACTTAGTTAAAGTATTACTTCTTTCTAATATTAATTAATTACAATTATCGGTTTTGTTGTGTTATTTTTATTATTAAATGTTTTGGTTTTATTATTTGCATTTAAATATTTATTTAATAAATAGGTTTTCTATTTTCTAAAAATAATAATAAATCCAATTGGCGTTAGATAGTTCTGTTAGATGTATGTTGGCAAAAAACCCGTAATGTGTAACTATGTAGGTTAAATAAAAAATATGTGTTCCTATCTTAATTTCGGTGATATTGATCATTATTTAAAGAGAACATTCTGTAACTGAGTGTAAAGCATAAAATTTTGTAGAAGCCACTTAGACTAGCGAAAATGGCAGGATAAATGGAGAGACTTAAATTCTTTCTAAAGTGAGGAAAAGCAAACAAAAACAATTGCAAGTCTAAGAGTTTGAATCAGTTTTTGCCGGTCACCTGTCAAACAAACGTCAACAACATCGTTGAAAAGAGGATTTCAAAGCGGATTGAAATTGATAAAAAAATATACAGGGTTCTATTAAAAATAAGAAAGTTGCAGACACTTCCGGTCAAACCTGAAGTAGTTAAAAATATTTCTTAAGTGATAAAAAAGCCTAATAATGTCCCATTCTGGTATCTAAAAATACAAATATGTAACTTTCAAAATAAAAAAATCACAGGGTGTTATATGTTGGATGTGTCACCCGGTATATAACCACCAGATTTTTGCGATTTTCAAAAATCAGTACATTGGATTCTATTTGATTTTACATGTTATCTAGATATAAAATCAACTTTATAATATTAAAGCAAAAATTATTTTTGGAAGGATAAACATTATATTCCAATTTACTAGCAAAACCATTTTTTGTGTTTTTGTTAAAATTTAAATTAATTCAGGTAATTTGACAACAAATGAAACTAAACTATTTGCTCGTTACCATTTATATCCGCCCAATCTGTATTTTAAAAACCTTGTTTTCATAAATATACACATAATATCTTTACTCAAATAGTATGGTATGTACAATTATAGCTCATATTCTGTAGAAATTTCGACAAATTTTTCTCGCACAACTATTTTGCCTACTCGAGAACGAGACTGACTCTGTCGCATTGACTTCATAATACCCTGTCGCATACAATTCCTACAGCAGAATGAAGTTAATCAGGTAATTATAAAAGAGAAGTTTCAAATAATATTAAAGGCACAAACAATTTTGCTGGTTAGGAACAATTTTTGGTAGAATAAGTTTTCGGATATTCACAAGATTTATTTAAAATCTTATGCCTAAAAACTCGTATTATAAAAAATTTACTCACATTTTTTACAAGATACCCAGCACGATTAAATTAGTACATCAAGATATCAAGAACCAACTCAGAGAAACCAAGAGATTGGAGAGTTGCAAGGTGCTGATTGATAAGTGTAATACCACTCCGTCTATTACAAGTGAAGACTTTTTATGCAAGAATTGATTATCAAAAAGCGTTTGGCATATTTAACGAACTATTCTTTGGTACAATACCCTTTGCTAAGAAGGTTAAAAGTATAGTCTGCTATAATAACCTGCATACCACGTCTAATGTCAGCCTGGAAAACTAAAGTTAAAATTACATCTGGTATTTAAAAGCTGGAAACTAAGCCGGTCACTTTTAAAGATAATCTTTTTAAGGCAACCCTTTAAACCCACTTTTATTCTGTGTTTCGCTACTTCGTCTTTCAACTGCTCTACGCCAAACTCGTAAGTATAAATCGCAGACATCTATTTTTTATGGAGGCCCTTAAATCTTATGTTATTTCAGATGCAGACCTAAATCAATCACTCTTGGCGGGATATTGGCATGTAATTTGGATCGAATAAATGTACCTTTCTCAAGCACGACAAAGATGATGGCGTGAACATTCAGAGAATGCGTAGTTCTAGATGAGAATATTTCCAACTATCTAGGAATTGCACATTACCGCAGGCAAGATACGCCAACTGTCAAAAATCGTTCTGCGGAGCTACGACTAAATAAACGTCTGGTTGTCAAAACTCTTAGGATGTAATAAAGTCAATGCTAGCAATATATTGGCTCTACCGGCACTTCTTTATACCTTTACTCCTTTGAAGTGGAGGAAAGAACTATGAGAAAGTTATCAAACTAAAATCATGCATATGGCTCTCCATCCCCGATACTCTATTCCTCGGGTATACCTCTTACACTATTAAGATGGAAGAGGACTTTTTAGCTTAGAGTATCTGCATAATCTCATTGTAAAAGGATTAAAGTATAAAGTGGCAAACACTTCGGATCCTCTCCTGAAGATGGTATGCGGCCATGAACAAAGAGGCGCAGGAGCCTTTGTGTTCAAGGCAGTAAACTTTGGCGACCTCGTCGGAAGGCAAATAACGAAATTAATATTCTAGATTTAGAATTAAGATAGACGTAAGTAGAATTTTCTGGGTAGTATTCATAATTATATGCCATGTATTGTGAACATTGTATTTGTGGATAAATATGAAGCTTGTTAAATACGGAATTTGAGGGACAAATAGGAAGACGGTGGAAAATCAAGTCCATCCAAATCCTTTCTAAACGATTCCAATAACCCTATCAGCAAACAAATTTTATACCCAAGAGACTCATACAAAACGTGAGGCATCTGAGCGTCAATGAAGGTGTGTATGGTATCATGAAGGCTTAGCTACTCTTAACCGCACGGACTGTCCAAAATACGTAGGAAAGGCACAAAGTCATCCAGAGCCTAATAATATGAAAAGGCCCCCCTCACGGCTCAATTCTTAGGATAACTAAACACATCTGGATTGAGTGAGTTAGATGGTAGATGCCCAGATCCCACCAGGCATCGCCCGGTGTGATACCATCGCGTCGGCCTAGGCTGCGTAAAGTTGCTTAACGTTTCGTGGCTGTGCCGATGTCCCCGTACTGTGGGACCAAATAGCATGATGAGGCACCTGAATACAAAAAATTCCGGAGGTAAAATAACCCCCTGTTCGAATCTCCAGGTGGTGGCTGGTTCAGGGGCGTCGACATGCAGAGATCATAATTTCAAAATGGATTTTTGCAAGATACGAGGTTTAAACTCGAACATAAATTCAGTGTACCAACACCTGCAATCAAATAAACCTCATGTACTCGCTCTCTGTGAAACTAAGGTCAGTTCATCGAACAGCACAGTCAACTATCTCTATGCTGAGTACGACTTCTATTCTCCATTTAGGCGTAACTTTGGAATTATCTTTTTGTCAGAAGCGACCTCTCTTGCCAATGAGAGGAGGCTCTGAAGTCTTCAAACCTTGATAATATGTGGTCCAAAATAACTACTCAACAAACCATAAGGTTCATCTGCATCCTCCATCGACCACCAAGTGATACTAACTTTAAAACAATTTTTGCTTCTCTTGCAGACACCATTTACAAATTAACTATTCAAATGCCGAAATTGCCATCCTGGGCGACTTTAATGTCCACATCAACTGGCTTAAGTATTGAAATACTACCGAAGAACAAGGTCGTGAAGCTGATTCATTCTCAATCAGTTGTGGTTTAACTCAGCTTATTGACGAACCAATACGTATCGAGACGATGAATTCGCCAGTCTTCTTGATCTGTTTTTAAACACCAATCCAGAAATTTACACTGTAACCGTAAATCTGCCGTTACGTTCTTCCAACCATAAACTGCTTTCGACATCGAGTATCCTACCAGCGACAGAGGGATGCCTAAACCGCGCAAGATTTGGCACTACAAATCTGCTAAATGGAAAGAAATCATGGAATATTTTTAGATTTTCCCTTGGTTAGAGGTTTGTTTTCGATCCGACAGCCCATCTGACTGCGCCAAGGGGTTTCCGATGTTATTTTGTCTGGTATGGAAGCTCATGAGAAAGATCATCATCTTCTAAAACCTCTCGAAGGTTTCAACATTATTAGCGATCATCAATATGGCTTTCGTAAACAGAGATCAACAGGAGATCTTCTAACTTAGTAACATATGTTTGGAACAACGCAATTGAACACTTTGGCGAATCTCGAACGGTTGCTGTTGATATATCCAAGGCATTCGACCGTGTTTGGTACAATGGATTGTTGGCTAAGCTACGCTCTTCTGCTATATCTCAAAATTTCTGTTTGTGGCTCTTATGATTCCTCAAAGAGCGTTCTTTACGAGTGGCAGTCGAACACCTTCACTATCAACGCCAGTGTGCCCCAGGGCTCCATACTGTCTTCTACTCTCTTTCTCATTTACATTAACGATCTGCTGGAAAAGACCAGGAATCCAGTCTACAGCTTTGCAGGTAATACTACGCTTATCTCTTCGGTTACTTTGAACGCTCGAACATCGTCTACTCAAACAAATATCCACAGACAACAGGAAGCCGTTCAACTTAATAAAGACCTGAAAGAAATTCTATCTTGGGGTGACAGTAACCAAGTGGAATTTAACGCTACAAAAACCCAGGCGGCAGTTTTTTCTAAAAAACTAAAGTTGCTGAATCCTACATAGTTATGTTAGGGACTCCATTCCTCTAACATCGTCAGTCAATTTGTTGGGCGTTAATTTGGGAGCATATATGCCTTGGCATGAACATGTTGGAAGCATCGCAAAGAGAGCTTCTTGAAAACTGTGAATATTATTTCGAGCTGGAAAGTTTTAGACTCCGCAACAACTGTTAATTCTGTATAAAGCTCAAATTCGACCAACTATGGAATACTGCCCCCATGTTTGGGGCTCTGCTCCCAAACATATACTGCATTTGTTGGATTCTATTAAGAGACGAGCTCTTCGCCTAATTTGAGACCCGGAACAGACCTTGATTCGTTAGAACGTCGAAGAACGGTTGGCGACTTGAGTCTATTCTACAAGTATTTTCATGGAAAGTGTTCGATGAATGTAGCTCGCTTAATTCCTCCGAGAGCAGAGGATGCTAGAAATACACGTCGCGCTAATACTTCATATCTGTATGTGGTTTTAGCTTGTTTTCAAGCAAGAACGTCATCCCTTTGGAATGATTTGCCCAGGACTGTGTTTTCCACCGGGTACAATTTACAATGATTCAAGACCAACTTGAATTGCTATTTCTGCACACGTATCGCTCCTGTAGCGCTTTAGGGATTTCCCTGCAGCACGTGTGCTAGACCCATAAAAAAAATGTTCCCTGTATTCTAAGTGAGTGCTAAATAATAATAATGATATTATAATGTAATAAATATATTTTAATAAATTATTAGAAGCACCATAAAAGAAAAAAATCTCTATTTTTTACATAACATGAATTATTTCAGGACAAATTTATTGTGTTGCATTTGATTGGGCACGTAAGAAAAATGATATTTTGGCTTATCATAGGTCTACGCCTTACCCTATTTGTTAGTAAACAAATAAACCACTACCATTATACTTTAAACCAATGTTTTATAGTTTAGGTCCCACATTTAATTAAACTTAAGCGAATAACTCGTGTTCATTGAATGAGATTAATAAACTTGATCTTAACTGGTGGTTTCTATTCAAAAGTTTTTGGGGACACATTAATTTACTATTATAATTGATTCACCAGTGGCTGCGATGTATGTTATGACATTCAAAACAATATGGGAATTTATTATGTCTAGTTTTTGTGATAGCATTAATAACATAAATTCTGATAAAGGTAAAACTAAACACGTGTTACGTGTAAATAAAGATATATGTATTACGAGTCCTTGATGTAAGTTTGAAGCTACTTGATCTGATCTCCAATCAAATAGCTTCAAACTGTAAAACTGTGTAAAATCTGACTGCAAGTCAAGAAAGTTGACTGTTTAACTTGATATACCTCAAATAAACATACTTAATTTAATTTCATTGATACGCCTGCCAGTTGTAATTGTTTTGAATAGCAGTGAGGGTACTGATTAGTAAAATTTAGCATTGTTTATTTTTTCTCCAAGTGCCGAAACGTACATTGCTATTTCACTGTTCTTTTCAGGCAACGCAGTAGGGTTGTTACGGCGTCATTGCTTTTTTATAATGAATATTACCTATGTATGTGGCCAAGCCAAATATTTTTAAATAAATAAAGACATATATTGACCTGCCAGAGATAGAATAGTACCCGAAACCCTGAAGACAGTAAGCCGCAACTACACCCCGGAATCAAGGCTGCCAAAATTGCACTATTAATGCACTACCGTATGCACTATTGTATGTTGTTTTTGTATTTGGCAATACTACTTAACCTTTGGAATAATCGGAAAATGTTTTAAGAAAGAATACAAATGTGAAGTTTTAGTTTTGTTTGTAGTAAGTAAAAAGCGTAAAAACCGTATCCGTGTGTAAATCTATTTCTATTCTTAACTTTGTAGCCACCTAAAATGTCTGTCATTCTATCAATTGATTTGTAATAGTTCTTTAAACTAGTTTTTCTTTTACTATATATTTAACAACATGCTTTCACTACCAATACCTAAACAAACTTTTCTAAAAAAGCCTTTATTAAAAGCAAGTCACGCAATTTTAATCATTTAGTCCAAAAAAAAATGTTAAAGACAAAAAAAGGTTCACGTAGGGACAAAATTGATGCTACAGATACTGAAGAATTTTCAATATTGTGTAAATAAAGTAATAATTCTGAATAAATGCAAAATCAACAAAATACCTTTATAGAAACTCTTTTCTTCTTGATCAAGAAAAAAATCGTTATAAAATAAAAGTGGTTTTAATAAGATTCCTCATCTAGATCTTAACTTAATTTTAAATTTAAATAATGTTTATTGTTTAAAGCTACACCTAAACACTCACCTACTAACATTTTGTAGGAAAATATCTCAGAAAAGTTATTATTTTTATTATTACTTTATAGTGCTCGATAAGTATCTAAAAGTATTAAAAATCAGCGTAGAGACATGGAACGAAAGCTTTCACAGATTTTATTAGATGGCAAATGATGGTCCTTAGATTTGATCGTGTCAAACAGGAAAACATTTTAGACGTTTCGTATATAATTGCACGAGACATCTTCAGTTTTCATCTTTGTTCCTCGAAATTAGAACGCTGAATAAGTCGAGAGAGATATTCTACAAATGAATTATTTGAACCTGAACTAAACTGAACTAACGTGACCGATGTTCGTTAAACCAGGACCACAATATATTAAACTATTTTTATAACACCCTCTATATATGCGTGCGGTGCGTCACCAGAATCCGAACAAATGGAACAATTTCTTAAAACAAAACTTTAACAGAAAAATTAAATTTTCCAAAAAAATTTTTGATACTAGAGCACAATTATTCAATATATCATCATTAGTTTCAATGCCGACCTCAATTCGCGTTCTGAAGTCAGCGCACATGCTATAATTCAGCGCTCGCTATGCCGGCGAATGCTACGGCAATAGATATCCTTAATGACGTCACATCGGTGACTCAACTACGATGTATGGTGTAGTATTATGTTTCCACCTGTGATGAGGAGCTAAGTACCGAAAGTTACATAAATATACGTTACTGTGGTTATCGTGATTATAAATTTCAATTCTATTCTTTTGTTACAGCAATTTAATACTAAAGCAAGAAATTTGGTTTCTATTATATTTATGCTACGCTCTATGGATGTTAATGTTCATCCAGATTTGTTTTTGTTTCTTTTGATTACATCTTTCATGTTTCCTCATTCAAGTTGATACAGATTCTCCAGTTTCTCTCAAATACACCTTATTTCACGAGTAGGCTTATGCCTCTCTAGACTCATTCAATTTTCTTATCTCGAAGAATAAAAATCCTTAAATATATCTCATGTAACCGTAGGCGCAATAATAATAAAATAAAAATAAAAATTTACAGCGCCTTTCTCGAGAAGGTAATGAAAATCCACCCGTAGAATCATGCCTAGTAAAGCTGTAAGCACTTTGGTCGTTCGAAACCGGCATTAAACTGTAGGTCGCCTTTGTCTGTAGAAGATTTTAAAAGCACCAACCATAGACAAAGGCTAGAGTGCCGCCTACATCAGTATCGCATATGGCACTTCAAGAAGAAGAAAAACGTAGGCGAAACGTCCGAAAGTCACTTAAACTTGACATAAGACGAGAACTCATTGGAGTATAGAGTTTAATTATTTTTTTAGATTGAACTTACAATAAGGGCAACTCATCGAACAGTACTGATATTAATGTTGAAAAAATAAGTTAAATTAATGAATAATACAAGAAATATTACAATAACCATTGAACTTAAATTTTAAGTAATAAGTATTCTCTAAGACTAAGTGCTAAAGACACCAAAGACACGGTCAATGACAATCTTTAAAATTCTTCGAAAAACCTCACACTCCGCCCATGTACGCTTAACTCATTATTAATAGCAAGAAATTGATAATTTCGCAGTGTAGCCTTTCGTCCTTTTCAAGCCTACAGTGCTTCAATACAGAAACAATTTTAAACAGAAATTGTTGGCAACGATCAGTCTTGCTCGGAAACTCATCACGAACGGTAACGTGGAGGTTTTTGTCATTTAGCCGTAGTAATTTATTATCGTGGCCTGGCAACTTATATCGTGATTATAACAGAAAAATTTGACGATATGCTCGTTATTTTTATAAGGGTTTAAAAATTTATTTTCTTACCACGAAATTTAATCGTTCTGGAAAATTAATTTCCACACGAACTGGACAGTATCTACACTACATAATTTGTCATTTGAACAAGTATATCATGAATAGGGCTTCTCGACTTTCTATTTCAAATAGTTTGACTCCTATTATTGAGGTTAGATGATACACTAATACTAGTTTTTAGTATATAATCATGCATATGTAGCTATGTTATGTTCTGTATAGAAATATATTCTCGCACAGTAGTTTTTTAGGGTTAAATAATATATATATATATATATATATATATATATATATATATATATATATATATATATATATATATATATATAACATAACTATATATTTCGTATCATTATTATATTTATTATTTAACTATGCCTTCAGTTTATTGTAAATTTACAAAAATGAATTAAAATAAACCCGTCAACAAACATGAGATGATGAAACTAGTGCAATGTTGTGATATATAGCTTAAGTGATTTTCTATTTTAATTTACTACATTGTTTTTGATTTTTAACCTGTTTTATTGTCCGATAACTCCATATTAGTTAATGCATGTTACCATATTATGACATTATTATTCTTTCTCACATTTGGTCAATATGGTTCCATTTTTGGCTGACGGACTTAAGCCAAGTCAGCACAAACGCTTTTATTATACAAAAAAGTTCTTTCTCACATTTGCTCAATGTGGTTCCATGTTTGACTGACGGACCGAAGCCAAGTCAGCACAAACATTATTGTGTATTAGGAATAACCTGACAATGTTACATGTTTTCAAAATCACTGACTGCTAAATGTGTGTGGTATGTTTGTGGTGTGAATGTTATTGGTGTAAGGCCTATGGCTGATATAATGAGGGGAACAATAATGATTTTTTCTTGTTTCCATAGCCTTTTTATTTCTGTTGCAAGGTCTGTGTATTTGGAGATTTTTTCTGTGTATTTCGTTTGGATGTTTGGGTCGTTGAGGACAGCTATGTCAATTAGATAGGTGACATTTCCTTTTTTGCACTGAAAAGTAATATCGGGTCTATTGGCGGAGGCTGTTTGATCTGTATGGATACTGATGTCCCAGTAGAGCTTGTTATCTTTATTTTCAAGTATGTATGTTGGTGTGTATTTGTAGTAGGAATCTGTGTTTTCTATGAGTTTGTATGTTGTGGTTAGTGCTTGGTGAACTACTTTTGCCGCTGAGTCATGACTGGCTATGTATTCCGTACCGGCTACCATTTTACATCCGCTTGTTATGTGCTCGATTGTCTCTTTCTGCTGGTGGCACTTCCTGCATCTGTCTTCTGTAATAGTTGGGTCTTTGATAATATGCTTTTGATAGTTTCTGGTTAATATGACTTTATCCTGGATGGCAAGTAAGAAGCCTTCTGTTTCAGGAAATAGCTGCCCATCATATAGCCAGGTGTATGGTTGTTTTTTATTTACGTGGTCTTGTTCTATGTGGTATCTGTGTTTTCCGTGGAGTGTTTTTTCTGACCACGTTTTCATCTTTTCCTCTTGTAATTGGGTGTGACTGTGTGTCGAGAGGTGTGTAGCTTTTGTCTGCTTTCACTGTTGCTGTATGAAGGCTCATTTGCTTGTGTGAAAGAAGTTTCTAAGTGCTTATATTTGTTTTGTGTGTAGTGATCTAACGTGTATGGTTCCTCTTCCTCCTGCCTTCCTCTCGATGGTAAGTCTTTCTTTGCATGCGTTGGACTGTAATTTCCTGTATTTGGTGAATGGAGAATGTATAAGGCTGTGAATGTTTTCCATGTCTGTGTGTGACCATTTGATGATACCAAATGAATATGTGAGTATAGGTATAGCGAACGTGTTGATGACTTTAAAGAGATTCTTGGAGTTGAGTTTTGTTTATAAAAGTTTCGAGTGGTCTGAATTCGGTTCTGAGCTGTGTACATGTTACCATATTATTATTATTACATT
Organism: Pachyrhynchus sulphureomaculatus; assembly: GCA_019049505.1. Lineage (NCBI taxonomy): Eukaryota > Metazoa > Arthropoda > Insecta > Coleoptera > Curculionidae > Pachyrhynchus > Pachyrhynchus sulphureomaculatus. Next base: position 80,914,619 of record CM032448.1, on the reverse strand, counting down.
ATTATTAAACAGTTTTTGTAAATGAGACCAAAACTCTTCGGTTATTGTTCCCCTTTTTTAAAATAAAGTGGTATAGTTAAAATTGAATTTTCTTAAATGGCACTATAATTTTTACTCAAAAATTTGTAGAAAACTTAAGTTAGTATTAAACGGAATTAAGATAAAAAAGATTTATAAATTTCTATATCTTTGCCAAGAAATCGACTTCCATTTAAACCAAAAACATAATTGTTGCTAGATGTAATCAAAATGGCTATTACTGGTACCACTGTGTTACATTGCATAATAACAACCAAACAGGTTTATTTTCACAAGCGACTTACTTTAAGTTTCTTACCCTAAAATATACCTTCAAATAAGTATTACAAGTTGATATTTTAGTTTACGGGTACATAATAGAGATAAAATAATTACAAGAATCAACTAAGCAAAGGAACTACTATTAATAATGAAAAAAATTAAACAGTACTGAAAACCTATAATACGACACATAAGAAGCAATACAATCAATAAAAATTCTTATAGTACTGTTAAAACTATACAAAATTTATCGACTTACACTTCTTTCACTCTCTTTTTCTAAGGTAATTTAGTTTACAAACCATAGATTCCTCCTTAATTTCTATACACTAAGCGGTAAAGCGTCGTAACTGCAAAATGTATGATTTCGGGTTATGGCATCTATCACTAAAATGTTCACATTTTCTAGTTGTAAACCGGGAAAAGTCAAAACATTAAATGTAGAAATCCTAAAGCTTACATAGAAAGGATCATTGGTTTACATCATATCAGAAAAAGTAGTCAAAAACTATTTTGAAAATTCATTCCTGTAAAATTACGCACATTCTGTTACGACACTTTACCCTCTGAGGTGCAGATTTTAAGTATTACCATATAAGTGTGTCAAATTTAAAATGATATTTTATTTTGCTTGAGGGTTATCGTGCGAACAGATCGACAGAACTAGGTTTTTCGTGAACTAGGTATCTAAAAACGTGCAAAAATGCAAAATTTCGAAGAGTTTTTTTATAAATTCAATATCCGCCGTAGTAAGGGAAGTGCTTTAACGTTATCCTTGTTATATTGTAAAGAATATAGAAGTTCTTGGGGCATTAATAAATACCAACTGTAGATTTTGAAAATCCACGTGTTAAAATAGTATGTTATTTTTTTATTTGTGGGTTTATCCAATATTTTCAATAGATAGCAGTTTATTACGGAGCTTTTAACTCACTAATGATTCCCAAATCTTTAAAATTGAAAGATTGCGACCCTTTTATATCACATACAAATTTAATAAACAATTTTTCTAGTTTATTTATATACCTAAGCTTGTAAACTAAAACAAGAAGTATCATAATCGGAACTAGGCACAACAATATTTGAAAATCAATATCAAATACGTCATCTATTTTGTATATAAATAACATCAATTTATTTTATAGCAAAGCTTAATGAGGAAGAAACATTTTTATATCCTCATGAGAAAAATAAATATCAAATTAGTATGTTACGCAAACATAATCCTCAAATATATAATACCCTTTTTATAAAAAAAATAACTAGATACTACATGGGGTGAAAAATTCCGAGACTGTTGAAGAAATAACAATGTTTTTGCCAAAAATCGATTTTATTCGTTATACGATCTTGCAACATTTGGATATCTCTCATATAGTGTGATTTGTTGAGCTCTCTAAAATAAGCCTCTCTTTCCCATTCAACTTCTTTATTTGGGCCAGATCTCTTTCCCTGAAGCCGCCTTTTCAAATCTGGAAAGAGGTAATAATCGCTACGGCACAGAGCTAGGGAATACTGTGGATGGGGAAGCAAAGTCCTAAGTGTCCAATTTCACCATCGATTTTATGGACTTGTGAGCTGATGCATTATTATATAACAAGATTTTTTCTTCGCTAAACGTAGCTTTTTTTCTTAATTTCACCATTCAAATGGTCAACTAAACTAACGTAATAGTCATCTTAATATCAGTATTATTCCATGCGTATCCCAAAAAATCCTTGCCAAAAACTTTTCAGCTGATGTTTGTGTTTTTAGAAGCTTCGGTCGGATTTCATGCAGTTCCAGCCACTCTGTGCACTGACTGTTGGACTCAGGTATGTAGTAGTGTATCCATGTTTCCCATCAAAAAGTAAAGATTGATCAACACAGGAAATTCTTTTTGTTCGATCGTTTGGCAAAAAGTATCATCATTTGAATAGCTGTAACTCGCAAACTAATAGATAAAATGTCGTGTAAATTTTACAGGAATCTTCTGAGAGTTAACATGAATTCAAAATCATAGGGTTTTTGCTTGCGCTGTCATTTCTCGCAGTCTCGGGACTTTACACCCCACGTAGCATAACCACTCTATTTTTAACAAAGTTAATAAAAGGTGCGAACGCTATAAAATATATGTAGTCAGATCGTAAAACAATTTTATGACTTATTCTATATTTTCAAAAATACGATGTATGTAATAAAAGGCTTTAGAACCAAAAAAGTAACTGAGATATGACAAGAACCTTATAAACTTTTATAATTTAATTTTAAAAGTAATGAAACCAAAAAATGCATTCTTTTACCAAAATCTCTCCATTTTGCTTCCATTCTTAAAGAGAAGTAGTTCACCCGTAAAGAACTCTAGATCATGCAGACTATAGTTTCCCATTTCAGTCTATCTCTCGAAGGAAATGATATATCGATTTCAGATTTGGTATGTATGTAACACCTGAAATGGGAAAACCTCGATGGAGGAGAATGAAAATGGTGGGGGTTGATAATTTGTTGTATATTTTCACAGTTAGTACCACAGCTTTTTCTGGTTGACTGAAAATGAACAAATTTACAAACATATAAAATATTCATGAAGTATTTGTAGGGGGGTTGCTTTGTATATCTCGGCATTACAAAGATTATTGAACAATCTGAAAATTGCTTTTTTTCATTATTGTCAACTAGGGAGATTGTTTCGTATATATGGTGATATATATTCTTTTTAGAGTTCTGAAAGTCCAGAAATCTCAAAAATGTGTTAGTTTTTGGTTATTTTCAATTCTCACACAAATTGTATGCAGAAAAATATAACGGGTTTCGTTGTAAATATCTCTCTCAAGTCTTTAATTTGTTCAATTTTTTTTTTTAATATTAATATCTCACCATTAGTAACATAGTAGCGGGTGTTAATTTAAGGAAAAAAAAAATACTAAAAGTAAAAGCGGCTTGTAGAGGGGGAGTCCCAATCAGTCAACAGGCGGGCGCCAATAGAGAGCTAAAGAACGCGGCCCCGTGATGAAATAAGAAATCTGGTGGCGACCCAAGCTACGGTGACCTAAATCCGTGGCGCAGTATCTGCATACGGTAGAGAAAGTCTCAGGTTCAAATCTTCGTCGGCATATTTGTTTATTAATTAATTTAATTATATTTGTCTTTGTCACACACACATAAGGTATTAGTTGCTGCAGAAATGCAATAACATCCGTGGCAGCACTACCGCGTTGTCGCAAAGGTGCTTTGAAATCCAAAAATGAATATTTGGGTACTTGGATAACGTTGCCGGATATTACAACTTCCTCGCTTGATATCCTTAGGACATGAAAAAAGGATAAATCCCTATTCAGGCGGGAAGTGCGGGAGGTGGACGATAGAAAAAAAACTCTGTTGCTTCGAAATTCTAAAAACTTAGACTAGTTCTAAGATAGTAGATAAAAATCGATAACCCGGGTGTGGAGGTGTTTTATAAAAAAGAACCTTTTCGTACAGAGGAATTTTAAAAAGTTACACAAGGCAAAAAAGAGCCTCAAGTAAGAAAAATATCCTCAGCTATTTTCTACATTCATAGGGATGGGGGATAAGCACTCCTTGGTCCCCCTCTTGGCTATGCAACTGCAAACCACAAAGTATTTATCTTTTAAAATATCATCTGCAGTGCTCTATGTTCGTGAAAAAAAAAAACACATTTCGAAATTTAGCATTTTTTTACGTTTTTGGTGCTAGATCACGAAAAACATAATCTTAATTTCTGTCGGTCCGCTTGTGTGCTGGTCTGTCTATCTCTCTGTTTATCTATTGGTACGATAACTCTCGTACGAAATCAATTTCAAATTTGGTACACATGTAATACGTGAAAGAAAGTGGATGTATCTTTATAAATTTTTTATAGATTTAATACGAATATGAGCATTTTTTCTTTTTTTCTTTGGATAATGAACAATTTTTAGTCATAAGTATAAACATATTGCGTTATATGTCATCTTAGGGTTCTTGAAGTAAAGGAACCTAAAAGTTATATTATGTATTTATTACTTTTAATCTTAACAGAACTTATTTCTAGGGGAGATAGCTGAGTAAATAACTTTACCATTTTTTATGTTAGTAGTTTATACTACGAATTTTGAGAAGGATAGTTTTATAATCTATTACAGTCGCCAATAAATTGATATTGGCATGTATAAAATTTAATTTCGCCAGTAAATGTCACTATCTTAAAAGTATTAATAGAGTAAATTTGTAAAATTCGAACTTTGTACCCAAATAAGTGGATTTTATTGCGTATTTAATATAAAAACATGAAAACGCTTTTTATGAAAAAGTGGTACATAACTATAAGAAAACAATTTATATAGTCAATACTTGAAATATTAAACAATTTGCTTGTAAAAGCAAGTTTTATTAACATCTTTTCAAGCCTAAGGATTTTTCCTTCTTTTTACTTTCCTGGTGAAACTAAAATATTTTATTCTTATTTTTTTTAATCTCTCACTATTATTCTTTTTATCTTATAATGAACCTTTGTATTGAACCACATTTTACTAAAATTAGAAACCAATTGTTTTGTTATATGGTCATGGCCATGTCACATTGGTAATGCCAAATTGTAACGTTTAATTTACTTTTGTGATGACATCTGTTAAAAAACGAGAGGTAAATTGATGATTTGACTTAATTTGATGGTTACGTTTTTATACAATAACAAAAACATTCGATTAGGAGTTCACTATAAAATTTAAAAGAACTTACTATCATATATAACCCAGTTTTAAAGGGATTAGTCAGTTAGCTAGTTATAGTTTAATTATCATCCTCTTCTACCTCATAATTAAGTGTATTAAACAATATCGATAACAATTATGTTGTTCAAATTTTACAATTTTATAAAAAAAAATTACACTACACTTCATTCAAACATGAGAGGAATCCTACATTTTTATCTTCTTCTTAATGTACCTTATCTTTTAAGGACGTTGGCGATCACATTTGTCCATATGATTTTATGTATTGCCGCTCTAAACAGTTCAGTAGATGTCATGTTTGTTACTGTCGTTCTCAATCAGGAGTTACAACGCCTTCCTGGCCCTTGCCTACCGATTATTTTTCCTTCAGTTGCAGGAGCTCATACTTTTGGCTTCTCATAATATGGCCAAAGTAAGTGCTTTTTCTTTCTTTAACAACTGGAATCAACTCTCGTTCTTTTCCCATCCGATCAAGTATTTCCACGTTTGTGGTATGCGCTGTCCAAGGAAAACGCAGCATTCGGCGATAGCACCACATCTCGAATGACTCCATTCTTTGTTGTGTTGTCTCTCTGATTGTTGCAGCTTCTATACCGTATAACATGACCGAGAACACGGCATCTTAGCACTCTTGTTCTTGTTTTTAATTTTAGTTGGCAGTTACAGAGTACGCTGCGCATTTTATTAAAGAAGCTTCGTGCTTTTTCAATTCTTGAACGTATTTCAATGGAGTGGTCCCAATCTTCACTAATTACGGTTGTTACCCTTTCAAGTGTATGTTTGTATTAGGATTTTTACTGACCACCATTGTTTTTGTTTTGCTCGTATTCAGTTTCAGTCCATATTCCTCACATGCATCAATAAGTCCATTCATGAGTTTTTGTAGGACTTCTTCACTGTCCGCTAGAATGACAGTATCATCAGCGTAGCGGAGGTTATTTACACATACACCATTAATTCTAATTCCGTCTTTTTTTTTTATCAGAAAGTGCTTTATTGAAGATTTCCTCCGAATAGACATTGAATCGCAGGAGTGACACAATACAACCCTGACGTACGCCTTTCTTTATTTTCATTTCTTTGAACATGTGAATCTCAACTTTTATTTTGGCAGTCTGGTTCCAGTATAAACTTGATACTATTTGTAAGTCTTTGTCATCAATGTTACATGGTTGTATTTCCATCATTTTCTCATGATTTACCATATTAACGGCTTTTTGGAAATTTATGAAGCATAAATAAACATCAGAGTTGACATCACTACATCTTTTAATCAGAACACGGATGGAGAATAGTGTATTCCTCGTTCCTAGTCCGTTCCTTAAGCCGAACTGTTTATAATTGAAATATCTAAAAGTTTTAAAAAACCCTTAAATACAGGGTGAAATGACCCGAAATTGACCCGAAAAATTTATGATTTTTTCGCATACACGCCAATGGATGTAACAAATAGACACGTCAAAAACTATTGACTGATTTTGTTACTAACATGGACTGTCGCAATGTTGTTATGCTTTTTAATGAAAGTTCCATATTTTCTATTATAATAAATTTAAAAAGTTTTACTTTTATCAGTTTAAAAAAGCATCTAGAGCTGCAGACATAAACTATATTCAAAGTTTAATATTTTAAAAACAATTATTTGGTAAAAAAAGGTACACAAATGGTTTTATGCATGCTAAAGGTTAATAATCTCTGCATTTTCGATAAAAATGTGTTTGACTTTTATCACATTGTCATTATTGAAATAAGGGCAGAGTGTTAATATTCAGTATAAATTTTGTAGCATAACTTCTACAGCAGAGGATCATAGCTTTAAGAAATACTCTGCCCAAAACAAGCACGGTCTAAACAAAAAATAAAAACACTTTCCATATGACGCAAGTACTACAAGGTTTAGTATTTATTCTGCAGTTACATTACAAAACCCTATAGCTTGTTCTGTTTCGGTGGTGAAAATTTTAAACCTTAGATTATTTATTGATGAAACTTAGAAGTTATTAGTACGTTATCGTTAACTGTATGTTTGACTATTAATATTTTATATTAAAAAGGGATAATTTCAACTTTACAGTCAGAATGCAAGTAAACTATCTATTTTACTACTGTAACTAACTTTATATCACTTTTTTATGGTTTCCGCACAACAAATCCTAAAAACCGTAAAAATAATATTGTCGTAAAATAATAAATATGTTGAAACTATAACATAATTGGTAGTCTTTATTTTAATTTCAAACATTTTAAAAAAAACAAACACCCTCAATCCATTTATTCAAATAACAATGAAAAACTTAAATTAAAAAATAAAGTTTTTAGAAGAATATTTTTATTACTTAAGTAATTTGCGTTCATGAATAAATAGAAATATATATAAAAAAATCCTATAAATCTAAAATAATCTAAAAGCAGTTCAGTGTATTAAGTTACTGTAATTTCTATTATAGTTATAAAACTTAATATTTAACTTAAAATTTTAATTTTTCTTATAAGAATATTGTACGTTTGTTCATAAAATGTTTGGTTGTTCGCCAAAAAAAAAACATGTACAAACTAATTTGAATTTAATAGTGAACGCATTTATTGATACCTTTAGCCTGTTAGCGGTACTTTTTAGAGCTAAAAATCTATTAGAGACCGGAACAAAATGCATTGCGTTTTTTTTTTCTTTCATTTGATCCTCCCTACTTAGAATAATAAATACACTTGTTAATAATGTGATGACGTTTTTATGAATATGGTCTTTGCAAATCCAAAAATAATCGAAAATCGCTAAAGATAAATTTCCAATAAATTATTTTAATTTGTTCTAAAAATACACGGGAGGACAGTAAATGTAGGGAGCCCTGGAAGGGAACAAATCATCGGAAAATTTTTTGGAAGGTTATGATAACTGAAAAAGTGAGCATTTGACAACTTTGTCAGCAGGTATGAAAGGGATAATCAACATGATTTTAACAAAAATTTTAAATAGAAGTAAATTGGAAAAAAAATAGTGAAAATTGTTTTACTCTTAGCCAAAGGAAGTACCTATTTCAATACATTTGGTAACATCCTGTTACCAAATATTTAAATAAATTTCTTTGTTAAAAATAATAGAAGATAATAGTGTCAGTTGTATATTTTTTAAGTCAAAAACAGTAACTGCCATAAGTACTGTATCATTTGTTTTTATAACAGTCGACCCAAGATTCTCGTTAATGGTAAGACTGAATGTTCTGACAGAGGGAAAATAACTTTGAAAGAAAGACCTGCGAATGATTTTTCTCTTAAAAACCTCGAACCGCATCAAATTCTTCAAAAACACACAGAAATGAATGCTTATCTTGCATTCAAGAAAGCGAGTTGTTTAAGCTATCTCAAAGTAAATGTGGCGTGTTTGAGAACAATAGAATATCAGAAAGTCTAAAAACTGGAGTAACCGAAGTACACACCCAAAAAAGTGATTTCATCAAGGAAAACCCAAAATCGTCCATAAGGTTGACAGAGGATTAACTGAGGATGCCAAAATTACTTATGGACACATTTTGACCATCGTCTCCATGAAACATTCGTTACTGGTGTTGACACTTGGTGTGTTCATCCATTGTAAGATTATTTTTAAGCAATAACCAAGTTATTGTATTGAATTACTCACCGTATTCACCTATGACTTATTCCTCTGCCTTTGCTTCATTGACGGATGAAAAGAAAGCGTTACAGTATCACCACGATCCTCAGTAGTATCCCGAAAAATGATTTAAAACTCTGTATCAACGCCAAGGTAGGGTATATCGATTAAAATAAATGATTTGAACAATTTAAATTAGCCTGTTTGTTCTTATTCAAAATTTTTAAATGTTTTAGTTTGGATATGAGCTGTGAATCTAGTGTATTTCTCGACGCTGAATTTGAATCCGTAGTTAAAAAAAGATTTGTTGTGTCATTTTCTTTTTTTGGCCAAAAACATCCCTTGAAATGGGCTAAACTATAGTAATAATGTAATGACTCATAATGAAGTGTGGAAAATGGTAGATATTTTATAGTCTAGAGAAGAGAATATGCATTCAAACCACAGCAAGCTATTTCTATTAATTAAACCAAAATCTAAAAGTACCTCTAAAACTCAAATAATGCACGTGAGTTTGAATAACATGTACAGGGTGAGTTAACGATAGAGTAAAATTCATTATCTCATTTGTTTCGGGAATGACGAAAAAATGTTAACGAAAATAGTTTTAAGGAATGTTAAGGTGCATAGTTTAAAACTACTTTTGAGTATACAGGGTACTTTAAAAAAGTGTGGCAGATATAACATATGTTTTTTTTTAAATGGAATATCCTATTTTCTAATTTCTTTTTAAATTCTGCGTAAAATTTTAGAACTTTTTATTAATAATGTTATATACCTAAACCTAGTAGGCCTGGGTGTTACCGTTTATTTAGATTGTTTTTGGTATTGCCTAGAAGTTCGATTAGTGCTGAACGAATCATGCGTTCTTTGAAAATCGTCAACCTCTTTGCTGAAGACACGCTCAATGATTATGCTATTCTTTACGTTAAAAGATCAGTACAAAAAATAAAATTAATTTGGATTCTGCGATAGATGTATTTGCTGAATAGAAAGCAAAAGGGCAGACAGCAAGGATTCAAAGTTCCAATAAACTAATCTTCGTGTATTCAATAAAAAATCGTTACAATATTACTTTTTTGATTAAATTGCAAAACAGGGCCTCAGTTTCGGCGATAACTTCTTCATTGGAGCCAAATCTTTTTCCAGCGAGCATTTTTCTGAGGTCTGCGAATAGATAATAGTCGCTGGAGGCCAAATCTGGAGAGTATGGTAGATAGGAAAGCAATTCGAATTTTAGTACATTCAATTTTGCCATCATAACCATTGACTTGTGACACGGTGCACTCTCGTTATGAAAGAGCCTTTTTTCTTGTTCATTTGGGGCCTTTTTTGCGATTTCTGCCTTCAAACGCACCAATAACTTTATATAATATTCGCTATTGATGGTTTTTCCCTTCTCAGCATAGTCGATAAAAATTATTGGATGCGCATCCCAAAACATAGAGGCCAAAACCTTCCCAGCCGACTGTTGTCTCTTTGGTGCTTCGGGCGACTTTTCCCGTCTGGTGTCCACTCACCTGACTGCCGATTTGATTCCAGTGTATAGTGGTGGATCCATGTTTCATCCATTGTCACATATCGCATGAAAAAAATCCCTTTTATTGCGCTTAAACAGGTCCAAACAGTGCTTAGAATCATCAACACGTTGTTGTTTTTGGACAACTGTGAGCAAACGCGATAATCATTTCGAACAGAGGTCTAAGACGTTCCTTTGATATCTTTAGGATGTCAGCTATCTCACGCAATTTCACTTTAGGGTCATCCAAAATAATTGCCAGAATTTTTTATGTCTTCCGGTGTAACCACCTCATTAGAGCCTCAAGTATCAGTATCATTTGTATCTGTACGACCGGGTTTAAATTCAGCATACCAGTAAACGATAAGTGATTTTCCAGGGGCAGAGTCTTCGTAACACTTATCAAGCCATTTCTTTGCTTGAACGATATTTTTTCCCATCAAAAAACAGTGTTTAATCAACACACAAAATTCAATTTTTTCCATTGTTTTGAAAATATCAAAAGTAGCGTCACTGTAACTTGTAAACTAATCGTCGAAATGTCATGAAATTTTGACACGTATCGTTTCAAGGTTGGTTAATTCTAAAAATCATATAGATTTTTTGAAAAGTGTGACATGACTTTTCCGCCTACGTGTAATCTATAATATATATAAAATGCAACGTCTCTCTGTCTGTCTGTCTGTCTGTCTGTCCGTTAGTGCGCTTATCACTGGAGAACCACTTATCCGATTTACGTACTTTTTTTTTTAAACACACATATGTTCTCTGGCCAGGTTATAGGCTATATTTTATTACGATAGGTAGCATAAGGAATGAGTAGTGACGTAAAATAGTGAATGAAGTCGGAAAAAAGTTTACCGCTAGCGCGTTTCCTTGCAATAAACAGCCTAAACCATTCAATATGGAGCAATATTATGTAGCAGAGAATATCTATAATCTATAATATATATAAAAATGTCTGCCTGTCAATTAGTGCGTTTGTCACGCAAAAACCACTTATCTGATTTATGTGTTTTTTTTTTTTTTAAATTCATACATATAGTCTTTGACCAGGTTATATAATAATAATAATGATAATAACCTATATCTATAATATATATGTCTGTCTGTATCTCCGTTAGTGCGCTTATCCCTCGAAATCTACTTATGCAATTTACGTGATTTTTTAAATTCATTCATATGTTCTCTGACCAGGTTATAGATATATATTTTATTACATCTATAATATATATAAAATGCAACGTATCTCTGTATGTTTGTTCGTTTGTGCGCTTATCACTGGAGAACCACTTATCGGATTTACGTGCTTTTTTTTTAAACATGCTAAACCATTAAATATGGAACAATATCAAGTAGCAAAGAATATCTATAATATATAAAAAATGCAACGTCTCTCTATCTGTCTGTCTATCCGTTAGTGTGCTTATCACTGGAGAACCACTTATCCGATTTACGTTCTTTTTTGTTAAACATACATATAGGATATATTTTATTACGTTAGGTGATAAGGAATAAGCAGTGACTATAATAGTGAATCAATTTGGAGAAAAGTTTGCCGCTAGCGCGTTCTCTTGCAATACACTGCCTAAAGTATTAAATATGGAACAATATCATGTAGCAAAGAATATAATATATATAAAATGCAACGTCTCTCTGTCTGTGTATCTGTCCGTTAGTGAGCTTATCACTCGAGAACCCCTTATCTGATTTACGTGTTTTTTTTTTAATTCATACATTTGTTCTCTGGCCAGGTTATCTATAATCTTCTATCTAGAATATATATAAAATGCAACGTCTCTCTGTCTGTCTGTCCGTTAGTGCGCTTATCACTTGAGAACCACTTATCCGATTTACGTGTTTTTATAAATTTTTACATATGTTCTATATAATTCGATATAATGGGAGATAAGGTGAGATAATGGGAGATAAGGAGAAATAATGGGAGATAAGTCGAGATAAGCCTCGATAATGGGAGATAAGGTGAGATAATGGCAGATAAATATAAATAATGGGAGATAAGGAGAAATAATGGGAGATAAGCAGAGATAAGTCTAGATAATGGGAGTTATGGTGAGATAATGGGAGATAAGGAGAAATAATGGGAGATAAGGAGAAATATTGAGAGATAAGTCGAGATAAGCCTAGATAATGGGAGATAAGGTGTGATAATGGGAGATAAGGAGAAATAATGGGAGATAAGTCGAGATAAGACTCGATAATGGGAGATAAGGTGAGATAATGGGAGATAAGTATAAATAATGGGAGATAAGGAGAGATAATGGGAGATAAGCAGAGATAAATCTAGATAATGGGAGTTATGGTGAGATAATGGGAGATAAGGAGAAATAATGGGAGATAAGGAGAAATATTGAGAGATAAGTCGAGATAAGCCTAGATAATGGGAGATAAGGTGTGATAATGGGAGATAAGGAGAGATAATGGGAGATAAGGAGAAATAATGAGAGATGAGCAGAGATAAGCCTAGATAATGGAAATTATGTAGAGATAATGGGAGATAAGGAGAAATATTGAAAGATAGGGGGAAATAATGGGAGATATTTTATTACGTTGGGTAACATAAGGAATAAGCAATGACGATAGTGGCGAATCAAGTCCACGCGAGCGGAGCCGCGGGCCCGGCTAGTATTAGATAAAGTATTACAGGTAATGAACTCGCGATAATTTTCGTTCAATCTACACCCTGTGAAGAATCTTCCAGAGTTTTTTTCAAAATTTTTTGATCAGTATTTTTCAAGATAAGGGGGGGGGCAGCGATTTTTGGCAATTTTTTAAAAATAATACATATAAATATATATAAAATGCAACGTCTCTCTGTCTGTCTGTCTGTCTGTCTGTCTGTCTGTCTGTCCGTCTGTCCGTTAGTGCGCTTATCACTGGAGAACCACTTATCCGATTTACGTACTTTTTTTTTTAAAACATACATATGTTCTCTGGCCAGGTTATAGGCTATATTTTATTACGATAGGTAGCATAGCAGTGACGATAATAGTGAATAAGGTCGGAAAAAAGTTTGCCGTTAGCGCGTTCCCTTGCAGTACACAGCCTAAACCATTAAATTTGGAACAATATTATGTAGCAGAGAATATCTATAATCTATAATCTGTAATATATATAAAAAGCAATGTCTCTCTGTCTGTCTGTCTGTCCATTAGTGCGTTTATCAGGCGAGAATCACTTATCCGATTTTCGTGTCTTTTTTTAAATTCATACATATATTCTTTGGCCAGGTTATATAGTAATAATAATAATCTATATCTATAATATATGTAAAATGCATCTCTCTGTCTGTCCGTTAGTGCGCTTATCCCTCGAGAACCACTTACGTGATTTTTTAAATTCATACATATGTTCTCTGAGGAGGTTATATAATAATAATAATAATTTATATAATATATATAAAACGCAAAGTCTCTCTGTCTGTCTGTCCGTTAGTGTGCTTATCATTCGAGAACCACTCATCGGATTTACGTGATTTTAATATATGTAAAAAAAAACTATAATATATATATATATATATATATATATATATATATATATATATATATATATATATATATATATAACGTAACATCTTTCTGCCTGTCTGTCTATCCATTACTGCGCTTTGCACTCAAGAACCACTTATCCGATTTACGTGTTTTTTTTATTATAAAATACAAAGGGAATAAACAGAGACAAATTGCTAATATATAGGAAAAAAGTTGGAAGTTTAGCAGTAAGCTTCGCAGAAAGACTGAATAGATGGGCGGAATACTTTAAAGAAACATTAAATGGAGATGAAAATGAGAAGTTGAATGAGAAATAGGAAGCAAAAATAACTGAAGGGCAGGAGGCGACAAATAAACCGTGCAAAGAAGAAATAAGAGAAATACTCAGAACCCAAAAAAAATAAGGCCCCGGGTGGAAATTGTAGAACTGATAAAAGCTGGAGGAGTAGATCTGGAAAATGAAATACGCCGGTTGGTGCAAGAAATATGGGGAACAGAAAAGATGCCAGTGAGCTGGAGAGAGTCGCTCATTTGTCCAATATACAAAAAAGGAGAAAAAACTAGATGTGCTAATTATAGACCAATAGCCTTACTGAATGTCGTGTACAAGATAGTAGTGTTGACTATCAAAAACAGACTAGCAGAGAAAGCCGAGTCTATTCTGGGAGAGTACCAGTGTGGATTCAGGAAAAATCATGGTTACAGACCAGATATTTTCGATTAAGCAATCCAAGATAATAGGTTAGAACAAAATTTGGCACTACACTTGGTCTTTGTGGATTTCAGAGAAGCATATGACTCTGTAAATAGAGAAGGACTCTACAAGATAATGGAAGAACTAAAAATTCCAAATAAATTGATTCGCATGGTGAGAATGATCCTGGATGACACAGAAAATAGAGTGTTGGTTGAGGGCAAAGTATCAGACAAGTTTAAGGTGAAGAGAGGATTAAGACAGGGGGAACCAGTGTCGACATGTCTATTTAATTTGGTACTAGAGAAGATAATCCGGGAGTCAGAAATAAAAACAAATGGAACGATATACCAACAAACCTGCCAATGCTTGGCCTATGCGGATGATGTAGCAGTGATTGCAAGAGCAAAAGAGAACCTCAAAAAAGCCATAAGTAGGATAGAAGAAAGGGGAAGGATGAGAGGACTAAAGATAAATGAGGAAAAAACAAAATACATGGAAATTACAAAGAAGAAGGATATTAAAAACAACAAAAGTTTAGATATAATAAACAACTTAGGAAAAAGATGTGTTTGAAAAAGTAGACAAATTTAATTATCTGGGAGTAACAATAACATAGAGTGAACAAGAAAGGACGGAGATACAAGAAAGAATAGCAAAAGGACAGAGATGTTTGGGGGAATGAATCCAATATTGAAATTAAAAACTGTATCAAGAAAAGCAAAATAAAGAATATATACGACAGTTTTCAGACCCACGGTGACATATAGATGCGAAACATGGAAACTGAATGCAAAAGAAAAGGAGACGTTGGAGGTGTGGGAAAGGAAAGCGTTGAGAAAAACCTACGGAGGAAGGAAAGAAGAGGGACTGTGGAAAAGAAGAACAAACTACGAATTAAAATGCCTATATACGAAACCCCTTATAAGCCAAATCATAATAAGCCAGCGATTAGGATGGTTGGGACACGTGGCAAGAATGAAGGAGGAAAGACAGGCAAAGCAAGCCCTAATAAGAGGAGTGGTTGGAAGAAGAGGCAAGGATAGACCTCGATCTACATGGATTCAGGCAGTAAAGCAAGATCCGGAGTTGATGGGAATCCTGGATTGGGAAAAGCTAACAGGAGACAAAAAGAAGTGGAGACAAGTATGCAACCAAGCCATGGGTCTCTAAGGCCCCTTGAGCTATATAATAATATAAACATAATGAATAAGCAGTGACGATAAAGGTGAATCAAGTTCACGCGAGCGGATCCGCGGGCACGACTAGTTATATATATTTTTGAACCTCTGTTTTTACAAGCTTTCATTTGACACCCTGCTGGATGACCTAGTAATTTTTTTTTCACTTTCCGATTTCACCCCCACTCCAAACTAACTCTTTAAATCAAAATGTAACTCCCAAAACCACACACCCCTGATGGAGCCGTCAATTCCTATATTAGTGCCAAATTTCAACTTTCTTTGTCAAATAGTTTTGGAGAAAATCAAGTGTGACAGATAGACGGACAGATGGACGAACAGATGGACTGACAGACACTGAAGTACTCTTGAACACTAAAAATTGCAATAGTCCAATCAATTTAAAAAAAAGTGCTTAATACCTGTAAACTTCTGGTAATGACGTATAGAATAGAAACCACAACTCTAACAAACCAATCAGCACATAAAGTTAGAGTATCACAAGGAGCCATTGAACGGATGATGTTAGGAATAACTCTCAGAGATCACATCACAAATACAGAGATAAGACAAACAACAAAAGTCGAAGACGTAATAACCTGTACAGCCTGAGTACGATGGACCTGGGTAGGATATGTTGCTCGTCAAGACAGCATTCGGTGGGGAAAACAGGCACTTAAGAGGCCTAATTGCTGAAGGCATTTGAGCCACCTGTTAGTATTTTAATATATCTATCTACGGAGCTTTGAAATTAAAGTCTCGTTACTATAACTATGGAAGGATATGGCTACATAATAAAAAGTAAATAGTTCAAAATTAGACAAACTATGACAAATTAGTTACCATACATAAAAAAATATACGATACTCCTGAAAATTATCGTCTAATATCAGTTTTAAATGTTCTCTCTGAAATATCTGAGGAACTTGTATAAAATCGTGTTTACCAATATGTATGCTCAGTTTAGCTTTTGCTATGGAAAATCAAAGTATGACACAGCTGCATCTTTTCTGGGCTCACCTTGAACTTTCGAGGCTCCATAGACTGCATAGTAAATTTCCTGAAAGTATAGGGATAATAAGCCCTGTCAATTTCAGAAACCGGTACAGTCAATTTTATGGCCATCTTTAAATAGCTCTTTTTTTTGTGTTTCTCGCAGATAAAAATAAATTAGCATTATGACGTAATAGTAAATCATTCGTGGAAAAGCCATAGTTTTATTTAAGAATTAAGAATGTTTATATAGAATACTTATACTCAGGACTAATGAGAGGAGGAGAACCGGGGAGATATCTTATGGGCTCGATCTTTTCGGAGGAGGGGACAAAAAGACATTTTTTTGCTAATAGTTAGGTGGTAAAAAGCGCTTTTTTAAATAGCAGTCATCGATTTTTTTGGAAAAATTGTTTCTAGAGGTCCTCTCTGCTATTGATTTATTTTTTACTATTCTGAAAATGAATCGAACTTTTTAAGGTATACGACAAGAGTTTTGTGAGGTGCTCGTACTTTCACGGAAATGGGGGCCCGATTTTTGTTCTATCGCTTATTTTTCGGTCCCCATAGAGATTAATCTTATATTTTACTCTATCATGGACATATTAACGGGGATGTCGTGATATCCATCAAAGTTGTTCAGGTGCCGCAACATACATTTATATTTTATGGCACTTTTTAAGACAACGCGATAGTGCTAACAGGGGCGTTATTATATTTTCACAACTACTGCCAGTAACACATAAAACACCTAGCCGCTAGCTGGAATCAAAACAGCGACTTTCTGGTACTACAATGCCTGCTTCTAATCCACCACCACGAGGCAGGCTATTGAATTCACGCTGATCCAGATTTTCTCCCTAATGCCCTGCTTACATTTTCGAACTACTGAGAGAAAGTGCGGGTCTAGAGTCTCTAATGTTCCAATTTTCTAATAATAATTTCAATTATATTTGTTTGCATCCGCATAATTCGTTTCAATAAAATTTCTTTTCTTAACAAAAATCATTACCTTCTAACTTTACAGAAGGAACTAATTTACACTTCTGACAATTGTCAGGTAACCTGGAACTTATAGGTATGGTAAAAGAATGCATATGAAGTTAAAATCCTAATGTAAAAAATATATTTTACTTAATATTTTAACTCGGACGTAATATTTTCATTTAGCAATACACATGAACTAAACAATCGATAATTTACATATAAATAGACAATATGCTTTCCTTTCTTTCATGTGAGAATGTTCATATTTTATTACAGTAGTTAGTGAGAATAAATCGGTCTTTATTATTTTATAGATAATATAGGAATAATACGAACATGTAGTTGGCCAATTGGTTAAAAAATTAGAATTAGTAGTAGTAAACTCCCGATATATCGAATGATTGATGACGTTATAATGAAAGTTTTCAAAGAAAAGTATAGAAAAGAGCGCGTTTATATGAAGAAGAAATATAACTTTCAGATAATTCTTGGACACTTAGCATGTCTTTCAGGAGGGACGTAGTATCATCATTAATTGATTAACAGTTCTCAATCAGTGATCGGAAATTTGCTCCCATAGATGCAATCCTTGAATTAGTATAGAATATGATAGCGGGACTGAGAAAAGGTAAGCTTCTTTTGTATGAAACAGCCATTAATGAATTGTCGCTCCACATTCTGCCTAAGAGATACTTTTTGTAGTAAAGAAACCAGAGCCAGTAGGTAGGCAAATATAAATACATCAAACTGTTAGTAGTCCATCAAAAATTAATACTATGTAATCTCGAGATTAAGGGTTTCACTTTTCTTTACTTCTTCAAGCTGAAACTCCGTCGTGAATCATTTTTTTGGCACCTTTGGAGCTTCATATCGCCTTCGATGATGAGGTTTCGATTTGTGCGCTTCTAGCTGAAGAAGACCATGCGTCTACCTATGACTATAGTGGACGGGGGGAGTAACAATGGCGGGGAAGAGAATGAAAAATAATGGACGGCCATATTTCAGCATAAGAGCCTGCAATATATGGGAGAGCTTCCGGTATTGCAGTATTACAAAGGATCGGAGATACTCTGCAACTGATACTTTACATCGAAATTTGGTTACATAGTAAGTTTACTATATATATAAATATATATATATATATATATATATATATATATATATATATATATATATATATATATATATATATATATATACAATTACAGGCAGAAAGTGTGCGACATATGGGAGTTTACTTTATTATTAAACTAAGTTTATAGGTGGACTCTACATCACTTGAAACGCCAAAACTGATGTGGCAATGCCGATTGTCACTTGTCGTTTGGCAGAAAATTTGATTTTTCTAAAGTTTAAAGTCCAAAAGTAGTCTGTTAAAATATCGAAAATATTTATGAGGAAAAAGTATTTGGAATATTATTTTATGGTATTGTGCACCATTTTTAGTAAAATTGAACAAAAATCGTATTTTGTCAGTTTTTTGACCAATAAAAATATGATCACTGGGAAATTATTATTGTTAAATATATTTGTTAGATTGGTACATGAATTTAAACATTTATTTTTTTGATTTATGTTTTACTTATTTTACAATTAATAATTAAACAATTCCGATTTTCGTAAAACAGTAACGCTCGCAGGAACAATTACTGAATATTTTTAACCTATTACTTGTAGTTTGAGGTTTTTGGTTTTCAAAGTATACTTTAGCGTCATAAATTTTTACAAAACATAAAGAAAACTAGTTAATTTTTTTTTTAATTCGATGGTTTTTTCATTTATTTAATTTGTGAAGTAACTGTAATTTATTTATTTTTTGTGCGCTATATAGTCAATGAATTTATTACCTTTAGTAAATATAAAAAACAAGACAAATAACATTCACTTTTTTCCAATGTAGTAACCTGTCAAAGATATATATATATATATATATATATATAAATATATATATATATATATATATATATATATATATACATATATATATATATATATACATATATATATATATATATATATATATATATATATATATATATATATATGTATATATATATATATATATATATATATATATATATATATATATATATATATATATAATGTATATATATATATATATATATATATATATATATATATATATATATATATATATATATATATATATATATATATATGGGTCTAGCACACGTGCTACAGGGAAGTCCCTAAAACGCTCCAGGAGCAGCATGTGTGCGGAAAAAGCGATTCACGTTGGTCTTGAATATATATACGCGATGCGATTCAAGAACAACGTGAATCGCTTTTTCCGCACACATGCTGCTCCTGGAGCGTTTTAGGGACTTCCCTGTAGCACGTGTGCTAGACCCAAATATATATATATATAATATATATATATATATATATATATATATATATATATATACTACTGTGATCCAAAAATAGACTTTTGAAATAAAACGCAAACTGGTTATTTATTTTCGTCCTCTTTGATACAATGCATTTATGCCAACGTTTTTTCCAGTCTTCTTCGATTCGGTTTTAATCTCCTTAATCGACTCAAGACGATGTCCTCGAAACGATTTTTTGAGTTTAGGGAATAGCCAGAAGTCCGACGGAGCTAAATCAGGCGAATGGGGCGATTGTGGAATGATATGAGTTGAATTTTTGATGAAAAAGTCGCGAAGAACCAACGCTGTATGAGAAGGCGCATTATCGTGATGAAAATCGACCCATAATTCCGGCCTCTTGAGACAAACAGCTTCACGCAAACGACGTATAGCACTCAGATAATATTTCTTGTTGACAGTTTGGCCCGGCGGAAGGAATTCATAATGAACAACACCACGATAATCGAAGAAAACATCACCTTGATTTTCGACTTGCTTTGGCGTGGTTTCTTCGGTCTGGGCTCACTTTGAGCACGATATTCGCTTGATTGGTCGGCAGTTTCCGGATCGTATGCGTAAATCCATGTGTCATCTCCCGTAATGATGCGCTTGATGACGTTTTGATAGTGAGAAATCTTTGCTGAATTTTTTCACTCATGTTAAAAATCGAAAAACGCACTTTTGTTATAGAGCGAATGCAAGCGAATCTTTTTAACTACTGACACTATGGTCTTAAAATTTGACACAGATGGCAGTTGGGGTCCTACCAACCTAACGAAAAAAATTAATCCGATTTGGAAATGCCCGGGCGATTTAAATTTAAAAGTCTTACTATTTTTTGATCACAGTAATGTATATATATATATATATATAATATATATATATATATATATATATATATATATATATATATATATATATATATATATATAGAAGAGCAAAGGATAGACTAGACAGGAGCATGTCCAAAATCAAGAAATAAGAAGATGGACAGAAAGAATATATATAAGAGCAGAAAGACTAGAAACCAGACAGTTAATTTGGTGCGGACTCGTGAAAAGAATGCCCGATACTAGATGGCCAAAATTTGAATATATTCCATCAAATAGAAAAAAGAAAGAAAGACCAGCGCTAACATGGATCGACGGAATAACGGACATAATGAG
>CM032448.1:80826055-80891055 GCA_019049505.1 Pachyrhynchus sulphureomaculatus | reverse complement strand
TGCAACAACACCTGTTGAGAAAGCCAATTTGTTGGCTGAACCCTTTGCTTTATATCCTACTGTTGATTTCCAAAGAAAAATATCAACTACTATTCCCATAGGGCGGTCAAGGATGCCCTATATTATATTTAGGCATCGTATCATAAAACGTATTTTAATGAAACTAGAGATCAAAAATGCTTCTGGCGCTGACGCAATACCTGCCATAGTACTCAAAAACTCCGCGTCAGAACTAACACCAGTTTCCTGTAGACTTTTCAGTCTATTCTACAGAAAGGGAATATTTCCTTCCTGCTGGAAATAGGCCACAATTCAGCCGATACCCAAAAAGGCAAGAAGACCAATTACCGACCAGTCGCACTGCTTTCAGTAATATCGAAAGTCATAAAAAAGCTGTCAATCTGCAATCCCAAAATATGTTGAAGGATTCAATATTATTAGCGACCATCAGTATGGCTTTCGTAAAGACAGATCAACAAGAGATCTTCTAAACTTACATAACGTATGTTTGGAACAACGTAATTGAACACTGTGGAGAATCTCGAGCGGTTGCTCTTGATATATTTAGGGCATTCGACCGTTTTAGGCACGATGGATTGTTGGCTAACCTATTTTCTTCTGGTATATTTGAAAAGTTCTGTTTATGGCTCTCATGTTTGCTCAAAGGGCGTTCTTTACGAGTGGGAATCGATTGGTTTCTGTCTAACATCTTCATTACTGACGCCGATGTGCCCCATGGCTCCATACTGTCTCCTACTGTCTTTCTCATTTACATTAACAATCTGCTGGAAAAGACCAAGAATCTAATCTACAGCTTTGCAGATGACAGTACGCTTATTTCTTCATTTACTTTGAACGTTCGAACATCAGCTACTCATACAAATATCGGCAGACAGCAGGAAGTCGTTCAACTTAACAAGGACCTGGAAGGAAATCTATCTTGGGGTGACAGTAACCAAATAGAATTTAATGCTACACAACCCCAGGCGACAGTTTTTTTTCTAAAAAAGTTAACGTTGCTGAACCCGACATAGTTGTGTCGGGGTACTTCATTCCTCTAGCATTGTCAATCAATTTGTTGGGCATTAATTTAGGAGCAAATATCTCCTGGCATTAACATGTTGCAAACATAGCAAAGAGAGCTTCTCAAAAGCTGGGATTATTATTTAGAACTAGGAAGTTTTACACTTCAGAACTGTTAATTCTCTACAAAGCTCAAATTCAACCAACGATGGAATACTGCTCCCATGTTTGCGGCTCTGCTCCTAAACATACACTGCATTTATTAGATTCTATTCAAAAGGAAGCTGTTCGCCTGATTGGAGACACAGAACTGGCTAGCAACCTTGATCGACAAACGGTTGGCGATTTGAGTCTATTCTAAAAGTATTTTCATAGAACGTGTTCGATAAATATAGCCTGCTTAATTCCTCCCAGAGCGGTGCCTGTTAGAAATCCACGTCCCACTAATACTTCACATCCGAATGAGGTTCAGCTTCTTACTCTTCGTACAACCCTTTTCAAGCAGTTTTTATATGGAAAACCTTATCCCTTTGGAATAATTTGCCCAGAACCTAGTACAACTTACAGCGGTTCAAGATCAACGTAAATCGCTTTTTCCGCCCACATGTCGCTCCTGTAGCGTTTTATGGATCTCCCTACCGCATGTGTGCTAGGCCCATATATATATATATATATATATATATATATATATATATATATATATATATATATATATATATATATATATATGTATATTATATATATATATATATATATATATATATATATATATATATATATATATATATATATATATATATACTCACTAACCACGAGATTACCAAGCCAAGCTTTTATTTTAATATAAAAAAAATAACCGGTCAAGTGCAAGTTGGCGTAATTACTGTCCCGTACCGTAATTGCTTTTAATATAAAATAAAATCTTTACCTAGGCTAAGTTAATTATATCCCTGATATGTGTCTATTTTAAGATTCAAAATGTATTTTCACGTTTTTTCTTAGTCAATAATGTATAATAGTTATAGCTTAGCTGCCTAATACCCAATAAATCAGACTAGCTCATTCTGAAATCTCGTAATAGAAGTGTAAAACAAATATTTACTACCCAAATATTTGTTTAGTTATAAACAAATAAAATAATTTTTTTTGTCTCAGTACAGGAGCGACGCGAGAGCGTACTAAATCATATATTAACAAAACCTCCACCATAGTTTTGAAAACTTTTCTTTATACCACAGAAATTATGAAGCGTAATGCTCTTATGATAATTTTCGCTCAATCTACACTTTATGAAGAATATTCCGGAATTTTTTCAAAATTTTTGATCAGTACTCAGAGTTTTTGGATATTTTTAAAAATAATACGAAGAAAAGTGTACGCAAGTATTGCATCATATATATTTTGGAACTCGTGTTTTCACAAGCTGTCATTTGACACCCTATTCGATAACATGGTAAAAAAAATTCACTTCCTATTTCACCCCCTAAAACTAACCCCTTAAGTCAAAATTTAACTTTCAAAACTACACGGCTCTGATTGGACCATCAAATTCTATATTTGGGCAAAATTTAGAACAGTTCTGGAGAAAATCGGGTGGCAGATGGACATACGGACAGGCGCTGAAGCTATTCCATAAGTGTGCGGGACGGAACACTAAAAAGATATTAAGGTCAAATTTTAGGGTACATAATTTTACAGTTAGAACAAGTACCTAACATTTCCGGTTTACCAGAAAACAAACTTAGCTTTGTTTTTTTTGGAATGCCCTACGAATTATATCACTTTTAAATTCTATGGAAAAAACTAATCTTGAAATATATATTATCTCCTGTATCCTATTTATATATTCAAAACGTCGTACATTCACTCCCGGTATAAATAAACTTATTTTTTAAATTCGCAAAGGGCTTTTCCCATTTGAAGTGGCGTAATAGGATTAATTAATGACTTGAGTAATTTCATTTCTAAGGTCTTGATTATTTTCTGGTGTTCCCTTTTATACATATTCTTTGGCATGGCTCTAGTAAAGGAAATCAAGAGGCATAAGGTCCAGTGTCCTTGGCGGCCCTATTTTTGAACCATTGGCATCAATTGAACGAAGTCCAAGAGTTAAATTTGAATAGTTTGCATTAGGGGCAAGGTTGCCGTCCCTTTAATAAATAATGTGTGCTAATTCGGCAACAGGTCAATTTTTATTAAATTTGTCATTTGATTATCTCAAAAATTCAATATTACTGAGTTTTTAAAGGTTCTTCAAAAAAAAAATGTGTCTATTATTCATCTTCCTCTAATGCCAAGCCCAACGTTAATTTCAGATCTTTCCTGGAAAATATCGTCTCTAACTAAAAGAATACTATCTAATATTTTAATGGTATTTTGCGTATTTTTATGCACTTTGTTCTTGCAGCTGATAGTCAAATTAAATTTATATTTTTTTTGCTGTTTCCTTAAATTAGTAAAATAACCTCTGAATATTGCCTTAGTTCTCTGCCGTCAACACGGTGTCATCAGCATAGCATAATATTTGGATTTCTTAATCTCCTAACCTATAACCCCTTATCTATTGTCTTGATTCATTATTTCAGCAATAATCTGCAAAACAGTATATATATTTAAGTGAATAATATAAAAAAATGGCGATTATATATTTGTATTGTACTTAAAATTATAAAATTTTTTTTAAAAATATGTTTTAAATGTTAACATTATTTTTATCGGATTAAATGGACCAGTGCACTATGGGACAGAATCGTGGGTACCGTCTCAAAAATAGGTTTTGCGAATGTTCGATATTGAATATTTTGTTAATGCACATATCTAACTGAATGTCTAATACATATTATATAGAATTTAAAATAGATTATTTCTCATTTTTTTCTTAATAAAACTTGGCTTGCATTTTCATTATTTTCAATGCAAATATGTAAGTGTGATATATGGTTAGAATGGTTATTAAGTACCTTATTTAAAAAGCATTTAAGTAGATATTTATGTAAAAACTTTAGAGGTACACGATTGTTTTTGCAGTATCAAATATCCCAACCTTATTAGAAACTTTAAATAGACTTTTGACAGTTAGCGATGTCTGCCGATGTCGTAATTTTGATACCATCACATAGAGCAGCTCATACAAAAGTCAAGGCAAAAAAAAAATTTGCCCGAATCTGCCCCCTTTTAAATGGAACGAAAAATACCTGATGGGGAGGGAAATGCAAAATATTAAAAAAAATTTGATTCAGGAGATTTTTCGAAAAATAGATTATTTCTGACATTTTATTGTTAAATAATATTGTCTACTAGCGTCTATAGCAGACATAGGTAGGCAGGTAGATATGTAGGTAGGTAGGTAGGTAGGTACAAGGCAGCTTTACCAGGTAATATCACTAGAACAGGTGACTATTGTTTACATCCCAGCAAGTTGTCAAAATTTTGTTTACAAACTACCGCACTGAACTACATACATACATAAAGTGGTTGTTTTTTGAGAGAATGAACTACATACATACATAAAGTGGTTGTTTTTTGAGAGAAGCTCTCGTGATTTTTGACAATGTGGTGAATTTTCTACCAACAAAATACATGTGATTTTGTTCGGCTTTGTTGCTATTGCCGAACTGCTACTACCTGGTAGAGCTGCCTTGGGTAGGTAGAAACATTTGTTGTGTTTTATATATAAAGATAGATTACTACCTAAATTAAAGTTCAGGTAAGGTGGAAATACAGTTATTGGAAATCATATCATATCATATAAGAACGCGATAAATATGTGACTACCCGCAGATAATAATATTTTTCTCACGGAACTGAAGTATAAAAGTTATTGATTTAATTGTCATTTACCAGTACTTTATTATGCTTCGACATAGAGTCTTCACCAACTTCGGTAAAAACAATATTTGCTAAGTACCTATACAACAAAATGAGTGAATTTGTTGTGCCTCGACAAGTGTTATGCGAATTTTTCATTGACCATGGGACAAAAAAGAAGATATTCAAAAATACTTAGAAGAACACCATCATTTGTTGTCTTCAAAAAGTGAATTAGTTGTGAAAAGTATTCAAAAGTCGCTTATATCAGCTTTTAACAATCGTTGGACCACATCTAACCGAACTAAAGAACGTTTCTTTAATAAAAATATAACATGGTTAGACGGTGAATTTAAGGTACAGTTCGACGAAATACCAATGGATATCAAACCTACAACATCTAGAGAACGTGGACGTCCATCAAAGTCTTATGAAGATCTGTCAGAGAAATCGAAAAAAAAAGGAAGAATATGGAGTTAATTCAAGAATATGGACTCGAGAATATATATAACGCATACGTCCAAGGATTGCGGTCTGAAGGACAATTGGAAGAAGCTTTTGTTGTTGCAATGATGCGGAATTGTGACAGAGATGAAAAAAAGATCATAAAGGAAAAATTGTTGCATAAACTCGCAATGCAATATATTTTACGGCGGATGAAGCTTTAAGTCCTTTTGCTGATTTAGATCTTTCGAAATCACAATACGGATTACTTCGAGCAAGTCTGATTAACAAAAACTTCGATATATTGCCGTCATATAATACATTAACAAACGCAAAAAAACTGTGTTATCCTCCACCCTCCAGCATTGAAATAACCGATACAGGCGCTAAAGTAAATCTACAAGATTTGTTGGATCACACTACTGCCCGTATCTTAAAAATTGAAAATATTTACAACCCAACAAGAAGAAATCTTAAATTGTTTACCAAATGGGGATGTGATGGTTCATCGGGACAAAGTGAATACAAACAAATTTTAACAGATGAAAGTAACTTGGTCTCAGATGCAAACTTATTTATAGCGTTTTTGGTACCAATAAAGCTGATTGATACAGAAACAAAAGAGGTTCTTTGGCAAAATCCGGCTTGCTCTTCTATTCGATATTGCCGACCAATTTTGATGGAATTTGCAAAAGAAACGCCCGAGAAAACCCGTTCGGTGGTCGGTGATATTCGGGGTCAAATTAATAATTTGAAAGTTTCTGAGATACACATGGGGGACCAGCTAATTGAAATAAATCACGAGCTGTTCTAACCATGGTGGATGGAAAAGTTACACAAGTTCTAACTGACACAAGTTCTGGAGTTGTGCGTACGGTGTGTGGGGCTAAACCAAGCGATATGAATAATTTGGAGAAGATTGAATCAAAGCCAGATAATATGAATGCTTACGAGTACGGTTTGTCGACGTTGCATGCATGGATTAGGTGCATGGAGTTAGTTTGACATATTTCATATAATCTTTCGTTTAATAAATGGGCTGCGAGAACTCCGAAAGATAAAAAAAAGTAGAGAAGACAAGAAAAAACTTGTACAAAGTCTATTTCGAAGCCGAATGGGATTGCATGTTGATAAACCCCGGCAAGGAAGTGGAAATAGCAATGACGGCAATACAGCTCGACGTTTTTTTGAGAACTACTGCTGCTCTTCAGAAATAACAGGAGTTAATGAGGATCTTATTAAAAGGTTTTATGTCATTCTTCAGACTTTGGCATGCGGTATTGCTGTAAATCCAGAAAAATTTGGTGAATATACTCGCGCTACTGCACAATTGTACGTTACACAATATATGGGGTATAACATGTCTTCTTCAGTACATAAGATCTTAATACATGGGGAAAGTATAATTAGACATTTTGCTGTTCTGCCTATTGGTAATTTATCTGAGGATGCCCAAGAATCTCGTAATAAAGATTACAAAAATATCAGATTATGTCACGCTAGAAAGTGCTCTAGGTCCGCAACGAACGAAGACGTATTTCATGGTTTTTTTATTTACATCAGACCCATACATATCAAGTATCAGAAAACCATCAGTCACTGTTGCCAAGAAACTGTTAGACGAACCCAAGAACCTCTTAGATATTTAAATTACAGTTTGTATATCATTTTTTTTTTTTTATTTTATATAGTGGATTAATAGATGTTTGTCATTTATTATATGCTATTTTCATATGTAATATTAACAAAAATACGAAATAATAGTGTATATCATTAAACTGTATAATTATCATTCAATAAGTTAAGTAAAATATGTTTTTGTATGAAAAAGTATCATTTTTATTTTTGTATTATTTTTTTATATATTATAAATAAAATAATTCTCGCAAAAAAGAAAACCTACTTCCTCCCTCCGATTTTCATAAATTTTCAACAGAGTTATCTAAAAATCAATATTTTGGACGGACAAAATATCCGTCCGATTTCCGAAATTTTTTTATGTGTTCAGCCTGTTGACAAATTCTTTCAAAAAGAAGAAAGAATTTTGAAAATCGGTTTATAAATGGCCGAAATATTCAAAAATTAATTTTTCGGACGGACATTTTGTCCGTCCGATTTACAAAAAAAAATTATGGGACCCAATTGCAAGCAATACCTTTTAAACAAAAAAAGAATTTTTAAAATCGGTTCACAAATGGCGGAGTAATATTGGAACAAACATTAAAAAAAAACAAAAAAAAAGGAACAAAAAAATACACACCTGAAGTCGGTTAAAAATTAACAACGAATGTACCATTATTTGATAGTATATACATTAGAGGTACTACGTACCAAATTTCAGCTATTTACTTCAATCAACGACAAAGTTACAGATTTTTGAGACGGTATTCACGATTCTGTCCCATAGTGCAGTGATGAGAACTATGGCGCCTTCGTGTCTGCAGGATAACTTCACAAAAACTAATCCAATATTTAAAAATAAAAATTGATCTTGTAAAATAATGTAATAGTTAAGAATTGTCGAAGGGTTTTCTTTCAAAAAAAAAAATTCGATGTTTCAAACTTTAGTATGCAATTTTCAACCAAAAAATGTATGTTTAATTGTTTATAAAAAATTGTCTTAGAAAAATTTAAAAAACTCTCGACATTTTGTGGAAAAAGTAATTAGTAAAAAGATTTAAACAAAAAAAGTTAAAAAATATTAAATTAATTGACTAATATTGTAATGTCTGAAGACAGGTAGAGGTCCCAATCCGACGCCAGGTCACATCTGATGCTATAACTTTGTAATGAAATGGAAAAAAAATGGTTTTTTTGAAAATTCGAGGTGTATGTAACCCCTTAAAACATAGTGGGTTTCAAGATTATTCTTGGCAAATTCCTCTTTTAAATACCGATGTTTCAAGAAGAATATAAAAAAATTACACTCCCTTCGTTCGCTCGAACGGTTGGCGTCGTTCATTCTCGGACATTATCTTCTAGATACATAATCAGAAAACTTTTTCTAGTACAAGCTCCATAAACCAAAAGTATATTTGAAATTGCTAGACATCTTTTTAGAGCCCACACTGATTTGTATTAAGAAGAACGTCTATATCGGTTACACAGATGTAATTTTATGTGTCATAAACCCACGAAATTTTAACCCGAATCAACTGTCGTAAACTTTGAAATTGTGTGGGCGATTAAAAACTTTTATAATGTGAACTATGATGAATTTTAAATAAGGTATTATATTAACTTTTTTATATGTATTACTTCATTAACAGGCTAAAAAATATAATCACGTATTAAAAACTAACTTTTTGTAGCCTATATTAATTTATTAAATTTTAAGATGCATACTAATATTAGAAGTGGAGCTGTAGAAATGGGAAACTCTTTTTATATACAAGTTACCAGAGCTTATTTAAAGTGATCTTTTTGGGTATGAAAAAATTCTTGGAAGAAGTAAAGGACCTTGGAACCTCATTCATTAATACAGACGTTAAGGGCTTGTTCCGTGGTTTAAATTTTTCCAAAAAACAAGCAAAGCTTTTAGCATCTCGGCTAGAATTTACTTTCACGTGATATGAAAGCTGTTTTCGAAAACACAATAAATATGAAATCACTCTTCTAACATCCCTTATAAGTTGCATAATTTTATGTAGTGAATAAATAATTATGCTCATTAACACAACTAAAATCTGGAAATATCCCCATAACACAAATGAAACCATGAATTATATATATATATATATATATATATATATATATATATATATATATATATATATATATATATATATATATATATATATATATATACATACATACATACATATATATATATATATATATATATATATATATATATATATATATATATATATATATATATATATATATATATATATATATATATATATATATATATGATATATATATATATATATATATATATATATATATATATATATATATATATATATATATATATATATAACGAAGCAAATCTTACCAACCCCACCTGTTTCACCCCCTTGGCCTGAAACTATATCGTTGAAAAACTATAGGCTTCATCGCTTTACTAGATAATATTTATGCACGAAGTTTGAAAATTTATATAACAGCTAACCCAGTTCAAATACCTTGGTGTGGACAATAGTACTTACTTAAGTCAAATCAACGATCTCCTATATGTAGCTAAATTGAGAGATATTGAAATTTCATTCTTGTGGATCCCTGGGCACATGAACATTGGAGGTAACGACATGGCCGATAGAGAGGCTAAAAGGGCAGCAACAAGCGGAACTCCTTTCTCGGGGGAAAATAACAGTAATGATTTTACAAAGATGCTATGCTCAATTAAAAGAGATTTATTCCAACTGGAGTGGGAGAATAACGAAAACAAACTATGGCCGATAAAACCTCACGTATTCCCTCCTCTACATAATTCAAATAACAAAAGATCGGACAATGTCTTGCTGAGAAGATTGGCCATAGGTCATTCTTACCAAACCCACTCATATCTCCTAAAAAAAGAACCATTGCCGAAGTGTGATATATGCAGTTCCACTCTGACAGTCAAACACATATTTGAAGCAGACCACTCCCTTCATCTGAGAATTAAATATAACATTCCTCACTCAATTAAACAGAACATCGAGCAATTCACATCAATCAAAGAAAATATTTTTAAATACCTAAAAGAACTAAAAATAACTATATAATCATTAAATACACCTAATGTGGGGCGCTAAATGACCTTAGCAGTCGATGCGCTCTGACCAATTAAAACAACAACAACAACAACAATCTTTTTATATACAAGTTACCAGAACTCATTTAAAGTGATCTTTTTGGGTATGAAAAAATTCTTGGAAGAAGTAAAGGACGGTTAAAAAATCTAATTGACATTTTGGAGACAGCAGAATCTAAGATCATAAACGCGCAAGTCAAATACTTTTTTAGGAGGAAAATTATAATTAATTCCGGAGAAAAATTGTAAGGGGAGTATTTAATTTGTATTTATTATTGAATCGTATGGTTCTTTTTCAGTGCATCAACTTTTAATAAGAACCAGAAAACAAATTGTACATAAAGAAGTTTTAGGTTCGGTGCAATCCTTTTTGACTATACTCGTATATCTTACCCCTAGAAAAACACTCTCAACAACAGTAAATTTACATTACTACGCCGAGAAAAAAAGTTACAAATAGGAATACGCACTGCAAATACAATTTGTTTTGAAGACCAACTTGTCCAGTTTACACGTGTAAATGAAAAATACGCGTAACTTAGAATGCGGGGCCCAGCCGGTCGCGTGCCGGCATCGACGCGAGACCATCCTGGCGCTTGTCTAGTAGGGCGTATCGGCACTCCACAAACTAGGCTGGAGAAATGCATGCGCACCAACGAAGATAATATTTGAACTTTCATCCAATAAAATAACTAAATGTAAGAATAAGTTAAGTTTAGACTGCTAAAACAAAAAAGTGTAGTGTCAGATAAAAATAAAATTTAAATAAGTTAGGTTAAATAAAACACGCAATCTATAAAATATTGCGTGTAAATAGTAATCACATTTATGTGTAAATTCGACTGAGTGGAAATAACGAATGGACAGACTTATGAAAAAGAGAGAGAGAACGAAACTAAAAGTAAAATAATAACACTTTTGGCACACCTTGTACCTGTGTAAATATAAAGTTAAGTCTTTTGTCATAATTTTTCTCAACGAAAACAAAAAAAATACTGAGTATAAATAAAAAACAATAAAATAACCAAAGAATCTCTTAGTAAACACCAAATAAAACCGTTGTGAAAAGCAAGTGGAAACAGCGTTATAATTAAACAACAGTACCCAAAGTTTACCAAAAAGGCAACACACCAGCCAACTGCAAGGTTAAAAAAGTAGATGAATATATTATGTATAATATATTGTATTTGCACACACACAAACACTTGTAAGCCAAACTACTTTATATTAATAAAGAGTTTCTGAATTTGAATTTAATTTGTAAATACAGAGCGGTCCATTAGTGTTTCTTGTAGAAATGTTATAGTGTACCGAGGGATGAAAAATTTAAAAAGATTTTAAATGTGGATCTTTTAAAACGATATAATCTATATCATATTTTTTTTAAATTCTGATCAATCTTCCAACATAGGCTGCGGAATAAATTAATATAAAAACTGAAAATTTTTAGTTTGGGGATTAAATTATACCAATCTTAAAAGACTTGGGAAAACTTTATTAAGCTGTTTCATATTAATTTTTATGCGCTTAATTGTGCATATCTCAAATGAGTTTCCAAATTTTCTTGTTCCGCAAATGACATTTCAAAATATTTACGCATTCTGTATGTCTAAGTAAAAATTTTCTTTCGTCCATTATGCACGTACTTTCACCTAAAATACAATTGTTAAAACAAACTAAAAATAAAGTATATTCCCACATGATGTTTGCTTTATTGGTGACGTCACACTTCTCAATTAAATTTCACTTGCATGTATGTTTCATTTTTATATATTTCGGTGGTCATTTTATGCATTTTTTTAATTATATATATATATATATATATATATATATATATATATATATATATATATATATATATATATATATGTATATATATATATATATATATATATATATATATATATATATACTCGTATATATATATATATATATATATATATATATATATATATATATAGATCATATATATATATATATTGTATATGTATATGTATATGTATATGTATATGTATATGTATATGTATATGTATATGTATATGTATATGTATATGTATATGTATATGTATATGTATATGTATATGTATATATATGTATATGTATATGTATATGTATATGTATATGTATATGTATATGTAATATGTATATGTATATGTATATGTATATGTATATGTATATGTATATGTATATGTATATGTATATGTATATGTATATGTATATATATGTATATGTAATATGTATATGTATATGTATATGTAATATGTATATATATATATATATATGTATATATAGGTATATAGAGGTATATATAGGTATATATAGTTATATATAAGTATATATAGGTATATAAGGTATATATAGGTATATATAGGTATATATATATATATATATATATATATATATATATATATATATATTATATATGTTACAATAGAGGTTATCACGGACGGTGGAATGTAAAACATTAAAATTCCGGGTTTCAATCCGTTTGTCTAACAATGAATTTTCACGAGGTTTCGCCAAAATCTCATTGGGTTGAAATTGTCAAATGAGATGGAGTGCTCTTGCTGCTACACGATACTGTAATCTTGCTGCTGCTGCCGCTTCGTTAGCTGTGTGTGTGTTAGCTTCGGGCGGCAGCAGCAAGATCACAGTATCGAATAGCAGCAGCAGCAAGGGCACTTGAAAATGCCAAATGAGATTTTGGCGAAACGTCGTGCAGATTCATTGTTAGACGAACGATTTTTAATGTATTATATGTATATATATATATATATATATATATATATATATATATATATATATATAATATATATATATATATATATATATATATATATATATATATATATATATATATATATATATATATATATAATATATATATATATATATATATACACACACACACACACACACACATTTTCTTGAAAATAATTTAAGATTTTAATGTTTACTGTATTTTTATATTGTAGCGATAATATTATGGTACGAATTATTTTTCAATTTTCGTTGCTACTTTAAACCACAGTGCAGAAATAGGTTCCACTTTCACTATGTTTGGAATAATTTTTACGTTTCATTTTGAAAAACCTGTTTCTAAGATCGGCTATTATTCGCTTGTAGAAAATTATTTAATATAGGGTAGACGAATTAATTCGGCACCTTAAAATTAAAGGTCTCAAAATCCAGTTTCAAATTCAAACTATTCCCGCCAATCCTAATGGGGCAAAATCACCACACCATATGACGCCGCTGTTCACATAACTTCAAATTACATACGGTTCGACAAGCAGCATTTGCGATAGTTTACTTTCAATGAAAGTAAGTTTTTGAACCTGCACAAAATGTTTAACTTTAGAAGAAGGTGCTGTGATGCATGCATATGGTACCAGCGATTTCGAGGTGGTGGCTTTGACCTTTTTGATCGTAAACATTCTGGATAATTTCAAGGTATACACAACCAAAACGATGCGGAGTTTTATATTTTCTTTGGAGTGAATTCTCCCTAACACGGCATATACTCTGAACATGGTTCATTTGATCGCTATGTATTTCGGTCGCTGCAACATCAGCTCGCCGAATCCCACCTTATTTACAAGACATCAAAGAAAGCGTAAACGAATTTATCGGTTGGAAATGTCCATCTTTTCTCAGAGAGGAAATCCGCCAGGTCTAGTCTAAAATCTGTGAAGAATTGGGAATATTTTCTTAATACACTTACAGCAAGAAAGGTACATAATTAATTTGTATTCCTGTAAGGGCGACTTTTGGTATTTCAGGGAAAAGAATGTGTAAATTAGGTTCTCTTACTGCAGCAACAACCTTATTTAAATTTATATCTTTTCACAAATTACCGTAATGTTTAAAAATGGAGATATTTTAAGTAGAAGAAAAAAATTATCAGTGAAATCACGTACTTTAAAAATGTGCAAAAACTTACGAAGTAAAATCTTATTTAAAAACGTGTGGTTCGGGATATGCTTCTGGCATTTTAAGCAAAATAAGACCAGTGTTCTATTTTAAATAAAGGGAGGTATTAAGTCATTTTCGTTACAAAAAATAATACATTAAATTGTTAATAATATATAATATTAAAAATATAATAAAGTAATGTAACACTCTAACTGAGCTCATAAAAAATTAACTTAGTAAGGTAAAGCGGGAAAAGTGGTTCATGTTTTTAATCCTTTAAACTCGTGAACCCAGAACCAACAAAATAAAGAAATTGGACCATCCGATATATAGACCTTAAAACTTTGTCAAAACTTTTTAAAATCGAAGCTTTTAGTTACTTATTTCTGTATATGGCCAAAAAACTATTGATAATTTGCTTCTGAATATTATATTAACCTTAGAAAATTTAGACTACACACATCACTTTTGTTTTTTGCTGCCACTGAAATGAGAACCAAGTTAAACAAGTCAAGAGTTTAAGAAGCTCTTTTTTATGAACATGATATACACTAAAAAAAGCGGAGTTTGAGAGGAACTAGCAGTTCAGGTTTGTCTTGAATCGCTGCAGGTTGTACAATCAAAGTAGTTCAATCAAAAAGGGTGAGATTCTTCATAAAAATATTCTTTGAAGATGGTGGTACGAAGAAATACAAGCGAAAAGTCATGTAGATATAATGTATTGGTGTGACGTGTGTTCCTGATATTCACCGTTCTGGAGGATTCAAACGGACTACACATATTGAATACTTGCCATGAAAGTATTCATAAAATAGAGTTAAGTATAAAACCGTTCCTCGTTGTTTAAATGCATTAAGGTGTCTAATAAGTTCCAGATTCCTAATCAAGCTAAAAACACAACCACCAACATGAGAGGTTTGAGCTTTATATAGTGTTAACAGTTGTTATGGAGCTTGCTAGTACGAAATAATATAGCCAGCTCTTCAGAAGCTCTTTTTGCTATTTATAATTTGATTAAACTAACATACAATTGTTCTCAAGCTAACGCTTCACCAGTTAAGTAACGATGCCAGTGGAATTGAGTGTCCCGACATTACTGTATTGGATTCTGTAGCGTTAACTTTTTAAGAAAAAAACTGTTTGAATTTTTTTAGCGTTAAATATTATTTGGTTTTTGTCACTCTACATTAGTTCCTTCCCAGTTTTTGTTAATGTTCCTTCTATCTACTGATATTTGCAGGAGCAGCTGAAGTTCTAGCAAAGCCATAGATTAATTTTTTTTAGCAGGTTACAGATTTAAAAAAGAAAGAGAGCCGGAGCCAATATATCGTATTATTTATAAATATGACACACTAACATAAATTTTGCATTATAATTAGATAACGGATTTAGATAGAAATCTATAGCACAGTATATAGCCGCAGCCGTATACCTCATCCTACTTTACAGTCAACTATAATGCCTATAAATTAGTATACTAATTACGGGTTAAACAAATAACTAACGACAGTTAAATTTCAACTAGGTTATCCAAGTGAATATAGCACTATATTTTTGAATTTTATGGCAGTTTTTCCTTATTTTTTATTATTTTATTAATTTCGGCTAAATGAATGGAAATCATGTTACATAAAATGGTGAATTCTAATTTACATCGGAAACTTGTGGAACATTTAACACATAATTGTTTAAAATATTTTCACATATTCGTAGAATTACCTCATTGTAGTTTATATGATCCTGGATAAAAAAGCAAAAACCTACCTAAAGTAACTTTATTTACTAAAGTATTAGCTCCATTTTACACAGATCAACAAACTCTAAAATCTAATTACTCTGGTCAATATAGTCAATAGTTTAATATTGTAATGTAATTGTATCATGAACGTGTTTGATTCTCCCGTCAAGTTTTTGGTACGTACGAAAACTAATTTTTCAAAATCAACTACAAACGTGTACTATCTTGACTATTTCGGTTTTCCTGTTCATCATCAGGACAAATGTTGAGTACCCCATAGTTGCTGTATAACGTGTATTAGACTTGTTACAGGTTGGGCTAAGGGATCCTGACATATGTCCTCGTTCTGCCAATGTTTTGGACAGAACCTAAAAATCACTTAAGTGCTCACTTATTGCTCGATTAAGAGCATAACTAATAAGTCGAATCTCACCATTAGATATCCAGATCTATATTACCTATGCCGCCTAGACCAAAGTTTTCTAAAACTATATAAACTAGTGAAGAAAATAAAATGGAGTGGCATTAAACTTATGAATCAAGTACCTTGGAACCTCATTCATTAATACAGGCATTAATGGCTTGCTCCATGGTTTAAATTTGTCCAAAAAACAGGCAGAGCTTTTAGCATCTCGGCTGGAATTTACTTTCACATGATATGAAAGCTGTTTTCGAAAACACAATAAATATGAAATCACTCTTCTAACACCCCTTACAAGTTGTATAATTTTATGTAGTGAATAAATAATTATGCTCATTATCACAACTAAAATCTGGAAATATTCCCATAACACCAATGAAACCATGAATTCTATTTTGTACTTCCTGGACTTCAAAAACTCTATATATATATATATATATATATATATATATATATATATATATATATATATATATATATATACTCGTATATACATATACATATATATATATATATATATATATATATATATATATATATATATATATATATATATATATATATACTCGTATATACATATACATATATATATATATATATATATATATATATATATATATATATATATATATATATATATATATTATTTACACGAAGCAAATCTTCTAATCTACTCCCCCCCCTCCCCTTTCGCCCTTTGCATGTTTTATCACAAATATTTGTGCATAACATTTGTTTATTATTCAATAAAAAAAAACGGGGAAAACAATCAAATTACTGTTAAAACTATTTAAAATTTACCAACCCCACCTGTTTCACCCCATTGGCTTGAAGCGATATCGTTCAAAAACTATAGGTTTCATCGCTTCACTAGATATTATTTATGCACGAAGTTTGAAAATTTATACAACAGCTAACCCAGTTCAAATACCTTGGTGTGGACCTATCAAGCTATCATGACCCAGTTTGAGACCTTAGAGGATTAATTAATAAAGCAGCAGTTATCTCCTGCTGCTTAAGAGATGTTGTATGGTCCAATCAATACATGCGAGCAGACAGCAAGGTTAAAATATATAAGACTTGCATCAGACCCATACTTACCTACGGTATAGAATCTTGAGAAGCCACCAATAAAACAAAAAGTATGTTACGTTCCGCCGAAATGAAAACTCTAAGAGCGATAGTTGGTAAAACAAGGAGAGATAGGATACGAAATACTAGCGTCAGGGAACAATGCGACCTACAAGATGTAGTACGATGGGGGAGAAAAAACCACGAAAAAAGAATGGAGGAACACAGACTACCAAGGTTCGCTCTGGAAGGAAAACCAGCATGCAAACGCCCACCGGGAAGACCGCCAAAAAGATGAAGAGATAGTTAGCAATATACTTTTCAAGAAATCCCGCAACCTCGAAATTAACAGATTATCAGATCTATAAAAAGTAAAAGAAGAAGAAGTTTGAAATTGATATGTAATTTCGTTTAAAAGTTATCGAGCCAAGAGATGGACAGACTGATAGAAATGAGTGACTATATTTTTGTGATCTAGGAATACTAAAACGTGAAGAAAAGCAAAAATCTCAAACTGTGATTTTTTTCAAGAATATAATACTTTTCTTTGGCCATGAAAGTAAAATGAAAAATTTGTGACTTAGGAACCAAATCATCGCCAAGAAGATAAAATAATAACCACAAAAGCGTTACAAAATCAATCCCAAAAAAAAACTATTTTCTAATATTTCTTTATCTAAAGTAACAAAAATCCTAATTTCTTTAGTAAACGATTAGACGAGCTTCATTATTTTTACTTAGCAAAAACACCTGA
Source organism: Pachyrhynchus sulphureomaculatus (assembly GCA_019049505.1). Lineage (NCBI taxonomy): Eukaryota > Metazoa > Arthropoda > Insecta > Coleoptera > Curculionidae > Pachyrhynchus > Pachyrhynchus sulphureomaculatus. Next base: position 80,873,141 of record CM032448.1, on the reverse strand, counting down.
ATATTTGTAATGTATGAACATATGTGTGTATATGTTTTATATGTGTGTATATGTTTTGTATGTATGTATATGTGTTGTATGTGTGTCTATGTGTGTATGTGTGTATATGTGTTGTATGTGTGTTTATGTGTTTTACGGAGTTTTCAACATTTAAGAGCGTGTTCTGAACCTTATCGATGTTTAGCTTTCAAAACGGGATACAAAAGCTTTTTAGTATTTTAATAGATAATAGTTTTAGGTGTAGCCTGTGGTTTAAAACGTTATATAAAACTAAATTCTTCATTGACAACGCAATCGTTTCTTTCCCATTACATACAAAATTTTCCTAATGTTTATCAAATATCAGTTTAATTTAATTAGTCTATGGCCATGTACAAAAATAAAGACAAATTAATTGAATTAACAATCACAAATGAGCTCAGTTACAGAAATGTACATGCCATGGCTTAGCGCACATATTAAAAATGAGTAGACCTTTACACATTTAATAACCTAAAAAACCGGTCAACTGCAAGTCGGACTTTCGCAATTAATGTTCCGTACGCTGATTATTTTTAAAATGAAATCCTTACCTAGGCTAAGTTAAGCCTGACATGTGTATGTCTTAAGATCCAATATGTATTTTGACGATTTTTCTTAGTTAATGATGTATAATAGCTTCTAATAGCCCATAAATGAGCCCTAAATATTTGTTTAATTATAAACAAATAAAATAATTTTTTTTTGTCTCAGTACAGAAGTGACGCACGAGCAGTATATTAACAAAACCTCCATATTGTCAAGGAATATAGTTTTCATAGTTTTTTTTTTATACCAGATAATTTTCAGTTAATATACACTTTTATAAAGAATATTCCAGAATTGTTTCAAAATTTTTTGATAAGTACTTTTCGAGATAGGGAAAAGGGGAAATATTTTTGGCCATTTTCTAAAAATAGTACAAAAAAAATGTGCCCAACTATTTCATCATATATATTTTTGAACTTGTGTTTTCAGAAGCTTTCATTTGATGCCCCACTGGATGACCTGGTAATAAAAATTTTTACTGCCGATTTCACTTTCCAAAACTAGCCCCTTAAGACAAAATTTAACTTTTAAAATTACACGGCTTTGATTGGGCCACCAATTCCTATATTTGTGCCAAATTTAAACTTTCATTGTCAAATGGTTTCGGAGAGAATCGGGTGTAACAGACAGGCAGACGGCCAGACAGCCCCCGACGCGATAAGTATTCCATACTGTACACCAAAAAGATGTTCCTAAGAGATACTTAGTCGTATTGACAATTTACGTGGATCTGTAAGAAACACAAGAAAATACAGGTTTATTTATTGACCTATATGATGAGAAGATGACAATTAAGATGGCCGCGAGGCATTTTTTATACTCTCGAATTTCGTGACATCTGATTTAATTTACGAGTAGAATAAAATTGAAACAAACTCTATGGCTAAGGGTAAATGACTACAAGAAACATAAATCAATAAAAGTCGAATTGAGACAATTAAAATACAGTAGGAATTAATTATCACAAACAAAGCAAAGATTAGAAATACACTGATTTTTCGAAGTGCTATACGTATTCATACGAACAGCGAATTTAAAATATAGCTAATTTTCTTCAGAGTACCATTAACAATGGAATATAAGATATAATTGTTATACAAATCACTATATTTTTAACATTGATTTCATCCCGATTCATCCCTGGTACATGTGAACTTGTTAAAACTTTATTTGGAACCAGTTATTCGCTCGAAAATAAAATGCGCAAAGAAAAGAGAATAATCGTATTATGGAAACCGCTCAGTTTTATGGATTCCTTCTCTCTACGAAAACCTTCCTATTTTTATTTAGTCTCATCTTTTTCTAAAAGCTAAGCGCACCACTTTGTTCTTAAAATGAATACGTTGAAATATTCGCAGACAAATTCCTATTTTGATTTAACGCTATGAATTTACGAGTATCTAAGAACTAGTATGGCTCGCTTTATTTGACTGAATGTAGTGGGATTCTCGCCAAGAGAATAGTTTTTCGGTAGTAAAGGTGGTAGATAGTTCATAAAGTACGTGTGTAGTGTATTGAGTAACCTTGAAAACCACTGAAAGTGAACAAAAATACGTCAAAAATTATGTAAATAATTTGTGTTTAAGTGCATTTTAAATAAGATGTTTGTTTTGTTTCGCTTTTTTATTTTTTTTTTTGTTTCGTATATTTCTTGATTCATTTGGTTCAGTTAAATCGAATTTCAAGAAATACATAAAAAAAATAATGGGGTGCTAAATTCTGATATCAAAAAATATGTTTGTAATTGTGAGTTACTTAAAGTTGTTGGTAGTGTATTTTAAAAAATATATAGTGCAACTGAAATAAGAAGTGTGCAAAACCACGTAGAGATATGGTGTTTTAAAAATAAGCAACAATTATTTTAATCTCAAAACGGCGGGCTACAAGAGACTACCAGTTATTAGGGTTAGTATATGACTTTATTTGAACCTATTATGATAAACATTTAAAATCGTGAAAATATATTTTAGTTTATATACGCGGAAGTCCGGCAAACCGAAAAAAAACTAATGAACATGTGGCCAAAAGATATTGTTTTGAAATATGACCTTAAGAAAATTTATTCAATCCAATACTTATATAATTCTAGCGACATTCTCTTACTCATTCTACAAGTTTTAATGAAATGTACTATAGAACAAGCGATTGGTGATTAAAAACATTCACCGTGAAACACAAGAAATATCCCCATTGCCAAATATTAACACTGTGCCACCATCAGGAAGGGAAGTTCCTTTTGAGCTAAAAATAATTAAGTAATTTAAGGAGAATATATTCTCTTAAAATTGTTTCCTAGACATTAAAATATTTTACGTCTTAAAAGGAATTTTGCAATATTTCTGAACAAATATGACCACGCCGTTTTAATGACTATTACGCCGTGAAAAGTAAAGAATGATTAAAATTTTTCAAGGTCATATGTTGAAAACGACATTGTAATCATATATTTTGATGCTTCATTATATCCCAGAATCTTCAGGACTAAGAACCGAACATTCCGTATAAAACGCAAGGTCAAGAAATCATTTAGCGTATAGTAGTAGTGCCATAGTGCCATCGCTTTAGTAATAAAAAATATTTAATAATTTTTATTCATATACTGATACACGTATTCGTATTTTTCAAAAAACACACGTTTATCCATTGCTTACGATAAGTTGCTCAATTTTTCACTTGCTTAAGAAGCGTAGCTCTTTGTCATAAGACGCTATTAGGGAATTATAACTGCCCTCATTTATAATTCTGCTATGAGCAAAAATAGTATATAATTAGAAGCTAGGTTAGAACATAATTTTAATTAAGACAAGATTAATAATTTTAATTTATTAATATAATATTAGTTAGTTTATTTTTTGATTTTTTTCATGTAGGGAGTACTTAAACAGGGATCTCTTTTAATTTTGTAGTAAAAAATATAACTTACATTTAAGAACAAATTCTTGTTATATTATTGATGATAAAGCTAAGAAACATTAAAATAATGATGGCTAACTCCAAAAAAGAGATATATTGTCTACTTATCTCTCATAATAACTACTTTATAATTTTGTTTTATTAATAATAATTTTTTTTGGTAAATCACCTAGTTGTTAATCCATCCAAATTGATATTTCCAACAATATATTTCATAGAAAATTTAATATATTTTCTTTTCAGTAATAAATATGATTATAAAAAGTATTACTGCCATCATAAAGTACCTGGTTGGTTGAAAACACATTTATTTATAGATATGACAAATGATGCACTTCATCGTATGAAGCCTTAAAAGTTGTGTGAGCACTTTTAAATGTAACATATGAAACTAGTTTAAAATATAATAACTTCCTTTAAAACTACAATAGGTTTTATAATTTACTAATCTTACTTTCATTTGCAGTCATGATTTTTATGTTTAAATAATAAAAACAAGATTTTTGCTAGAAAAATATTTGAAATTATAACACGTAGGCTGAAAAGTTTTTGGTTTAGCTATTTAAAACACCTTTTTTTTTGGAAAATTCGACTTTATTCATCAATATAGTCTTCCTCAAGAGCGATACAATTAGTTCAACGCTAATACTTCTATACCTTTCTTGTAGAAGAATTTGTCTTTACCTTCATAATAGACCTCAGTTTCGGCGATAACCTCTTCATTGGAGCCAAATCTCTTTCCCTCGAGCATTTTCTTGAGGTCTACGAATAGATAATAGTCAGTGGGGATCAAATCTGGAGAATACGGTGGATGAGGAAGCAATTCGAAATTCAATTCATGCAATTTTGCCATCGTAACCATTGACTTGTGACACGGTGCATTGTCTTGATGAAAGAGCACTATTTTCTTGTTCATTTGGGGCCGTTTCTTTGCGATTTCTCGCTCTTCAAACGCACCAATAACTTTATATAATATTCGCTAATGAAGGTTTTTCCCTTGTCAATATAGTCGATAAAAATTATTCCATGCGTATCCCAAAATAAAGAGGCCAAAACCTTTCCAGCCGACTGTTGTATCTTTTGGTCGCTTCGAGCGGCTTTCACCGGCTGCTGTCCACTCAGTTGACTGCCGATTTGATTCCGGTGTGTAGTGGTGGATCCATGTTTCATCTATTATCACATATCGCATGAAAAAAATCCTTTTTATTGCGCTTAAACAGGTCCACACAGCGCTCAGAATCATCAACACGTTGTTGTTTTTGGTCAACTGTGAGCAAACGCGGTACCCATTTCATACAGAGCTTTCTCATGTCCAAATTTTCATGCAAAATATGACCAACACGTTCTTTTGATATCTTTAGAGTGTTAGCTATCTCATGCAATTTCACTTTACGGTCATCCAAAACAATTTTGTGGATTTTTTTATGTTTTCGGGTGTAACCACCTCATTTGGGCCTCCAGAGCGTTCAGCACCATTTGTATCTGTTGGACCGCGTTTAAATTCGGCATACCAGTAAATGATGAGTGATTTTCCAGGCACCGTAAGACTAATCAGGTCATTGCTTTGCTTAAACGGCATTTTTCCCATCAAAAAGCAGTATTTAATCAACACAAACGAAATTCGATTTTTTCCATTGTTTTGAAAATATCAAAAGTAGCGGCACTAAAACCATTGTAACTTGTAAACTAATCGTCAAAATGTCATGAAATTTTGACACGTATCGTTTGAAGGTTGGTACGTCCTAAAAATCATATGGATTTTTTGGAAAAAGCGACATCTAGGTGTCAGACCAAAAAGTTTTCAGCCTACGTGTTATAGCTGAAATCGATTCACATTGACGTTTTTTATAGCTTGAAAGTGTCACTTATTTTATTTAAAAAAACTAATAAAAAAACGCTATGTTGGGAATGTGGAATCTTTGGCACAATGACACTACCAATGCACCAAACATTTTATTCTTGCACTCGACGCGCGTTTCGTTAACCATGTTAGCTTTATCAGGCAGGGGTGATGATTGATTGTTGTCACGATACCTATTGTTCAATGGAACCAGCAGTTTTTGAGTAATATAGCTTAATGGGAAGGGGGTGAAAGGATTGAGGGTATTTTTCCCGATTTTTGATAAAAATAAAGAACATACTTTTAGTAAAAGATGTAAGTGGTTAAAAGGTTTGCTACATACATATCGTGTTACTTTTTTCATTATTTTCAACTATTTATAGGCAAACATATAAAGGATTTAAGGGGTGGGGATGAAAGTAGACATTACTATATATATTATTATATCATTCATTTTTATCACGATCAGGAGGAAGTTGAAGAATCCAAAATATTTAATATTATTTTCTTATTTTTGGTTAAATATAGTAAAACATACAAAGGCATACAGTGTAAAAAAACTGAAAAGACTATCATCATCATCATCATCATCGTTAGCTTATTCCATCCATAATCGGATGTAAGCCTCCCCAAGTTGTCTCCAACGAGCTTTGTTGTTTGTTTTTTGCATCCAATCGTGTCTTGCTAATCTTTTTATGTCGTGCGTCCATCTTGTCTGTGGTCTACCTCTGCATCTTTTGTGTTCTCTAGGCCTCCACACAACTATATGGCGTGTCCATCTGATCGTTCATTGATCCTTGAGATATGCCCCGCCCAATTCCATCTTAAGGTACATATTCGTTATAATACATCTGTCACTTCTGATCTTCTTCGAATCTCGATGTTAGGAATACGATCTTGGAGTTGAGCATTCTCCTCTTCATTACTCTTTGGGTTAGCTGGAGTTTATTTATTATACTTAGTACTATATACTATATATTGTGTTATATATTCTTTTCGGAGTCAAGGAACCTGAAAATTTTATTTTTTACATATTTTTAATTATTTAAAGTCAAATATATGATATAAAGGCTAGGTGGATGGGGAGGGCAATTAGAGCAGCTTCTCAGTATATCGTATGTAGAGAAGACAAGGTGGGTGAAAATACGAGTAACTTTAAAAAATAACACAGGCCAACAAAAAAATATGTGTAAAAACTTTTTAAACCAATACATCTAAGTGTTATGTATTTTTGGGTGCTGAAACCGTATCTGGTATCAGTTTTTTTGTATCACTCATAGTTCTCTCACAGTCTCACATCGATTAAATTTCAAAACCAAATCCTCCTCCTGAAACATCAATGCTTCAAAAATAACAATGATTTGAATGATTTTTCTTGTTCTCTCCATACCATTTCTTTCTTATACCATTTCCTAGGATCCTCGACACAAACATAACATACTTTGTGAAGAGTCAAACATTTTTCTTGTTTACCGATTTCTACACCAAAATATGCAACACATATTTTTTTTGCAAAGTCAGTAATGTTTGATGTTTTTTAACTACAAACTCACTACATATATAACAAAAAATGTTGGCAGAGCTTTTACAACCACGATTAGCCATACTTTGAGTGTAAATTAATGCACATGGGTTAAACACTGCAATGCGAGGTTACTTTAACTGGAAGAAAACAAACAGCTGTGACATTTATCGGAACTGCCAACCTGATAACATTTGATTTTACTGCCAATCTTATAAAATTCTGATTTTATTGCCAACTTAATAACACTCGAATGATAAAAAGAACCTTTTCACATTTTGAATATTAAAATGTGAAAAACTGGTACGACTTTTTTATTATTATTTTCGGACTCAGCACATCATAGGAATCAGGTAAAATTATTTAAAAGTTTTTTCATCGTTAGCCTGTGTAATTAGCATTATTCAATTTTTGACTTGTTTTTGATTAAAAATAACAGTTAAGTTTAAATGTTAAATTTCTTTAAGGTATTTTTCTCTTTCTTTAAAATAATAATAATATATAATTACTAACAATGATTTTTCTTGAGTGTGAAAAACTCTTTTTTTTTTTTTTCAATAATTATTTCTTTTTACATTATTTGTAACAAATTTCTTGTGGTAGCAAAAAATTAAATAGGTTGGTATGTTTTTTTTTTGTATATGTCGCATGTGCCTATAAAGTGATACATACAATCCCTTTTAATATCGTACAATAAACAGAGGCTGAAGAAATAAGGCCCTTTACCTTGTTTTTCCTTTTCCATCAGTAATAAAAATTGTACATACAAACGAGAGTTATACAGAGTTTATGCAAATTGCATGCTTAGCATTCAGCATTCGAATATGAATAAATAGTATCTTAAATTGAACCATGTATAGTAGGTTTTCTGTATAATTTTATAGTTGATATTTCTGTGAAATATAACGTAATTTGCATTTAATTGTAAAAGAATACAGAGACTTAAAGATCTTATTATACAAAAATTATATGTACAGGATGTTATAAAAATTGTTTAATATATTGAAACAAGTAAATCCTTGTATAAAGAGCAATTGCAGAAAAATAATAATAAATGGCACTTCTCTAAATCTATTGCGAAAATTAATTTCTATCATTTTTTGGCATATGCCAACAGTTGTACTAAATGGACACGGCAAATATAATTAACTCGGATTTTGATAATAATTGGGTCTGTCGCAGCTTCAAATTAAAAGGTTTTTAATTATATATTATAGCAAATTAAAGAAACTCCACTTCTTTCAGTCTAAAAAAGCATTTGAAGTAGCAGAATAAATCATATTTTTTAAATTATCTTTACCCAAGAAAACCATACACTATTCAACGCTAAAATGTTTAACACATACCAATAATCACTATATGTATTTTGAAATATTACTATATAATTCCCGAGCATGAACTATTTAACAATAAACAAGCCCTTGTTTGTTGTATTAAATAAAGCAATTTCCTTAAGAAAGCTTATGCGACATCTATAATATATTAAAATGCAAAGTCTCTCTGTCTGTCTGTCTGTCTGTCTGTCTGTTAATACGCTTATCACTGGAGAACCACTTATCCGATTTACGTACTTTTTTTTTTTAAAACATACATATGTTCTCTGGCCAGGTTATAGGCTATATTTTATTACGATAGGTAGCATAGGGAATGAGCAGTGACGATAATAGTGAATGAAGTCGGAAAAAAGTTTGCCGTTAGCGCGTTCCCTTGCAGTACATAGCCTAAACCATTAAATTTGGAACAATATTATGTAGCAGAGAATATCTATAATCTATAATATGTATAAAATGCAATGTCTCTCTGTCTGTCCATTAGTGCGTTTATCAGGCGAGAACCACTTATCCGATTTACGTGTCTTTTTTTAAATTCATACATATATTCTTTGGCCAAGTTATATAGTAATAATAATAATCTATATCTATAAAATATCTGAAATACAACGTCTCTCTGTCTGCCTGTCTGTCCGTTAGTGCGCTTATCCCTCGAGAACCACTTATCCGATTTACGTGATTTTTTAAAGTCATACATATGTTCTCTGACCAGGTTATATAAATAATAATAATAATAGTCTATATAATATATATAAAACGCAACGTCTCTCTGTCTGTCTGTCCGTGAGTGTGCTTATCATTCGAGAACCACTCATCCGATTTACGTGATTTTTCTTAATTCTCAATTTAACATATGTCAAAAAAATCTATAATATATATAAAACGTAACGTCTCTCTGTCTGTCTGTCTATCCATTACTGCACTTAGCACTCAAGAACCACTTATCCGATTTACGTGTTTTTTTTTTATAAAAAAGGGGATAAACACAGACAAAATGCTAACATGTAGGGAAAAAGATGGAAGTTTAGCAGTAAGCTTCGCAGAAAGACTGAACAGATAGGGGGAATACTTTAAAGAAACACTAAATGGAGATGAAAATAAGTTGAATGAGAAATAGGAAGCAAAATTAACTGAAGGGGAGGAGGGGACAAATAAACCCTGCAAAGAAGAAATAAGAGAAATACTCAGAACCCAAAAAAAATAAGGCCCCGAGTGGAAATTGTAAAACTGATAAAAGCTGGAGGAGTAGATCTGGAAAATGAAATAAGCCGGTTGGTGCAAGAAATATGGGAAACAGAAAAGATGTCAGTGAGCTGAAGAGAGTCGCTCATTTGTACAATATACAAAAAAGGAGAAAAAAAACTATATGTGCTAATTATAGACCAATAGCCTTACTGGATGTCGTGTATAAGATAGTAGTGTTGACTATCAAAAACAGACTAGCAGAGAAAGCCAAGTCTATTCTGGAAGAGTACCAGTGTGGATTCAGATATTTTCGATTAAGCAAATCTAAGATAATAACTTAGAACAAAATTTGGCACTACACTTGGTCTTTGTGGATTTCAGAGAAGCATATGACTCTTTAAATAGAGAAGGACTCTACAAGATAATGGAAGAACTAAAAATTCCAAATAAATTGATTCGCATGGTGAATGACACAGAAAATAGAGTGTTGGCTGAGGGCAAAGTATCAGACAAGTGAAGAGACGATTAAGACGGGGGAACCAGTGTCGACATGTTTATTTAATTTGGTACTAGAGAAGATAATCCGGGAGTCAGAAATAAAAACAAATGGAACGATATACCAACAAACCTGCCAATGCTTGGCCTATACGGATGATTGCAAGAGCAAAAGAGAACCTCAAAAAAGCCATAAGTAGGATAGAAGAAAGGGGAAGGATGAGAGGACTAAAGATAAATGGGGAAAAAACAAAATACATGGAAATTACAAGGAAGAAGGATAATAAAAACAACAAAAGTTTAGACATAATAAACAACTTAGGGAAAAGATATATGTCTGAAAAAGTAGACAAATTTAATTATCGCGGAGTAACAATAACAGAGAGTGGACAAGAAAGGATTGAGATACAAGAAAGAATAGTAAAAGGACGGAGATGTTTGGGGGTAATGAGTCCAATATTGAAATCGAAGAATATATCAAGAAAAGCAAAAGAAAGAATATATACCACAGTTGTCAGACCCACGGTGACATATGGATGCGAAACGTGGAAACTGAATGCAAGAGAAAAGGAGACGTTGGAGGTGTGGGAAAGGAGAGCTTTGAGAAGAATCTACGGAGGAAGAAAAGAAGAGGGACTGTGGAGAAGAAGAACAAACTACGAATTAAAATGCCTATATACGAAATTCCTTATAAGCCAAATCATAAGAAGTCAGCGATTAAGATGGTTGGGACACGTGGCAAGGATTAAGCAAGAAAGACAGGCAAAGCAAGCTCTAATAAGAGGAATGGTTGGAAGGAGAGGCAAGGGTAGACCTCGATCTACATGGATTCAGGCAGTAAAGCAAGATCCGGAGTTGATGGGAATCTCGCACTAGGAAAAGCTAACAGGAGGCAAAAAGAAGTGGAGACAAGTATGCAACCAAGTCATGAGCCTCTAAGGCCCCTTGAGCTATATAATAATATAAACATAACGAATAAGCAGTGACGATAAAGGTGAATCAAGTCCACGCGAGCGAAGCCGCGGGCACGGCTAGTATATGATAAAAAGCAAAGATTTGGCTGACACGTTAATATTTTTTATAAGCAATAATACCTATAAAGAAATATATATTGACAAAATGGTCTTATTTTGTTGTTGAATATTTAGCAACATTGGTGGAACAGACGTTACAAAAGGGCCGATAGGTGCGATTTTTTAAACATGTTCGAGTTGAGTAAGTAATGGGTAGGTAGTCTTTTCTTGTCTCAAGGAATCAGTCTCATATATATATATATATATATATATATATATATATATATATATATATATATATATATATATATATATATATATGTAGAGGATAAAGTGTTAGAAATATCGTAATAATCAAGGTTATTTATTAAATTGGAGTCAATTGTTGTTATGTATTTATATTTGAAAATTCTTGGCGCATGTCCTAGAAAACGATATAAAATTCACGATAGATTAATTATGGTTTAGCTCCATCTATCACTACTTTCGCACAGCTCTAAATTCAATGGTTTTATATTTCATAAAATATTGTGTTTGTAGAACAATTTGGATTTATATCGGAACATTGTACTATCAGATAGTGAACAAGTCTAGCCTATTTCATAATTAAACATCAGACGGATATCACATTTATCGATATAAGGAAAGCATTAGATAAAGTGTGGCTACTAGTCTTATATGGTTTTGAGAGAGACCTTCGGGATACTTATAGAGGAATCTATAGGTTACAACAGACCACTCATATTCATATATGATCATTTTAAAAAAGCTTTTGACACCGTGGAGTTACCGGCGATACTATCTGCCTGGCAGCAAATAAGAATAGTCTACAAATATACTCAGTTAATTCAATTCATTTGTAACAACGCGATAGCAAGTTTAAGACTCCATGAGTCCACAAGTAAATACCAAGTGGGACATGGAATTAGACAACGTATTACGATCTCTACTAAACTTTTTACGACAGTGTTGGAATATACTTTTAAGGGACTCAGTTGGAATGGAAAAGGCATAATCACCGATGGCGAATATCTAAACAACCTGCTCTTTGCTTATGATATTGCTATAATATCCGACAATCTAGGTGAAGCTCAACAAATTCTTCTCTCTCTTCTCTAGTTACGAAGAATAATATGAAATTTAATGAAAGCGAGGTGAAGCAAGTCCAAAACTACAAGTATTGGGATCATGAATTACAGATTGGCAAAGATAACCAAACTGGTCTAACACAATCTAAATGGAGATGGGTAGGCCATATAACCCAAAGGGATGATAATCGATGGTATAAAAGATTAATAGAATGGAGACTCAGAGAAGACAAAAGGAACAGAGGTAGACCACGAACTAGATGAAACGATGGCATTAAAAGTGTGGCAGGAAAGTGGATTGACACCGCTCAAGACAAAGATCGGTGGAAGTTCCTAGAGGAGGCCTATATCCAGCTGATGAGGACAGCTGTGATATAATGATAATGATAAATGGTCTTAAATAAAAACTAATTAAAATTAGAGTACCAAACAATTTGTTTAATTTAATAGTTTATTTTCTATGAGACAGGATGTTTGTTGTCTCAATGGATAAAAAGCAATGTCAACTTCCAAAAGAATACGGGCAGGTGTTCCAAAGTGTCCTTCTTTAACATTCACTTTATTGGATTGTCACACACATGACATTCACAAATATAATCTAAACTAAAATATCATAATTAATCTATATTTACTTGCGATAAAAGACCCATTAATGATACTTCCAAAATACTTAAAATAATAATCTCCGAGCTACAAAACAATACTTAGTTAAAGTTACTCTTACCAAAATATTCGTAATATCTGTTTTGGCCTTTGGACTTCTTACTTTGTGCAGCATAAGCAAAACTGAATTTGCAAGAATTCATGTAATTCCAAATAGAGCCCAAATGATTACACTAAATACTTCAACCAGAGATGATGATACATAAAAACTTAAATTTAAATATATTTATTTATTCCCAAAAATATTACTAAATATTTAAAAAAAAAAAGGTAAAATCACAAAAATGTATACATCTTACCTCGGAAAGTTTTCTAGTTCGAAACCAGGGTTTATAATAATTACAAACTTTTCACTCTTCTAAATAATGCAAAATCTCAGGCTCTCCAAAAGATCAAGAACCTTCTTATCATTAAATGAAAAACTCAAGTTGATTTAATTATCTATAAGATAAATATTGTTACATTGCTTAGTGCTTATAGCATTCTCTATTTACATACTAATTTATACATATTAATTCACTACTGATATAAATTTTACGGAATATATGGATTTGTTTGTATTCCTACAGAAATATTCAGTTGTTTTCAACTTAGAATAAGTAATAAATTATCAAAATAAAGGAAGCTTTTCTCTAACAAATTCTTAATAGCACAATAGACGCAACCTTTTAGAGAAAATAGCAAAAACCAGAAAATATAAAGTTATTTGTGGTTTATACGGTCCATGATTTTGTGAAGCATTTTATTTGTGCTCAAGAAAAGTCGTTGCAATTTAGGTTAGTGTTGTTTTTTAATTTAAAGTAATATTTGCTTTTTTATGCTATCTTTTACTATTTAGAGTATTAACTTAATATGAATAATAATAAAAAAGGAATATAATACGAATAGTAACGTGGAACATAAAAACACTAAAAAAAGATCAGGAAAATGAAAACGAATTAAAAGATAAAAAGATAGAAATATGCGAAACAAAAAAGAAGGACAAAGGGCAAGTTTGGCTCGGCGAATACCTTTTAATGTATTTGTATAGCGGGGTCGAATGAAATAACAGAACAAAAGAGGGTCTAACGCTAATGATCCACAGAAAGCTAACTCAGAACATCCAAGAATGTAAATACATATCAGAAAGAATAATAGTAACAAAACTTAAATAATCAAAAAATTAAGAAATGATTTGAACATACACTCCAGAAAACTGCAAACCAGAAAACGATTCAACAAAAAAATACCAAATTGATGCAGTCCCAAAAAGAGAAATAATTATCATGATGCGGGACTTTAATGCACGAGTAGGGAACATGATAGTACTGGGAGTGAAACTGAGGTTCAATGAAAATGTGACGAATGATAATGGCGAATTTTTGATAAACTTCTCCGTACAAAGTGAGTTCCGAATAAATAACACTTCTTTAAACATAAAGAACAACATAAATATACATTTCAAAATACGAGAGAAAATTGATCAGTCATAGATTACATTCTGACAAATAGGGAAATACATTATACACAAATAGTAGACATAAGATGTTTATGTTCTGCAGATGGTGGAAGTGACCACAGTTTTTTATTGGAAAAAATCAGAATGACAAAAAAAAGACCTCAAAAAACAAGCCTAATAGTTTACGAAACAAAGACAATGGTAGAAAGCCTATAAAACGAGTCAATAAAAAATCTCTACCAGACAAGATTGGAAAACGAAATAAATAAAAACCAAGTGGTAGAGGAAGAAGACATAGAAGACAGTTGGAGAAAGATCAAGGATATAAACGTAGCAAAAGAAGTATTCGGGCAACATAAAATAAACAGAACATCAAGAAGACCGAATAAATCACCTTGGTTCTGCGAGAGAGTAAAATAAAAATGCCAAGAAAAAACAAAAGCCTATCTTAAATATAGATCACGAAAAATTAGAGAAACATATGAAGAATATAAGAAAGTTCGCAATGAAACAGACGCACTAGAGAGAAAAAAGAAAATGAAACACTGGAAAAAAGATTCTCTAAAGAAAGGGAACATGACTTGTATGGTATGCAAAAGGAAATTTGGAGAATGATACGTGGACAGCGAAAAGAAACGAAAGAATTAATAGAAGTAAAATGCAACGAAAAAGATACATGGATAAATTATATAAAGCAATTGTATAATAGATGATAAACAGGTGGAAGAAGCTCTCAAAAAATTTAAAAAACCGAAGATCAGCTGGCAAGGACGAAATACAAAATGAACTATTAAAGTACGGAGGAGTGAAACTGACTTAAGAATTGACAAAGCTCATAAACAAAATAATACAGGGATCGTGAATACCACACCGATCCGAATAATTATTGAATGTGCATAACTTTAAAACTGACGACAAAATCGTTACCAATAAAATAACTCCACTTATCCAGCTTTCCGAAGAACAACAAGGATTCAGGAGCGGAAGATCCTGTAACGACGCAGTATTTATAATCAGAGAAATTACTGAAAAAACAATTGAGTGTAACAGACCAGCGTTCTTATGCTTTATAGATTTGGTAAAAGCATTTGATAGACTACAGCTGCAAGACGTAGTGCACACACTTTATGACAAAAATATTCCATTGGATATAATAAAACTAATTGAGAACATTTACATAAAAAATAAAATAGAAGAGAGTTAACTGAACCCATAGAAGTAACAACTGGTATTAGACAAGGGATTGAGTCCCCTACTGTTTAACATTATATTAGATGAAATAATTAAACAGATAAAAACAAAGAAAGGCTATAATATGGGCAATCAAGAGATACAAATATTGTGTTACGTCGACGATACTGTCCTAGTCGTTGAGAATGAAGATGTTTAATACAACAGCAAAGAAATTTAATATGAAAATATCGGCTGAAAAAACCAAATCAGGAGTTATCTCCAAAGAATCAATTAGATGCAAGCTGGAAATCGATAATCATATCATAGAGCAGATGATGACAATTAAATATTTAGGAATTAAATTATTATATAACAACAACATAGAAGAAGAAATAAAAGAACAAATAGTAAAAGCCAATAGAATAGCAGAATACTTGAATGACACTCTTTGGAAAAATAAATATTTGACAACAGAAGTAAAATCTCGTATATATAAATCTGTAGTTTGACCAGTTATGACCTACACAGCAAAGACAAGACCAGAAACAAGTAAAACTCAGAGATACTTACAAACAAGTGAAACACAAGAACACTTTGGGATAGGGAAACAAATGACAACATAAGGCACATATGTGAAGTAGAGGACATTAACAAGTGGATAAGAAACATAAAACAGAAATGGAACCATACTATAAATGGAATGTCCAAACGACGATTAGTGAAAATAGCTTGAAGTAAATCACCGGTGGGCCGAAGGAGTATAGGACGCCCACGACTTGTAGCGACGATATATTAAAGAAAAACAGGCAAGAATGCCTAATATAAAGAAGAAGAAGAATAAGAAGAAGAACTTAATATGGTCCAAACAAATTGCGTTAATTATTGATTAAAATAAACTGGCTGATATTGTTAATTTTTAAATATATTATGTACTCTTAACTTCCCTAAAGGATAGAATATCGTTACAAAAACCCTTCAGTATACATTGAAGGCTCCCAAAAGAAGTTAAACGTTTAGAAAAAAAAAAAATCAAGGCTATCGTTAGTATCTTATTATTACATCACGTCTTGTCTGTTTTAATTTGTAAGGGTCACGAAATTCCGACAAAGATGGAAATATACTTACACAGCTAAACACATTTCATATAATGCTGACTACAATATATAACCACAACAATTAAAATTATTATCAAAAAGTTGGGGAGTTGTCTACGACCTGAAGTATTACTGGCGTAGTCTTAGCCTTTCGGAAAGTGGGTCGAGTCAGCAGCATATTGGCCGGTTCTTTTCAAGGATCTGCTAAAAGAAGACAACAGACAACTTGGGGTGGCTTGCATATGACTATGGATGGAATAATATTATATATATATATATATATATATATATATATATATATATATATATACATATATATAAAGCTTGTAAAGCTTTCTGCGAAGTAGAGCTGTGCGAAAGTAGTGATAGATGGAGCTTCACCATAATTAATCTATCGTGAATTTTATATCGTTTTCTAGGACATGCGCCAAGAATTTTCAAATATAAATACATAACAACAATTGACTCCAATTTAATAAATAACCTTGATTATTACGATATTTCTAACACTTTATCCTCTACATATATATATATATATAATATATATATATATATATATATATATATATATATATATATATATATATATATGTAGAGGATAAAGTGTTAGAAATATCGTAATAATCAAGGTTATTTATTAAATTGGAGTCAATTGTTGTTATGTATTTATATTTGAAAATTCTTGGCGCATGTCCTAGAAAACGATATAAAATTCACGATAGATTAATTATGGTGAAGCTCCATCTATCACTACTTTCGCACAGCTCTACTTCGCAGAAAGCTTTACAAGCTTTATATATATATATATATATATATATATATATGATATTATTCCATCCATAGTCATATGCAAGCCTCCCCAAGTTGTCTGTTGTCTTCTTTTAGCAGATCCTTGAAAAGAACCGGCCAATATGCTGCTGACTCGACCCACTTTCCGAAAGGCTAAGACTACGCCAGTAATACTTCAGGCCGTACACAACTCCCCAACTTTTTGATAATAATTTTAATTGTTGTGGTTATATATTGTAGTCAGCATTATATGAAATGTGTTTAGCTGTGTAAGTATATTTCCATCTTTGTCGGAATTTCGTGACCCTTACAAATTAAAACAGACAAGACGTGAAGTAATAATAAGATACTAACGATAGCCTTGATTTTTTTTTTCTAAACGTTTAACTTCTTTTGGGAGCCTTCAATGTATACTGAAGGGTTTTTGTAACGATATTCTATCCTTTAGGGAAGTTAAGAGTACATAATATATTTAAAAATTAACAATATCAGCCAGTTTATTTTAATCAATAATTAACGCAATTTGTTTGGACCATATTAAGTTCTTCTTCTTATTCTTCTTCTTCTTTATATTAGGCATTCTTGCCTGTTTTTCTTTAATATATCGTCGCTACAAGTCGTGGGCGTCCTATACTCCTTCGGCCCACCGGTGATTTACTTCAAGCTATTTTCACTAATCGTCGTTTGGACATTCCATTTATAGTATGGTTCCATTTCTGTTTTATGTTTCTTATCCACTTGTTAATGTCCTCTACTTCACATATGTGCCTTATGTTGTCATTTGTTTCCCTATCCCAAAGTGTTCTTGTGTTTCACTTGTTTGTAAGTATCTCTGAGTTTTACTTGTTTCTGGTCTTGTCTTTGCTGTGTAGGTCATAACTGGTCAAACTACAGATTTATATATACGAGATTTTACTTCTGTTGTCAAATATTTATTTTTCCAAAGAGTGTCATTCAAGTATTCTGCTATTCTATTGGCTTTTACTATTTGTTCTTTTATTTCTTCTTCTATGTTGTTGTTATATAATAATTTAATTCCTAAATATTTAATTGTCATCATCTGCTCTATGATATGATTATCGATTTCCAGCTTGCATCTAATTGATTCTTTGGAGATAACTCCTGATTTGGTTTTTTCAGCCGATATTTTCATATTAAATTTCTTTGCTGTTGTATTAAACATCTTCATTCTCAACGACTAGGACAGTATCGTCGACGTAACACAATATTTGTATCTCTTGATTGCCCATATTATAGCCTTTCTTTGTTTTTATCTGTTTAATTATTTCATCTAATATAATGTTAAACAGTAGGGGACTCAATCCCTTGTCTAATACCAGTTGTTACTTCTATGGGTTCAGTTAACTCTCTTCTATTTTATTTTTTATGTAAATGTTCTCAATTAGTTTTATTATATCCAATGGAATATTTTTGTCATAAAGTGTGTGCACTACGTCTTGCAGCTGTAGTCTATCAAATGCTTTTACCAAATCTATAAAGCATAAGAACGCTGGTCTGTTACACTCAATTGTTTTTTTCAGTAATTTCTCTGATTATAAATACTGCGTCGTTACAGGATCTTCCGCTCCTGAATCCTTGTTGTTCTTCGGAAAGCTGGATAAGTGGAGTTATTTTATTGGTAACGATTTTGTCGTCAGTTTTAAAGTTATGCACATTCAATAATTATTCGGATCGGTGTGGTATTCACGATCCCTGTATTATTTTGTTTATGAGCTTTGTCAATTCTTAAGTCAGTTTCACTCCTCCGTACTTTAATAGTTCATTTTGTATTTCGTCCTTGCCAGCTGATCTTCGGTTTTTTAAATTTTTTGAGAGCTTCTTCCACCTGTTTATCATCTATTATACAATTGCTTTATATAATTTATCCATGTATCTTTTTCGTTGCATTTTACTTCTATTAATTCTTTCGTTTCTTTTCGCTGTCCACGTATCATTCTCCAAATTTCCTTTTGCATACCATACAAGTCATGTTCCCTTTCTTTAGAGAATCTTTTCCAGTGTTTCATTTTCTTTTTTCTCTCTAGTGCGTCTGTTTTCATTGCGAACTTTCTTATATTCTTCATATGTTTCTCTAATTTTTCGTGATCTATATTTAAGATAGGCTTTTGTTTTTTCTTGGCATTTTTATTTTACTCTCTCGCAGAACCAAGGTGATTTATTCGGTCTTCTTGATGTTCTGTTTATTTTATGTTGCCCGAATACTTCTTTTGCTACGTTTTATATCCTTGATCTTTCTCCAACTGTCTTCTATGTCTTCTTCCTCTACCACTTGGTTTTTATTTATTTCGTTTTCCAATCTTGTCTGGTAGAGATTTTTTATTGACTCGTTTTATAGGCTTTCTACCATTGTCTTTGTTTCGTAAACTATTAGGCTTGTTTTTTGAGGTCTTTTTTTTGTCATTCTGATTTTTTCCAATAAAAAACTGTGGTCACTTCCACCATCTGCAGAACATAAACATCTTATGTCTACTATTGTGTATAATGTATTTCCCTATTTGCCAGAATGTAATCTATGACTGATCAATTTTCTCTCGTATTTTGAAATGTATATTTATGTTGTTCTTTATGTTTAAAGAAGTGTTATTTATTCGGAACTCACTTTGTACGGAGAAGTTTATCAAAAATTCGCCATTATCATTCGTCACATTTTCATTGAACCTCAGTTTCACTCCCAGTACTATCATGTTCCCTACTCGTGCATTAAAGTCCCGCATCATGATAATTACTTCTCTTTTTGGGACTGCATCAATTTGGTATTTTTTTGTTGAATCGTTTTCTGGTTTGCAGTTTTCTGAAGTGTATGTTCAAATCATTTCTTAATTTTTTGATTATTTAAGTTTTGTTACTATTATTCTTTCTGATATGTATTTACATTCTTGGATGTTCTGAGTTAGCTTTCTGTGGATCATTAGCGTTAGACCCTCTTTTGTTCTGTTATTTCATTCGACCCCGCTATACAAATACATTAAAAGGTATTCGCCGAGCCAAACTTGCCCTTTGTCCTTCTTTTTTGTTTCGCATATTTCTATCTTTTTATCTTTTAATTCGTTTTCATTTTCCTGATCTTTTTTTAGTGTTTTTATGTTCCACGTTACTATTCGTATTATATTCCTTTTTTATTATTATTCATATTAAGTTAATACTCTAAATAGTAAAAGATAGCATAAAAAAGCAAATATTACTTTAAATAAAAAAACAACACTAACCTAAATTGCAACGACTTTTCTTGAGCACAAATAAAATGCTTCACAAAATCATGGACCGTATAAACCACAAATAACTTTATATTTTCTGGTTTTTTGCTATTTTCTCTAAAAGGTTGCGTCTATTGTGCTATTAAGAATTTGTTAGAGAAAAGCTTCCTTTATTTTGATAATTTATTACTTATTCTAAGTTGAAAACAACTGAATATTTCTGTAGGAATACAAACAAATCCATATATTCCGTAAAATTTATATCAGTAGTGAATTAATATGTATAAATTAGTATGTAAATAGAGAATGCTATAAGCACTAAGCAATGTAACAATATTTATCTTATAGATAATTAAATCAACTTGAGTTTTTCATTTAATGATAAGAAGGTTCTTGATCTTTTGGAGAGCCTGAGATTTTGCATTATTTAGAAGAGTGAAAAGTTTGTAATTATTATAAACCCTGGTTTCGAACTAGAAAACTTTCCGAGGTAAGATGTATACATTTTTGTGATTTTACCTTTTTTTTTTTAAATATTTAGTAATATTTTTGGGAATAAATAAATATATTTAAATTTAAGTTTTTATGTATCATCATCTCTGGTTGAAGTATTTAGTGTAATCATTTGGGCTCTATTTGGAATTACATGAATTCTTGCAAATTCAGTTTTGCTTATGCTGCACAAAGTAAGAAGTCCAAAGGCCAAAACAGATATTACGAATATTTTGGTAAGAGTAACTTTAACTCTAGGGTGAAGTATTGTTTTGTAGCTCGGAGATTATTATTTTAAGTATTTTGGAAGTATCATTAATGGGTCTTTTATCGCAAGTAAATATAGATTAATTATGATATTTTAGTTTAGATTATATTTGTGAATGTCATGTGTGTGACAATCCAATAAAGTGAATGTTAAAGAAGGACACTTTGGAACACCTGCCCGTATTCTTTTGGAAGTTGACATTGCTTTTATCCATTGAGACAACAAACATCCTGTCTCATAGAAAATAAACTATTAAATTAAACAAATTGTTTGGTACTCTAATTTTAATTAGTTTTTATTTAAGACCATTTATCATTATCATTATATCACAGCTGTCCTCATCAGCTGGATATAGGCCTCCTCTAGGAACTTCCACCGATCTTTGTCTTGAGCGGTGTCAATCCACTTTCCTGCCACACTTTTAATGCCATCGTTTCATCTAGTTCGTGGTCTACCTCTGTTCCTTTTGTCTTCTCTGAGTCTCCATTCTATTAATCTTTTATACCATCGATTATCATCCCTTTGGGTTATATGGCCTACCCATCTCCATTTAGATTGTGTTAGACCAGTTTGGTTATCTTTGCCAATCTGTAATTCATGATCCCAATACTTGTAGTTTTGGACTTGCTTCACCTCGCTTTCATTAAATTTCATATTATTCTTCGTAACTAGAGAAGAGAGAGAAGAATTTGTTGAGCTTCACCTAGATTGTCGGATATTATAGCAATATCATAAGCAAAGAGCAGGTTGTTTAGATATTCGCCATCGGTGATTATGCCTTTTCCATTCCAACTGAGTCCCTTAAAAGCATATTCCAACACTGTCGTAAAAAGTTTAGTAGAGATCGTAATACGTTGTCTAATTCCATGTCCCACTTGGTATTTACTTGTGGACTCATGGAGTCTTAAACTTGCTATCGCGTTGTTACAAATGAATTGAATTAACTGAGTATATTTGTAGACTATTCTTATTTGCTGCCAGGCAGATAGTATCGCCGGTAACTCCACGGTGTCAAAAGCTTTTTTAAAATGATCATATATGAATATGAGTGGTCTGTTGTAACCTATAGATTCCTCTATAAGTATCCCGAAGGTCTCTCTCAAAACCATATAAGACTAGTAGCCACACTTTATCTAATGCTTTCCTTATATCGATAAATGTGATATCCGTCTGATGTTTAATTATGAAATAGGCTAGACTTGTTCACTATCTGATAGTACAATGTTCCGATATAAATCCAAATTGTTCTACAAACACAATATTTTATGAAATATAAAATCATTGAATTTAGTTAATATTATTTTTTTTTCCAAACAAAAGTTAATGTGTTAATAATTGCCCCGCCAGTGTCTATCCTGGTTAAGATTTGGTACCAGTATAAACGACATTTCTCCAAGTAATTGGAAGCAAACTATTTAAGATATCTTGCATTATATTTTTTGCTAAGTGGTAAAGTAAATTCACTAATGCAAGTAGTGTATCTTCATTTCTTTTGATATCTCCAAAAACTTTTTCTGGTTATTCTACCGTATATTATTCTATATTACGGTAGTAGCAAAGCAAAACTAGTAGCACATCCACAAAAATTTCTAGTAGAACAGGTTTATCAATATTAACTTACAAACTGACCCCCAAGCAATTGTGATCAGCGTCAAAATAAAATCAAAAACCACCGATAGGTCTGACTAAAGCGATTACGTTTAACCTACTGTTCACTTTATATATCTATTTTAATTCATAAAAGACGATAATCAGATTTAGTGAAGTAAACAGCTATTGTTTTTTCGGGTTGAGTTTATTCTTCCAATCAGACAGCCATTTTTTTTAATAGGTTAATATTGTTTTGCTGCTTGAAGATTATTATTTTAAGTGTTTTGGACGTAGCGCTAATAGATGCGTTAACTCAAATATATATATATATATATATATATATATATATATATATATATATATATATATATATATATATTAGAGTGACCGGATCTCATAGAGGGGGAAAAAAATGTCGGAATCTTGTTCGTCTAGACCCCACAAAACGATTCCCCTTTCCAGATATTGGGATAGCCGAAATTTGAGCTCGATTAAACGACGTTAACCCGTGCCGCTCGTCGCTCAAAGTTTGAAAAAATCCAAATTTTTTGGCCAAAAAGCTGACATATGGAGCCATAACTCCAGAACGGTAAATAATAGAAACATGCTTAATATCTCAAAACAAAGCTAATGTTGTTCTTCAAAATTTATATTCTATACATAATTGTTGTTATTTTAAGTCAAACCGAGTTACAACAGCCTTTAGCCCCAAAAACGTGACCTGGTACCACTAGGAGCATACTTCGTATATTTTGTTATTAAGTGATAAATTTTGCTTTTTTTGGTATATTTTTGAGTTTAAAGTAGAAATATAATAAAAAAACAAGTAATACTGATAAGTCTAATGACATTTTTTATTTTAAAATATAAAAATTAGCTATATAATACATACAAAACAGACACAGAAAAGATACAGACGTAGTACCTACATGAGTTGATAATTTTACATAGTTATCTAATCTATTCTAGAGCTTTTGTTAAAGTAGTTTTTGAAACGTCAGGATATAATGCTCGGCATTTACTTACAACTTGCAGGACATATTGCTTTTGGTCTTCATCTTTTGTCAGAAGGTAGTTAAAGTCGGTTATTAATTTAAACACCACGCTCAGCCATATCATTAACTACTTTTAATGTTTCGACAATTTTCAATCCTTCTTGGAAGTCATTATTTTGAGGCCAGGTGTTTGGATGTTGTCTTAGGAAATCTGTTTTTATATTAAATTGGTCAAAGAATGTAAACGTTTCTTTGGTAAGTAAATTTACCAATTCTCCATCAACTACCTCTTTTAAGTTTTCTTTCCTAACTTTTGGATTTACAACCCTAGCGTGCTGTGATGGTTCATCTGTGCTACTGAGCAATTTATTAGCCATTAACAACTTTTCATCGTCTGTAATGGTGGGATCAAAAAAAACGATAATCCCACCAACTTTGCATTCAAATACCACAAATGGTTCGAAAATTTGGTCAGGGCTATTTCTGCAATGTCGTTGTCACATTCTTTATAGTCTAACAGACTATCAAAATACCTAAATCTTGCTTTGGTGCAAGATGAGCCTTTGGAGCATTGAACCAAGCTTTACAATAAATTTTAACTAGGAAAACAGAAATGGCACGCACAGAACTTTCTTCTTCTTTAGACATCTTAAATTGACGACCAAAAATGAACATTTTTAAGCAGTAAATAGCATTTGCCATCCACCTAGCGTGATGAATGGCTCCTGGAGTTCTAAAACCCACAACATTGCCGTCTAGTGATCCAACAAATACGAGAACCAACTGCAATAGCTCCTTGTAGTCATCTCTGGGGTGGCTCTCAGTTAATTTGGTCTCGAATTCAGCAGTAACATTTGCAATTACTTCTGGAGTTAGCTGCTTTTGTATTAGATTGACACTGATAACTGTGTCGTATTTTCCTTTGTCTATCTTGGGCCACGCAGTGAGGAATCTCTTGAAAATGTCTGGATGAGGTCCAGTGGTTGATTCCATTTTTGTGTCGAATACGCCTCTTAACAGAATTTCCAAGATATGGTGACGGCAAGCTAGGTATAACAATTCTCTTCCTAACATTTGCTCCAATATGACGCATGGTCCTTTGAGTCTTCCCGTGTTGGATGCTGTAGTGTCGAAGCACATCGCCTTGACGGTGTTGAGAAGACCCCATTCATGTAGGCATTCATATACGGCTACGGCTTGCTCCTCTCCAGAGCTGTTTGTTGTTACAGGAACTCCCAGCAGCTGTTCCTTTTCGCCATATGACATAGCTATAGCTATTCGCTCACATTGTTCATTTTTTAAAACACCCGGTAAAAGTTTACCGTCCCAATGGACAACCACGGGCTCTTTTTCAGGAATGTTTACTTTATCAAAAATTTTTTTATTATATTGTTCTCTGAACGTTTGCCTTCTATCATGTAATAAAGTTTTCGAGACTTTGTACTCAAGAGGGTCAAGGTTTAGTGCTTCTAGAGTAGCTAATAAAATTCTCGTGGCATTTCTGTCGGATACCTTACATCGGTCTAATAAAATGGACAATTTCATGTTTAAAATCTCTTTAACGCCCCTTGCAAATGAAACTTTCATCCTCTTGTTCTCAGATGGTCCTGGATCTTCTGCAGCTTCTTCAGGGATGTCCATTTCCTCAAAGCTCTCAAGTTCCTGATAGATGCTGTCCTCTTCAGTGTCTTCTTCTCCTTCTTCGAACTTGTCTTCATCATCCGTCTCTAAGAAGCAACAAAAGAAAGAAAAAAAAAAGACTATAAAAACTTGTCGTTTTAGCAGAATAGTAATAATACATAGGTACTAAATTACCTACTTCTAATTATCAAAAGGCATTATTTAAAAAATATAAACTCAATCATAAAGATGCCAAATCATGCTCTCATGTACAATTTTCTTTCACTTATAATGAAACTATTTACTTATTTGTTTATCTATTTTTTAGAATACTAATAATAAAAAAAAAACTCACCAATATCAAAAGTTGCTTCTTGGATTTGTCGGTTCATTTTTGCAAGTTCCTTTTGCACCTTGATTTCTTCAGCTCGAGACAACTTGAGATCCACTCCAGTCATGGAACCTGGGCGGCCTTTCTGCCTCTGTTTCACGAGAAACGCCTTATCTTCTTCCGATTTCATCAGAGCCAAGGCATCTTGTTGAGCAATATCAAAGAGATCATCCAACTTTTCAACAAACTGTTTAAATTGGATCTTGGCCGTTTTCGATGTTTTCTTCCGGTCTTTTTGAAGAGTTCTCCACTCGGCGTGAAGTTTTTCCAGCTTAGTAATTGCATCTTGCTCATGTTTAGTCGGGATTCGAGCTTTCTCCCAAAAAATGAACACTTCTCGTATTGTAAGTTTTGCTGATTCTCTTACAGTTAATTTCACAGTACGTAAATTATAAAATAAAGCACACAAAACTTGACGATTTGAGGGTAGTTTACAACCGGTGATCTGGTGAATGGGATAGCCCACAAGAAATATTTTATCCTTGGTCCGGCTTTGTACACCTGATGTGGATGCCATTTCAGAGGCCAATAGGTAAATAACAGTTAACTTGGAAAATGAAACAAAATATATTGCAAACTTTAATTTCAATAAAATGTTTAGAAACTAAACTGAATAAATAAAAGGTCGGTTGTACGCTCCATATATCAGGTAATCCCCATATAATAAAAGATTAAATTTCAACAAAAGGCTCTTTATGTTTGAAAATTGAGTTCCAAAATACTTTTTAACAAAAAAATGTTAATTCCGAGACACATTATGTAAAAACCCGTAAAATTCTTAGAATACTCCCAAACTGGCTCCTACTGGTACCAGGTCACGTTTTTGGGGCTAAAGGCTGTTGTAACTCGGTTTGACTTAAAATAACAACAATTATGTATAGAATATAAATTTTGAAGAACAACATTAGCTCTCTTTTGAGATATTAAGCGTGTTTCTATTATTTACTGTTCTGGAGTTATGGCTCCATATGTCAGCTTTTTGGCCAAAAATTTGGATTTTTTCAAACTTTGAGCGACGAGCGGCACGGGTTAACGTCGTTTAATCGAGCTCAAATTTCGGCTATCTCAATATCTGGAAAGGGGAATCGTTTTGTGGGGTCCAGATGAACAAAATTCCGACATCGATTTTTTAATATATATACAAAAAATGTATTGAAGATAACGCTACAAACAATTAAAATTCTTCAAAGTAGGATCCATGGGAGTCGACACACTTCTGCCAACGAGTTTTCCACTCTTGGAAGGCGCCCTGGAAGTCCCTTTCTGAAATGGCCTCAAGCAGCGGGTCGCAGCTGCTTTGACCTCTGCTACGGTCCCACAGCGGTGTCCTTTGAGGGATATCTTCATTCAGGAGAAAAGGAAAAAGTCCGCCGGGGCCAAGTGGGAATTGTAGGGCTGCTGAGGGTGCGTTGCGATGCCGTTCCACACTCTCTCGACGGTCTTGGAAGCATTTATGCCATCTCAAAACAGCAGCGTTAGATAGGCTTTCACTCCCGAACACTTGCTAGATCATGGCCAACGTCTCCATAGCCAATTTTCGAAGTCCCACACAGAATTTAATGGCATAGCGCTGTTCGATAGAACGTTGCATGTTTAAGCTTCGGCCGAGCTTACGGACAGGGATCCACTAAAACCACGATACGAATCGCACGGAAGCTCGTAGGCGACTGACGCTTCATCGAATCCGCTTGGAGAGAGCGCGCTGCGATGTACAGTCGCATCAGAAGGAAAATAATCTCATTACTTTTTATTCAAACCCTGTATATATATATATATATATATATATATATATATATATATATATATATAAACATATATATATATATATATATATATATATATATATATATATATATATATATATATATATATATATATTCGGTTTCGTAGTACTTTGCTACTGTGCAAAAGGCCAAGGGTTCAATCCCGCAGGTCGGTATACTTATTTATTTAAGTATATTTGAATGTAATGAAAGACTAATATAGTCAAATTTCCACTTTATTTAGTTTCACTGAAACAGTATGACGCGTTTCGCTATACTATAGCTTCTTCTGATACAAAATGATATTTGAGTATTAGTGTTGTTACATTTTTATAAATACCCTCAGGTAGATAGGTAATAAAATTAATACTATATGCTAATGAATATTGCTGGGAAATCCATTCTGGATATTAATTGTATAAATTGAGTAAAGGGGAGTTACCATGGGCCAGACAGGTATCTTTTTGTTCGTTTAAAATGATGTCTGAATTTTTAATTCTATTTATTTCTAAATTTTCTAATAGGTTTAATTTTACGCCTTTGTTTTGTATGTGTAGAATTTTAAATTTATCGTCAAAAAGATGATTTGATTCTGTTAAATGATTACTGTACGCTGAGTCAGTTTTGTTTTTTAAATAGCTTCTTTTATGTTCTAAAATCCGAGTTTCGAATGAGCGACCTGTCGGACCTATGTAACTTTTATGACAAGACCGACAGTTTAACTGATACACTACAAATACTCTTTTACCACATTCTCTGCATTTTCTTAGATATGCATGACCCCATCGCTTTTTAAATGGCGAATATCATCGCTAGTATATTATTATGATGATTATGTAGTTGCTGCAGCTTGTAGGAGAACAGAATCGTATTATACGTAACAGACGGAATGTTAAAAGTCACATGCAACGTTTTCATGAATTTAGCTAGTGTGCGTTTGGTATTATTTGTTGATGATGAGGCATTTCTCGAGCTACTAAACGCCAAGAACAACGAAATTTTGATATCAAAATACAATTGTACAGCGATACTGCTCTCCTGAGGCTATGTACAGACACGTTTCGTACATGATCGAGTACTTTCGTAAGTTTGTAAAAAAAAACAGGATCACATATCGACGACATGTACACCGGAGAATTTGAAATTTTAATATGTTCTATTCAATATGGTTATATTGAATAGAATACGCGTGTAAGTATTTATCAAACTATGCACAATATAAACTTTAAATTTATTTAAAAAAATGTTTTAACGTAATTTACATAAAACGTATTTTTTTAAATTTTTGATAATATGAAAAAGCTCGTTCTTTTTCTGTATTTATTAATGTCTGCCTCTTGCTTAAACCTTAAAAAACAAGTCTGTTTGCTATATTTTCTTTCTTTTGATGTTTTAAGAACACTTTATATAACACGGAAAAAGCATCACCTCAATCAAAATTGTCATTTAAGAGTGCCGTCTAACAGAAAAAATAACTTTACAAACTTTATACGAAAGTTCTGAAAAACACTTCAATGAATGTCAGTCACTCTTCGAAAGTTTAAAAAAAGATTGCAAAAGTTTTCGTTTTTTTTTTTAACAAAATATGGAAAGCTGAAAATTTTACTAATGCCAAATATCAGACCTTTTTATTCTTATTTTTTAATTTATATTTACATATATATTTGCCCACAATGGTTGGAAGGAATCAACGCCAATATATTTACATCATTAAATATATTGGCGTTGATTCCTTCCAACGATTGTGGACAGATATATGTATATGTAAATATCCTAATTGGGTATACTTGAATAAATAATAAAAATGCTTTCTGAATTTAAGTATTTAAATATCTATCGTCCAGGCATGGATTAAACTTCTTGCGATGTGATTATATATATATATATATATATATATATATATATATATATATATATATATATATATATATATATATATGATTATCAGGAATCGGTCGGGACTGTAAATAAAACTCTTTTCTTCTTTAAAACCCAATATTTCGTTATCGTTTGATAACTTCTTCAGGATTAACTACAAAATTAATACACCTATATTAAAACACTATTCTCTTTCGTCAAGGCAATAAAATATTGAAAAATATAACAAACAATTATGAAACAAACGAACAAACAATTCTCCCTTTATAGTTGTTGTCATAAGCTAACATTTTAACATTGTTATAGACAAAATTATGACCCATTTTCAAATTATGTTGCACCACAGCACACGAATTCTTTCCCAATCGGGAGTCGCTCCTGTGCTGTGTGAGTCTCTGTTTCAACCACTGAGATGTCTGCCCAATATAACACGCTTCACATTGCAAACAAGACAATCTATAAACTACAGAGTTATTATATAAAATAGGTGTTCTTTCCTTTATTTTTGAAAACAGGTCAGAAACTCGTATGCTGTTATATTTCGCAATTTTTATATTTGGAAAATCTCTGAATAAGGCGACAATTGAGTTTATGATTGGCTTTATAAATTGTAGCTTCCTGTATATCCTATGCTGCGCATGCGTCTCGTCAGTAGGGGCATCAACACTATCCGAATTATAAATGTGTTTAGGATAGGCATTGTTGACAAAAATGTTATACAGCTCGAAACCTATCATCACTAATGCGTATGACCCTGTTTTTCATTGCTATTACGGTGTTAATTTTTGATTTTTTTGGGTGATTAGAGAAATAATTAATGAATCTGCCTGACGCTGTGGGTTTTTTTATACCAGTCAAGTATAATACTGTTGTCATTCGTTCTTATTACTTTAGTGTCCAAAAAAGGAACACTGAAGTCCTGTTCTATTTCGATAGTGAATTATACAATTCACATATACATGTGTGTTGAATGCATTAAAAATAATAATTTAAAATGATTTCTGTATTATCCTTGGGTACAGCGCAAATCAGATTATCAACATACTTGTACAAAAAGGGTAGGTTGAATGGTAATTGAGGAACCACGGTTTCCAAAAGATGGTCCAACACCTCCTTGGCCAAAACTGGACTGATAGGAGACCCCATTGGAGTTCCAAAAATTTGTTTGAAAAATCTTTGGTTGAAACTAAAATACGTGTTGTTGAAGATGAATTTAATAAGAATCAAGAAATTATGCTTTGAAATCATCACTTTTTTTTCCAGAATAGTTAAGATTTAGTCTAGAGGTATATTTGTAAACAAGGATACCACATCCAAAGATATTAATACATACTCTTCTGGTAATGTCATTCCCTTTATTTTGTTGACAAACGAGAAGGTGTCTCTAACATTGTAATCCGTGTCATCCTCAAAAGCAACGCTCAAAATTTTAGCTAAGTATTTTGATAGACTGTATGTCGTTGAATTCACTGAATTTATACTTAGTCTCAGAGGAGTGTTTGTTTTGTGAATTTTGGGTAAACAGTAGAGTTTGGGAAATGTAGAATTGTAAATTACTAACTTCTTGTACAGTTGTTCATCTATTTCGCCTTTGTTCTTTAAAAATTTTATTAAATCATTAAAGCTTGTTTGTATAGTACTGGTAGGGTCTTTAGATAGTGAAGTGTATGTAGTCTCGTCTTGTAGTAAAGTTTCAGTCTTATGAATATACTCATTTTTGTCCATTGCAATAGTGCATCCCCCTTGTCGTGTGACATTTTTCTGTTGCTGTTTTTCCGTTCGTTTGGAATTCACGGCAGTGCATATGTACCGAGGGTGTTTACTCTCAGTATGTTGTAGTAAATCGAGATGTTGAGTGTTGGTTTCGAGGAAAAACTCGTATTTTCGTACGTATTTTAATTGATTGTTCGTTTGTTTCATAATTGTTTGTTTTATATTTTAATATTTTAATGCCTTGACGAAAGAAAATAGTGTTTTAATATAGGTGTATTAATTTTGTAGTTACTCCTGAAGAAGTTATCAAACGATAACGCAATATTGAGTTTTAAAGAAGAAAAGAGTTTTATTTACAGTCCAGACCGATTCCCGATAATCATATATATATATATATATATATATATATATATATATATATATATATCTATATAAATATATATATATATATATATATATATATATATATATATATATATATATTAATATATATATATATATATATATATATATATATATATATATATATATATATATATATATATATATATATATATATATATATATATATATATATATATATATATATATATATATATATATATATATATCAGATTGACGCACGGTCGGTAATATATCACCAAAATCTTACATTTATAATGGGTTTTTATCAAGACATCACAAGAAATTATAACATACAAACTACAAGACTAATGAAACAGTATCTCAAGACACAGTTGAAATTGGCAAGCAGTATGAACCGAAGGATATTTTTGTTACGTTACCGATCTTCTGAGGTTGTCTCTGCACATCTCAACAATGGCATGAGGAACCTTGAAAGTATGTTGTTTACAAACGGCAGTACAACCAAGGTAGATAATTTTATTATTAGTTTAAGTAAAAAACTTTGTCTTTCGAAGTAAAACTGACTTGTAACAGCATCTCGATTGCATAGCGGAGGTTGATGGACATTCGATTAAAATTACTAAGCTATTTGCCTCCACATATACTTAATGAATATGAAAAGAGAGTTAAGCAAAAATTCAACTTCCGGTTTAACAAGATTAAACAAAAGAATTTACAGAAATTTCGAAAGTTAATGAACAACAACACTAATGACCAACAATTATTTAAAGACAATACAAAGTGGTTCAAAAACATATCTAAAGTTGAAATCCCTAAAGATGTTTCTGACTTTCTTTCACTGGGTCCCAAATTAGGTGTACCGGGTACGTATAAAGATATTAACGTTGGCAGTCTATTGGCGGAGATTGAAAATATAATTGATGACACCCCAGAGAATTCTAAGGGTATTCTCAGAGCGAGAGCAACTAATTTAGTAACTAACTTCTTTTATAAATCAAAATTTGAGAAACTGATTGGCTTATTCGTATCTTTAAAAAATCAAAAGAATTCTCAAGATCTCATCCGGAGATTTACATGCTTCAATCGGACAAGGGGGGGCGCACTGTTGCAATGGACAAAAATGAGTATATTCATAAGACTGAAACTTTACTACAAGACGAGACTACATACACTTCATTATCTAAAGACCCTACCAGTACTATACAAACAAGCTTTAATGATTTAATAAAATTTTTAAAGAACAAAAACGAAATAGATGAACAACTGTACAAGAAGTTAGTAATTTACAATTCTACATTTCCCAAACTTTACTGTTTACCCAAAATTCACAAAACAAATACTCCTCTGAGACCAATTATAAGTTCAGTGAATTCAACGACATACAGTCTATCAAAATACTTAGCAAAAATTTTGAGCGTTGCTTTTGAGGATGACACGGATTACAATGTTAGAGACACCTTCTCGTTTGTCAACTAAATAAAGGGAGTGACATTACCAGAAGAGAATGTATTAATATCTTTGGATGTGGTATCCTGGTTAACAGTTGTTTACAAATATATCTCTAGACTTAATCTTAACTATTCTGGAAAAAAGTGGGAATTGATTCAAACAAAAACCATGATTTCAAAGCATAATTTCTTGATTCATATTAAATTCATCTTCAACAACACGTATTTTAGTTTCAACCAAAGATTTTTCAAACAAATTTTTGGAACTCCAGTGGGGTCTCCTATCAGTCCAGTTTTGGCCAAGGAGGTGTTGGGCCATCTTTTGGAAACGGTGGTTCCTCAATTACCATTCAACCTACCTTTTTTGTACAAGTATGTTGATAATCTGATTCGCGCTGTACCCAAGGATAATACAGAAATCATTTTAAACTATTTTAATGCATTTAACACACATATACAATTCACTATCGAAATGTTCCTTTTTTGGACACTAAAGTAATAAGAACGAATGACAACAGTATTATACTTGACTGGTATAAAAAACCCACAGCGTCAGGCAGATTCATTAATTATTTCTCTAATCACCCAAAAAATCAAAAATTTAACACCGTAATAGCAATGAAAAACAGGGTCATACGCATTAGTGATGATAGGTTTCGAAAAAGAAACCTAGACGAGCTGTATAACATTTTTGTCAACAATGTCTATCCTAAACACATTTTACGAAAATTAATTTATAATTCGGATAGTGTTGATGCCCCTATTGGCGAGACGCCTGCGCAGCATAGGATATACAGGAAGCTACAATTTATAAAGCCAATCACAAACTCAATTGTCGCCTTATTCAGAGATTTTCCAAATATAAAAATTGCGAAATATAACAGCATACGAAATTCTGACCTGTTTTCAAAAATAAAGGATAGAACACCTATTTTATATAATAACTCTGTAGTTTATAGATTGTCTTATTTGCAATGTGAAGCGTGTTATATTGGGCAGACATCTCAGTGGTTGAAACAGAGACTCACACAGCACCCGATTGGAAAAGAATTCGTGTGCTGTGGTGCAACATAATTTGAAAACGGGTCATAATTTTGACTATAACAACGTTAGAATGTTAGCTCATGACAACAACTATAAAGGGAGACTTTTTAAGGAAATGTACCATATCAACAAGGACCCAAAGTCAATTAACTCTAAATCAGACACTAATCAACTTAGTAATATTTATAGCAACATAATTAATAGGTATTAATCATTTACAATTACAGCAATAATAACAAATAAAGATTTGCCACCTCTTAGTATAAAGTAAATTAAAGACGTTATATATATATATATATATATATATATATATATATATATATATATATATATATATATATATATATATATATATATATATATAACGTCTGCGAATTGTCCGAAGAAATATATTGGCATGACTTCTCAGTTACTAAAAAACAGACTAAATGGACACAAATATACTAGGAATGCTTCCACTGCCCTTAGTAAACACGAAGCAGAAGAAAAACATGACTTTAAATTCAATGAAACCAAGGTCCTCTGCAAAGAGCGGAATTATGCCAAACTACAGATCAAAGAGATGATTGAAATAAAAAGAGATGAAAACACTGTGAATGATAGGACTGACATAAAAGGAATCAGTCATATCTACACAAATTTAATTAAAAAATAACCATGCTGGCATGCATATCCTCTTAATAATACAAAATGGTATATATACTTAACATCAATAATAGTTTTTGCGTTAAGACACCCATTATAGATAATAAAATTTTAAAAAAATCAGTAAAAAATACGGGACACGATATGCTGAAAGAAATACAGAATTTGAAATTCACAAACACACAAATAGTTGACTTTCAGGGTATATACACGTTAGTAAATTGTTTTATATTTTTGTTGTGGTGTAATATTTTAAATCTCCGAGTGGGCGTAAAAATGCTATATTTTTTTAAAAGTGTAATTTGACTTAAAAGATTTTAACTTTATGTTTTCTAATTTTAGAATGAATATTAAAAAATAAAGAATTTTTGAAAATGCCTAAAAAAAATAAGGCGAAACGTCAAATAAACTAGTTTGTGTTTTCCAAAAGAACCTAAGTACCCAAGAAAAACCAATCAAGTTTATGTAAACAAAAGGTTCAACAAAAAAATATTATATATATATATATATATATATATATATATATATATATATAAATATATATATATATATATATATATATATATATATATATATATATATATATATATATATATATATATATATTAATATATATATATATATATATATATATATATTTATATATATATATATATATATATATATATATATATATATATACATATATATATATATATATATATATATATATATATATATATATATATATATATATATATATATATATATACATATATTTATATATATATATATATATTTACATATATATATATATATATATATGTACGTATATATATATATATATATATATATATATATATATATATATATATATATATATATATATATATATATATCAATTTGAATTTCCCGCCGTTCTATACCACTTCGAGAGGTCGCGATTGGCGTCTAAATAGCTTGACCAATATACTAAACATTCTTAACCTCGAAACAGTCGCAATGTTGAAACCAAGTGCAGAGTATATTCGAAGAGCCGCGATTATCGAAAGTGTTCGCGCTGGGCGCTCAGCGACAGAAATTATTCGATTCTTCGGGTACCCAAGATCGACTTTCTATAATGTTGTCGCTAAGTATAACGAGTCGGAGAAGTCCAACGAAGGTTTTGCAACAGCGGCAAACTCATTCGAAGGAGCATGTTATCAGGACGCCCGAGATCATTCAACGGGCTCAGGAGATGATTGTTGAGGATCCAGGATAGTCGATTCGAATATTGTCGTCGGTTGTCGGTGTGAGTAAAAAAACTATGCGTCGAATCGTCGAGGAGGACCTCCGCTACAAGTCTTATACAATTAAAGTGAAACAGATGCTTTCCGAAGCTGCCAGGACAAAGCGAGTTGAACGCTGTAACCTGCTTTTGCGTTATTTACGAAACAATACTATGAGACGCCTCAGGTTTTTTCTAACGAAAAAATTTTTAATGTCGATGCGAAAATAAATCGAAGAAATGATCGTTGGCTCTCCCCCATGATCCTGAATATATACCCATTGTTTCCAGAACGAAATTTCCGGCGAATGTTCACATGCTAAACGTTGGGTCCAGTGAGGGTGATGTCATGCCACCGCATTTCTTTAACAAAGGGGAAAATATCACAAAAGAAGTTTATTCGCATGTTCTGATAAATATGGTAAAGCCATGGATGGAAACTGTATCGTCTGGAAAGTCGTATATTTTCCAGCAGGACAGTGCACCCGCGCACACAAGTCATTTGGTACAAAATTGGTTGTCGGACAACGTCGACATGTTTTGGTCTAAACAATTTTGGCCTCCCAACAGCCCAGATTTAAATCCTTTGGACTTATATGTATGGAGCGTGGTTAAAAGTGTCATTAACAAATTCAGACATCCAAACATCGCATCATTGAGAGCCTATTGAAGCGACATTCGCCGCTATTGACCGTAACTCATTAAAACGGGCCTACGACCGCTTCAGACCGAGAATGGAGGCGATCGTTCAAGCAGAAGGGGGTTATATTGAGTAAGTGTTCTCTTTATGGCCTAAGAAACAATTTAGTAAAAAAATAATTATAAACTTCTCCATTTTTTGCAATAAAAATTATGTTTCAAAAAAATGTTTAATTTGTCCGGATTTTGGCATTTACATTACCGACGTTATATAGCAAGAACGGATGATGATGATGTTTGGGGGATCGGGCGCGTCGATATAGCAAGAACGGGAAATAACAACGGCTTGCGCGGAAAAATGGTGGAAGGCACATCCCTGTTTGATAAGTTTCAACTTCCTAGCTCGTTCAGTTTGTTCTGTATGTACTTTTACGTTAAGGCTAATTATGTCTCTGGATACAAAAAAAGAGCGGCATGTGTGACGGAAATTGTGTTTTAAATTCGGGAAAGGTGCTACCGAAACATATAAAATAATTTGGATATAATTTGAGGTCAAAGTCCTGAACCGTACGCAAATCTTCGATTGATTGTCACATTTAAGTCCAGCCGAACTTTGATGGAAGAGGATGAGTGGTTCAGAAAACCTACGACTGCAACTAAGCCTGAAATCGTTGTCAAAATTTAACAAATCATTCGTAGTTGGCCTATTCTCA
This sequence comes from Pachyrhynchus sulphureomaculatus, assembly GCA_019049505.1. NCBI lineage: Eukaryota > Metazoa > Arthropoda > Insecta > Coleoptera > Curculionidae > Pachyrhynchus > Pachyrhynchus sulphureomaculatus. The sequence continues at coordinate 80,836,004 of CM032448.1, read as the reverse complement.
ACATCTCTGACGAACTGATTGTAGGTTATGGAACATATTTACGCGCATCCCATCGAAGTCGATTTCACGTTAATCATTCATTTTCTCAAGAGTTATTACAGGCGATTACAATTTGGGTGTACTGCTAAGTTAAGGGCAAAATGAAAAGCATGCGTATGGTTTTTTTTTTCATGTGAGGGAAATCGTTCATTCAGAGTTAGTTCAGCAAGGGCATACAGATATTGGAAGAAGATATTTAACGTTCTAGAGTAAGAAGAGTTTTCTCCTGCATCACGACAATGCACCAGCCTACAGTTTGTTATTTACGCAATAGTTTATGACTGTCATCTTCCAATTCCATTATTCGCCCGATTTTATGACTTCGGGCTATTATCCCATATAAAGATGAAGTTAAAAGTTAGATGCTTCGAGACGGAGATACAATGCAAATCACAGGCGGCGTAGGCGATAGTGACGGTATCGACCTTCCAAAAATATTTTTTTTTTTTAAGGGTCTAGCACACGTGCTACAGGGAAATCCCTAAAGCGCTACAGGAGCGACACGTGTGCGGAGAAAGCGATTCACGTTGTTCTTGAATCGCTGTAGATTGTACTCGATGGGAAACACAGTCCTGGGCAAACTATTCCAAAGGTATGATGTTCTCCATATAAAAGACTGCTTGAAAAGAATTGTACGAGGAGTAACAAGCTGAACCTCATACGAATGTGAAGTATTAGCGCGACGTGTACTCCTAACATGCACCGCTCTGGGAGGAATTAAGCGGGCCACATCCTTCGAACACTTTCCATGAAAGTACTTGTAGAATAGGCTCAAGTCGCCAACCGTTCTTCGATGTTCCAACGAATCAAGGCCGTCGGTCAGTTCCGGGTGTCCAATCAGACGAACAGCTCTTCTCTGGATAGAATCCAACAAATGCAGTGTATGTTTGGGAGCGAAGCTCCAAACATGGAAGCAGTATTCCATAGTTGGTCAAATTTGAGCTTTGTAAAGAATTAACAGTTGTTGTGGAGTGTAAAGCTTTCTGGTTCGAAACAATATTCCCAACTTTTGAGAAGCTCTCCTTGTTATGACTGCAACATGTTCATGCCAGGACATATTTGCTCCCAAATTAACGCCTAACAGATTGAGTGACGATGTTAAAGGGATGGAGTGCCCCGACATAACTATGTTGGGTTCTGCAACATTAACTTTTTTAGAAACCCGCCTGGGTTTTTGTAGCGTTAAATTCCACTTGGTTACTGTCACCCCAAGATAGAATTTCTTCCAGGTCTTTGTTAAGTTGAATGACCTCCTGCTGTCTGCGGATATTCGTCTGAGTAGTCGATGTCCGAGCATTCAAAGTGAATGAAGAGATAAGTGTACTGTCATCTGCAAAGCTGTAGATTGGATTCTGGGTCTTTTCCAGCAGATCGTTAATATAAATAAGGAAGAGAGTAGGAGATAGTATGGAACCTTGGGGCACACCGGCGTTGATAGTGAAGGTGTTAGAAAGAAATCCGTCGACTGCCACTCGTAAAGAACGCTCTCTGAGGAAACATGAGAGCCACAAACAGAACTTTTCAGACATACCATAAGAACGTAACTTAGCCAACAGCCCATCGTGCCAAACACGGTCAAATGCCTTGGATATGTCAAGAGCAACCGCTCGAGATTCTCCAGTGTTCAATTGCGTTGTTCCAAACATGTGTTACATAAGTCAGAAGATCTCCTGTTGATCTATTTTTACGAAAGCCATATTGGTGATCACTAATAATGTTGAATCCTTCAAGATATTTTAGAAGATGCTGATTGATAGCCTTTTCCATGACTTTCGATATTATTGAGAGTAGTGCGATTGGTCGGTAGTTATTTGGCAAGGTCTTCTTGCCTTTTTTAGGTATCGGCTGAACTCTGGCACATTTCTAGCAGGAAGGAAATATTCCCTTTCTGTAGGATAGGTTGAAAAGTCTACAGAACACTGGTGTTAGTTCCCTTGCACAGTTCTTGAGAACTATGGCAGGTATTCCGTCAGCGCCAGAACCCTTTTTGGTGTCTAGCTTCATCAAAATACGTTTTAAATGTTTGACCAGAGAAAAAAAAAAAAAAACGGTTAAAACCCGTGTAATGGGACTACAGTGAAAGTGACGGGAGTTTATTTGCTATAAATGTAACGATTTTTTTGAACATCAGCTCTAACTAATACCCTTTTTCATCTGAAATCTATTTACTTCAGCAATCTCTTCTTCCTGGTGATATAAAAATCGCGACTATAAACAATTCAATAAGTTCGCTCTTCCTCTATTAACTCAAAGCGTAAATATAGTGCGATTCCTTTCCTGTTATTTATATGTTCTAAATTTTTTTCTTCCTGATATCTCAGATTTTAACCAATCTTGTGTTTCTTCTGCTACAAAATAACGATTTTTTATTATCTCGGCCCCTAAATCCTACCCTCAGCTGCTAAAGAAAATAATTAGCTATAAATTGGCTATAAAAACCAACATTATATATCCCACTACTTCTCTGTTTGATAGAATACTTTTGCAGTTAGATTTAAATGGAAAATAAGGATCACTCACTGGATATCATAAGCAGTTTAAATGCAATTTATAGCCATTGCTGCTGTTTTGACAATTTAATAGTTTGATGAATACGTGGGAATTATACTTTAATGTATTATGTCACAAATTTCATAGTAAATATTAAAAAATTTCAAAAAAAGAGTGTGAATTAATTTTGAGGGATTTCTAAGAGAGGGCGTAACTTGTATTATATCGCATCGGAGCATACTGCAGCTATATTCATGGTAAAGCACTATTATTAGACTTTATTTTTTACTATATGTTATTTTGCCGAAGTGTAAACAACATATTTTTTTCGAGCATAGAATATGTCGAATTACGTGCTAACAAAACACCAATTGCGGGAAGGGTTTAATTCGCCCTGCTGAAAGTGACCGATTGCTGTCCAAAACCTACGGTGATTAATAGTATTAATAGTAGTAAAGTGAGTGGGTGGTACATTGAGTCCCTGGTGTTACTTAAATTTAAAAGTTCTTCTGTGACTCACCACTGAGCCAAGTCAGGGTCGCAGCCCTAGTCCGGCATTTCCTGCCGAGACATAGGCTACTTACCCTGACCTCCTGTAGATCTTTGGGTTCACAGAATAGTTGACCCCAGTATCTATATCTCTTGATCATTAGTGCAGAACATTCGCACAGAATGTGTATACTGTCCTCGCTTTCGCCTTCGCACAGCCGACATGTTTTCTGCTTAGCCAGTTTGAAGTTATATAGATCGGCCTGTAGTGCCACACGTCCCGTAAGAAGTCCTATACTCAGACGTAACCTTAGTTTTGACATCGACAAGAATTCCTTTGTTCTGCCTATCGTAGTTTGTTTCATAAGGAGTTCGGCATGACGAAACTTCGCTCCTATACTCCAAGAGAGTTGGTGTTCTTTATCCAACCATTCCGTGATTTTGTTTTGACCGAAAGCGAATGGAACTCCTACAACCTCTTCAGGTGTGTTGGTGATTATATTCATCGATACAAACATGTGAGTACTGGTTTCGACGCTTTAAAAGTGGTTGATTTCGAAACGGAAGGCAAAGAACGTCCAGGCCAGCAGAAAAGATGAAGAATTGGAGGCATTACTCAATGAAGACCCGTGCCAAATGGAAAAAAAAACTTGCAGAATCATTAGGAGTTGACCGCACAATCATATTCAAGCGCTTAGGTACACTGGGAATGATTCAAAAGCAAGAAAATTGAGGCCGTAGGATGAAAAGCGATTTTTCCCCTATGAACAACTAGTTGAACCGTACAATCGAAAAAGCTCTTTGAATCATATCGTAACTGGTGACCAACAATGTCCTCGCCAAAGCCGAATATTCATGACTCCAAGCTTATGATGTGTATCGGGTGGGAGCAGCTGGGTGTAGTGTATTATGAACTGCTCCAACCCAATGAAATTATTACTGGGGAACCTTACCGAGAACAACTGATGTAACTGAGCCGAGTATTGAAGGAAAAACGACAGCAATATACCAAAAGACAAGCAAAGTGATTTTTCAGCTTGACAGCGCTGGGCCACATGTTATAAAATCCTCAAGGAAACGCTAGAAGCGCTTGGATGGTATGTCCTACCTCATCCGCTGTACTCACCAGACATTGTTCCTTCTGACTGTGACTTATTCCGATCGACGACGCATGGCCTGTCTGAACAGCGCTTCTATTCTTATGAAGATACCATTCGTCGATAGCCTCAAAAGATGAGTCGTTCTTTCAACGTAGTACTCATAACTGCCACAAAGATGGGAGAAAGTCGTGGCTAGCGACGGACAATACCTTGAATAATCAATTTGTAATAATTTTTTTACAACAGCGATATTTTTACCGAAAAATTCTTTAAAATTATTTCATACACCCATGTACACGTAGGCTGAAAAGTTTTTGGTATAACACATTTTTTTTGCAAAAATCAACATAGTCTCCTTCAAGAGCGATACAATCAGTCCAACGTTTTTCTAACATTTCTATATCTTTTTTGTAGAAAGATTCGTCTTTGCCTTCAAATAGGCCTCAGTTTCGGCGATAACTTCTTCATTGGAACCAAATCTCTTTCACACGAGCGTTTTCTTGAGGTCTGCGAATGGATAATAGTTGCTGGAGGCCAAGTCTGGAAAATACGATTGATGAAGAAACAATTCGAACTTCAATTCATGAAACTTTGTCATCGTAACCATGTGACTTGTAAATGATGAAAGATTTTCCAGGGGCAGAGTGAACGGTATTTTTTTCCATCAAAAAACAATATTTAATAAACACATAGAATTCGATTTTTCCCATTGTTTTGAAAATATGTCATGAAATTTGGATAGGTTCGAAGGTTGGTACTTCCTAAAAATCATTTGGATTTTTTGAAAAGGGCGACATCTATGTGTCAGACCAAACACTTTTCAGCCTACGTGTACATGTAGATTAGAATTAATGAAATCTGGCCGGTGGACCAGAGGGTGTAAATTAGGAGGCACAGGAAACCAGGGAAATTTGATGGTATATTAGTAAAACTTAGATAAAAATTAATAAAGAGAAACGAGCTAACGAAGAATTATTTTTTCTACTTTTCTCGATTCTCTTCGTAAACAAAAATACCATAACCACTTTAACAAACTGTAAGTAAAGCAATAAAAATAACCTTCAAGGGAAAAACGCAGACACCGTAAAATAAAGTTATCTTTGTGAGCACAGATCGTGACACTGTAAACATTTTAGCTTAACTAAGTCTAGGGCTGAATGAGTTTAAGTGGTGTTAGAAAATTGTATAAAATTTTATTTACGGCCTAGTTATAATTGTTTGAGCAGTCATTTTGAAGGTACCTTAGGAAGGATTTTAGTCTAGAGGTTCAAATAGATCGATATTTTGCTTTTTTCTCTCGTTTTGATAGTTTGAGTCCTTGAAAATGTATCAGTAAAACGAGTTCTTCCAATTAAAATGAATAAATAAATAAGGCAGTTACAAAGTTCTAAAGGGATGGTGCACTAGGCGATGAGAAATCAGTGGAATACTTTGGAGTAGGTCGAAAAAATTAGAAAGGTCAAATATTCGTTCAGGTTATTTCAGGAATCGAAAGTCAAAATCTTTATATAAATAACTGTTCACGAAGAGAAAATGTCGAATATGCACGGAAGAGCTCCAGATGTAACAACAATAAATGATATCGGTTATTCATAACATCATAAAATCATCTAGTTACAGATGTAAAGGCCAGTAACAATGGAATTGTAAGATAAATAGAAATACACAAGAAGAACGAACAACACTAACGAGGAACAATAAACAAAATTTATAGATAAATCCTTGGTAAGAGAACTGACGCATACCAAGTACAACAACAAGGAACCTATGGTACAGTAAAATTCGAAAATAAGGCTCACTAGAATTAAATATAAAACTAATAAGTCCTCCTCAGGGGCTAGAATTATCCTAGATTTTTCTAGTACGGGTTTGACGTACCCGAGGTGCCCGAGTCATGTTGTGTAGTCTTGTATTGTCAAAATTGTTTGTCCTCGTCTTTAAATGTCAAATACGTAATCCTAAGGTGTCAAGATACCGTGCCGAGGGGATGAATGATTCAGCGGGCATGAATCTCTAACGGTTCCTACCGAACACCAGGCGTCCTCCGGTAGTATCACAGCCTTACCATAATATCCATGCTCTGTTATGGTCGACAGTTTTTTCCTAGGCAACTCGTGGGACTTAAATGCCTCAAACAAACCAAATAAACAAAAAACAAAACGGGTCAAAAAGACCCAGAATAGAGTCAATTCCCTCTACTCCAGAAGTACCGAAATATGATAGATTTTTTAAAATAAGTTTAGTTACGGGTTCATTCAAGAATGTCTCGCCATTCTTATTACATAAAGCTCTCCAAGCCAAAATAGGCACTCTGGCGGAAACGAGAAAACTAGCTGATGGTTCACTGCTCATACAGGTAATCAGTGAAAATCAATCATTCAATGCTTCCAAACTAACACAATTACACAATTTTGATGTTATCACCACACCACATAAGACCTTAAATACCATCAAGGGTATAATTACTTGCCACGACTTGGCAAACTGTTCTGACGAAGAAATACTGGAGAATTTGAGCAGTCAAAGAGTCACAGAAATATATAGATTACCCCCAAGAAAGGATTCGGATCAGCCATCTAATACATTCATTTTATCATTCAACCTCCACCAACTGCCCACCAAACTATTCGCTGGTTGGTACTCGCTAAGAGTACGACCATACATCCAGAGCCCCATGAGGTGCTTTCATTGCCAAAGGTTTGGGCATACCGCTGGCAAATGCTCACAAGATCCCCTATGCCCTTCCTGCGGTCACGCACAACACCCCGACAATCCCTGTTCCAACTCACCCAAATGCGCAAACTGCAACGGCCCCCACTCACCCAGATTCAAGGGCTGCCCGCAGTACAAACAGGAGTTCGAGATACGAAAGATCAGAGCGACTGACAAAGTCTCGTATTTCGAAGCAAAAAAGAAGTATCAAAATCTAAACCCCACATTTTCAATCTCGTATAGTTCAGTGGCAAGGGGTTCAAAACCAAAACAATGTTCAGTCTCAACCCAATGTGACCTCGACTCATTCCAAAACACCTTCTCACAACCTTCACCCCCTCCCACCCAACCCCCCTTCACCCTCACTCTTCTCACAATTCCCCCATCACACATCCCACCAACCAACCAACAATCCAAACAACCCTCCCTCCCTTCTTCTAAAACACCAACAAACTCACAGAATCCATTAACAATTCCACAAAACAAGCCAAAAACAGATCTTTCTACTAACAAACAAAACACGACAGACATCAAACAACAAACTAACACAAAAACATTCCCAACAAAATCCGACACTCACCGACATAACGCAGACTCAAACAAAAGAATTACCACCACTCGACCCAAAAAAAACTACTCCCAACTCCTCTAGGGAGTCCATACTGGAATTGTCAACCTCTGACACTTCCATGGATTTGGATCCTATACTAAATATGAACAAGTCGTCTAGTAGCAGTAAAAAATCAAAATAACTAGCATTCCACCCATTACTACAATGGAATGTGAATGGATTTGCTCAGAGACAAGGGGATCTAGCTTTATTAGTAAATTCTTTTAAACCATCTATTCTAGCTATACAAGAAACCAACTTCAAAGATTCAAAATTTCTGAAAATAAAAAACTATAATTCAATTATAAAAAACAGAACAGATCAAGCAAGAGCATCGGGAGGAGTGGCTCTTTACATTCACAAATCCCTGGAATTCAATGAAATCAACCTTCAAACTACTCTGGAGGCAGTAGCCATAACTCTCGCATCCATAACTGTGTGTAGTATCTACTTATCACCAAGCATTGACTATCCATCGCCAATTATTAACGATCTACTTTCACAACTCCCTTCACCTTTCATCCTCCTTGGTGATCTAAATACCCATAACAAACTATGGGGCTCTTCTCACAACACGACTCGTGGCAAAATGATAGAAGACATTCTGCTACTAAACAACATAGCCATTATCAATTATCCTTCTCCAACTCACCTAAACTCTTCGTCTGGCACTTTTTCGACAATTGATCTGTCTCTCTGCAGTCAGTCACTGGCGGATATTCTTGAATGGGACATTCTACCTGACACCCATGGCAGTGACCACTTTCCCATCATCCTTCGATTCCCCACAACCTATCCTTATTCTCCTACTCCTCAAACCAAGTGGAACACTGCCAAGGCCGACTGGACTAAATTCAGCGCAACTCTATCTGCTCCTATATCGCAGATACACGATGTAGACACTTACATTCAAGAGTTCTCTTACATTATTTTAAAAGCTGCACACGAAGCAATTCCATCACACCAACATTCCAGAAACAAAACTCCTGTTCCTTGGTGGAAGAGTGAATGCTCTAAGCTACTCAAGGCAAGAAAAAAGGCATTAAACTTATTCAAACGCCATCCAACAGAGGTCAATTTCATAGAGTATAAGAGAAAAAGAGCACAAGCCAAACGAGTATTCAAGGAAACCAAAATAAAATCATGGAGGGATCTAACTTCATCGTTGCGACATCCACTATCATCAGGCCAACTTTGGCAATTGGTAAGAAAAATGAAGGGCACACAATCTCACACAATACCTTCACTTCTCAACAATGACATTTATATCTCAGACCCCAAAGAAATCATAGACGCAATTGCCCACACTTACCAAACAAAATCAACTCCTAAAGACACGAACATACTACCAATCAATACAACTCTATCCTTCGATTCCGAGCAACATCACCACTATAATTTCCCCTTCTCTATGCATGAATTGAATACTGCAATTAGAATATCAAAAAACACTGCACCTGGCCCTGACTCCATCCTATTATCGATGATTCAACATCTCTCTGAAACCATGCTCAAATCCTTATTGGATTATTACAACTATCTCTGGTGCAATTCTAAATTTCCCGCATCATGGCTGCATTCCATCATTGTACCAATACATAAGGCTGGCAAACCGAGATCATTACCAAACAGTTACAGACCAATTTCACTGACCAATCATCTTTGCAAGATACTAGAAAGAATGGTACACCAGCGATTAACATGGGTTCTAGAAACAAAGAATCATCTGTCACAATTTCAATACGGATTCAGAAAGCATAGGTCAGCTATCGATCATCTTGCTTCTTTAGACACCGACCTAAGAATAGCCATGCAGAGGAATCAACATACGTGTCTTGCTTCACTAGACTTAAGCAATGCTTTTGACATAACAAATGGAAACATTATTCTCGAACAACTGAATGAGATGGGCTTTACCGGGGCTCTACCAAAATTCATCAAGAATTTCCTTTCCCCAAGAACTTTCCAAGTCAGAGCAAATGGATTATTATCAAATACTCACATCCTCAGACTTGGTGTACCACAGGGTTCTGTCCTTAGCCCAACCCTCTTCAATATCGCAATCCAAACCATCACAAAACAGATTCCAACTTCCTTGAAATTTAAATTGTTTGCTGATGACATAGTCATCTACCATTCCAATCAGTCACACAGAGAAACCTCAAGTACTCTACAGACAGCCATTGCATCAGTAAACAATTGGGCAATCAACAACGACTTCAACTTCTCACCAACCAAGTCAAATACAATACATATCTGCAAGGTCAGAAATTGTCTAAAAACGGATTCATTCCATATTAACAATAATGGCATACCATCAGCAACAACTATCAAAATACTCGGCCTGACATTCGACAACAGACTCTGCTGGAACCCACACATCAAACATCTCAAAGCTCGCACCACCCAAGATTTAAATATACTCAGAATACTAGCTAACACCAAGTGGGGTGCAGACTTCATTTCTCTAAATAATTTATACAAGTCTCTCATTCTCTCAAAGCTTAGA
>CM032448.1:80776055-80821055 GCA_019049505.1 Pachyrhynchus sulphureomaculatus | reverse complement strand
TGAGTATTGATATTCCAGCTGAACGTTGCCGGTAGTACATGTCGAAAGCAAGAAGTTTATATTTTAAATTCTTGTTTCATTGGTAAGCTTCGCAGGCATGGAGTACGATGCTCTTAAACGTTGAGTTATAGATCTAATACCTCTTTTCAATTGACATTTTCTTTGAAAGGACAGAATAACAGTGTTGTATGACGGCTTTTCTTTTGCTTATTCTATCTTTTATGTATTTTTATGTTCTACCGACTATCTCTGTTCTTGTTCCTAATTAGATGTAGTAATTACAGACATCAGTCACTTATCCTCCGTTTAAGGTCAGTTTTTCCGATTATCCTCCAATACATAGCAAGAATTAAAGCGAACATATAAAAATATAATAAACTCTCAATAAAAATAATAAGACGAAAATTAGATAAACACTTGAATACGATCAACAGCGTAACTCCAAGGCAGATTCGAGATAAATGAACATTTTGTTTAAAGTATAAATACTGAGATACTTTAAAAATTGTTAAAAATAAAAACATATTTTTTTTTAAAAGTAGCATATTGTAATAAATATTATTAATTCAATAAAATTTCTTATATATACACAGCTTTAAATGACTTAGATTTAACTCTGAAATACTCAGGAATCACATTAGAAATTTCAAAAATATTATAGGAAAAAGACTTTTTAAATTGTTCAGTTCAATGAGTTAGAACAGTAAGGCCACCTCGAATCTGGTTTAAGTTCTATATATATATATATATATATATATATATATATATATATATATATATATATATATATATGTATATATATATATATATACATATATATATATTTGTATATATATATATATATATATATATATATATATATATATATATATATATATATATGTATACATATATATATATTTGTATATATGTATATATATATATATATATATATATATATATATATATATATATAAATAATAAACAATAAAACTACTTAATTACTTTGTTAACTGTCACTAAATATATTTGTAAAGATTTTTTTACAATTGCGTTATCGCGATTTCGTAGTACAGCTACATTGTCAAACGCTTAACTAAGACTTAACTTTGACAATGTAGTTGTACTACGAAATCGCGATAATGCAATTGTAAAAAAATCTTTACAAATATATTTAGTAAGAGTTAACAAAGTAATTAAGTAGTTTTTATTGTTAAAATGTACTGTCACAAAGTAACGGACCACTCAATCCACTCATATATATATATATATATATATATATATATATATATATATATATATATATATATATATATATATGTTTATGTGTATATATATATATATATATATATATATATATATATATATATATATATATATACAAATATTAAATTTTCTTGGGTTTAATATTTATGAACTTAAAAAATTTGTTTTATATCATAGTATATATTTTGGACAAAACGTTTCGACCACACATTAAGGTCCTCATCAGTTATTTATTTTAAAATACTGTACACATATAAGTTAAAAATAAACTAAAACGATACATGAGAACATCACATGTAACATTTTACTTGGACAGACTTTAGTATTAGGTATGTATATATAATATATATATATATATATATATATATATATATATATATATATATATATACATATACACTAACGTGCATAGAAATCGGCCCACTGTAAACTTTTGACTTTAACTATATTTTTTTTTTAAATTATTCATCAGATCAAAAAAAGAAATATGCTGTTTGAAAGACAATTTAATGTGAGTATAAATTTATCAAGAAGGCTTATCGTTTATATGCGTAGCAACCGGTAAGCAAATGAAACGTGTTTATGTGGTGATTGTAACGAAAATAACAAATTTGTCAAATATTAAAATTATTGCGTTTGCAACTGAAATTTGCATATTAATTCGTTTTTCATAATCTCAGTAGTGTTTAAGTGTATTAGTTTAATGCATACTACACCACAAAAAGCCGCCCAAGTTTTTGCTTTAATCGAAAATGGACTTAGTCAGCGAGCTGTTGCTAGACAATTGAATATGACACGCGCAGCGGTTCGAAGAGTGTACAAACGTTATGAGGAGACTGGATCCTTTCATAGGCGACCTGGAACAGGCAGAAGGCGATTTACAACCGCTCGTGATGACCGCTTTATTGTGTCAACAACATTAAGAAATCGTCACCTTAATGCCGTTCAAGTGCAACGACAGCTCCGTGAGGTGCGAGGAGTGGCTATTAGTCAGTGGACAGTAAGACGAAGACTGCAGGAAAATAACTTGACCCCTAAAACAACTGCGATTGGTCCAAAACTTACTCCAGCTCATCGGCAAGCCCGCCTGCGTTTTGCACAGGATCTTCTGAATTGGACGTTGGAACAATGGGGATCTGTTCTGTTCACAGATGAGACCAGAATATGCCTCCATGGTAGCGACCGAAGAAGGAAAGTGTACCGAAGACCAAGAGAGCGATTTGCAGATTGCTGCTTTGAAGAGCGGAGTGCTTATGGAGGTGGTTCCTGTATGATCTGGGGTGCAATTTCTATAGGAGCACAAACCGACCCTGAGTTCATTCGTAGGGGCGACCGTGTTCACGGAAGAAGAGGTTTAACGGCTGCTAGATATATCGAGGAGATTTTAGCAATTTATGTGGTACCTTACGTCGACTACATTGGAGACGAATTTACCTTTATGCATGACAATGCAAGGCCGCACACCGCAAGAATCGTGCAAGATTACATTGCAGAAGTCGGTTTTCGGGTTATGGAGTGGCCAGCATACAGTCCTGATCTAAATCCGATCGAACATTTATGGGATGAGTTAAAACGAAGAATTCGAGCTAGACTTCATACCCCAAACTCGATCGCAGAGCTTATTGTTGCAGTAGAAGAAGAGTGGTTTAACATCCCTCAAGAAACAATAGCAAACTTGATTAGATCTTTGCCTAATCGTATGAGAGATGTTATTAGGGCAAGAGAAGGTCATACCCATTATTAAAAAAATTAAGTTTTAAGTTTTAAATTGTCAATAACCCTATTTATGTTAATAATAAAAAAGCTTAATTTGCTTAATGCATTAATTTCACTATGTTAAACATAGGAAGTCGAAATAAATTTTCGTAAATTTATACTCACATTAAAGCATATTAAATTGTCTTTCAAACAGCATATTTCTTTTTTTGATCTGTTGAATAATTTTTTTAAAAAAAATATAGTTAAAGTCAAAAGTTTACAATGGGCCGATTTCTATGCACGCAAGTTTATATTTACATATATATATATATATATATATATATATATATATATATATATATATATATATATATGTATATTGCTTAGTTATTGTTATCCATATTTTATCTTTTTATACCAAAGTTTATCTGTTAATTTTGTATAAATACCTACCTGAAATTATATTGTTGTCTTAGTTTATTCACAGCTTTGGCTGAAATAAAGTTGAATCTTAAAATTCACTCTCAGAGTAATTAAAATATTCCAAACCAATGCCAACCCTCTGAAATATCGAGTCGAACAAACAAAACAGTCAAGCATGTTCTTTACCAAAAACGATGAGTCGACCCTTTTATTAAGTTTTATATAATCAACATATATATTTTCCATTCCGCTTCATTGGGCTTAGTTTTGTGTTCGGATTGTTAAATTCAACTTAGCTGATTAATTATAATTGACAGTAAACTATAAATATGATAGCTGTGTAAATATGATACTGAACTGTAAATGTGATAACTGTGTTCTTTAAAAATCCGCAAATTAATATATATATATATATATATATATATATATATATATATATATATATATATATATATATATATATAACATTAAAATTCTGGGTTTCAATCCGTTCGTCTAACAATGAATTTGCACGACGTTTCGCCAACGCAAACTGAACACAGCAGCAGCAAGAGCACTTGAAAATGCCAAATGAGATTTTGGTGAATATATGTATATATATATATATATATATATATATATATATATATATATATATATATATATATATATATATATATATATACATATACATTGTTTTTGCACTTTATATGTAGAACTCATTTTCCAAAAATTATTTGAACATTTCACTCTAGTGTCAAGAGAGGGAACATGAATCTCACTTATATGCTTTAACAGATAAATCAAATGCAAATTTAACTGCTTCCTGAAAACCAGAGCATCTGTCATAAAGTAAATCTCTTACGTGAAACTTCTTTTAAAATTTCAGGTACTTTGAAGTTTCCGATGGTGGGTTAGAAATGAGTTGAAGTTTAATATCGGCCCGTAGTATCGTGGCAAAGTCATATCACTATTATAAGATTCTAATATTTGATTTAATTCCTGTCAATGCCATCTAATTGTATAAACTGCCTAGAAATGGGATCGCTAATTATGAATTATACAACTTATATTCGCTGCTGTATCGTCACCTAATTTATGCTCACCCAATATTTTAAAACGTCTGTGAGTCGGTATACATTTTTTTTGTATTCATATATTCTAAAGTTCATAAGTCATATGCTAATATCAAAAAGTTGTTTCTCATTTTCATCGGTAAAACTTTGAGGATATGCGCACATAAATATCAATGTCCAAATGCAAGCAATAACTTCCTGAAAACTGAAGCAACGACAACCAAGTAAATATTCTACATACTTTTGAAATTTTGAGTGCCAAAAGTACGATGACAAACATTGGGTAGTGAATAAGAATTAACTGGAACTTTCGAATTTCGCATCAGGTTTTATATTATATGATTTGAAACAAATGCTTTTTAATTTTTATGGTCGTCACTAATGTATTAGTGCCTGCCACTTGCAAACTTATATATATATATATATATATATATATATATATATATATATATATATATATATATATATATATATATTATCCCTTTTTTTTGGTTTCTTGAACATGTAACAACTAGATTCTTTTTACAATTTTCTTGGGTTTAATATTCGCTAATTGAAAAACTTGTTATATATCATAGTATACATAGTAGACAGTTGTTTACTCTACAATAAATACATTTTTTTGCTTTTTTTTCCTTGTTTAGTTATGTTATATTAACACCAGATTTTATATTATATGATTTGAAACAAATGCTATATATATATATATATATATATATATATATATATATATATATATATATATATATATATGTATATACATATATATACATATATATACATATATACATATATATATATATATATATATATATATATATATATATATATATATATATATATATATACTTTTTATCCTTTTTTTTGGTTTCTTGAACATGTAACTTTTCTTGGGTTTACTATTCGCTAATTGAAAAACTTGTTTTATATCATAGTATACATAGTAGACAGTTGTTTACTCTACATAAAATATTTTTGTTTTTTTTTTCCTTGTTTAGTCATGTTATATTTACATTGTATCTATCCTACATACTATTATTGATTTACAGCTTACCTTTCATTTATTACAAAAAAAAACCGTAGACATGCAAATTAAAATAATTTGGTCTCATATGTAGTTTAATATGTTTAACTCTAAATAATTAGAAAATAATGAAAATATAATATAGCAATTTTCTGATTCAAAAAAGGCCTATAATATTATAAATACGGAGAAACTTCTTTAATTTTTTTTCTGTCTCTTTATTTATTAGGGTGTTTGACTGTAATTAACAAAAAATGAGAGAAATAGGTTTAAAAATAAACTGTACCAAAACAATTATTTGAACAACGAAAGTGAAGATAACAGCCAGGAACTATTAATAGAAGGTGAAAGAATAGGAAAAATACATTAATATATTTAGGAAAAAAAAATCATAATATCAAAAATAATTAAAACGATAACTCGGATAGAAGAGTCTTGTTAGCTTGGTCTGCATTTGGAAAGTTAGAATCTACATTTAAATTAGACATCCCAAATACAATTGAAGACAGAGTATTCGATCATTATGTACTGCCGGATTAATCTATGGCACTGAAACGTGGGCTTTAAATAAAAGTATAATAAATAAACTTCAGGTAACCCAAACAGCAATAAAGAGCAGAATGCTAAATTTTAGACTCCAAGATCGTATTCCTAATATCGAGATACGAAGAAGATCAAAAGTGGTAGATCTAATACAACGTATATATATATATATATATATATATATATATATATATATATATATATATATATATATACATATATATATAAAGGTGGAATTGGGCGAGGCATATCGCAAGGATGAATGATAACAGATGGACAGGCCATATAGTTGAGTTGGAGGTCTAGAGAATATAAAAGATGCAGAGGTAGACCACAGACAAGATGCACGACATAAAAAGATTAGCGGGATACGATTGGATTCAAAAAGCAAACAACAGAGCTCATTGTAAACAACTTGAGGAGGCTTATATCCGACTATAGTTGGAATAGACTAATGATGGTGATGATGAATGAGAGAATAATTTTCTGATTCCTCAAAGCACCTAAAAAAGATTTATACGGAACTCTCTTTTTCACTTATTTTACCCCATATATGTCTCACTATAAATAATGGAAAAAGTGAAAAAAAATAGCACAATTTTTAGATTTTTCGACTCGAGTAATTGAAAAGATCGAAAGAGTGTATTACGATGTATACAAATATTTTTTAACTTCTTTCCCGATCTCGTTAACCCTTTATATATTTGACTGTAAATAGTTTTTGGATTTCTTCACACTAAGAATTCTGAGAAGGATGTATATTAGGATATATATTGAGAAACCTATTATTCCTTCTCCATTCTTTTAACCTCTTGTATGTATAACCATAAATAATGAAACAATTTTCAAATTACCTGGCTCCAAGAACCCTGAAAAAGACGCATTACTTGACATCAATGGAGCAACTTTTTAACTTCCTACTTACCCTTTTAACCGTTTGTATGCTTGAGTACAAATAATTGAAAATAATGCAAAAACAATACAATTTTTGAGTTTTCTTGAATAAAAAAAAATCGCACATATTTCAGAGTCTTCAACTCCAAGAATCCTAAACAGAGTATGTGACAGAATATACAGAGCAACTCCGCTAACTTTCTTCTCCACTTTATTAATCCTTTATATTTTTGACTATAATTAATTAAAATTAACTTCTAACGACTTCAAGAACTTATAATGCGGTATGTAAGAAGCAACTTCTTTAACCCTATCTAGCCTTCTCCCCCATACTTTTTCCGGTCCCTTGTTCAACTGTAAATAATTATACTTTAAATTCATTCAATATTTCAGTTGAAAACCAGAAAAAATTATAATCATAAGGTAGAAAACCTATATTGATCCCTATCCTTTCACTCCCTTCCCCTAAAGCTATATTGCTCAAAAACTCTAGATTAAATTCTCTCGTCGAGTAATATATATTCGTTCGAGAGTTATCGTGGCAACTGTTAGGCAGACAGACCAATGGAAATGAGAGACTATGTTTCTCGTGATCTGATGTAAGAAAATGGAATGTGATTTTTTTGACGATTACAGTACTTCTTTTTAGAAAGGGAAGTAAAAAATATCTACTTGTCTTTTTTTCTCTGTACAGTTCTTGCTTTAACTTACTTATTCTAAAGAAGAAAAAAAAGAACCATAAGTCGAACAGTTTCCCTTATTTTCATCATTATCCAATACTCTCTAAAAACCCCTTTGCGAGTATACACATAAATATTAAAATTACCGTGCAAATATCACCTACTTCCGGAAAACGAGTGCACTGGTAATAAATTAAATCTCCTGAAACTTGTTCTTTTAAACTTTCAAGTACGTCTGTGAAAAGTATGATGATAAATTGAAATTTCAAGTAATAGGTAAGAATTGAGCTTCAATTTTGTAACATGATTTATTTTATGTTTGCAGTTTGAGCAATGTATCTCTGCACTTGAATTAAAATACTTTTATAATTTTAGAACTTATCGATTAAACAGACAAATCTGTTAATTGAATTGCTTAATCTAAATTGCGAGTCAACACAGTTTTTCCCTTTGTGGTGATTTCGACAGATTTTTTTGTAGAAATGATACCGTTTACGAAATCGCCTTATCACATCTGATTCCAAAGTTATTCACTATTGAGATTGTGAAAAAATATAGTATTCAGAGTATATTGTGCATTTCCATTAAGACTTACAGTAAATTGGAACGCTCGTGGAAATTGGAGGGAAAAAACAGTTAATACTGGAAAGAAATTGATAAGTTCCATACTACATACTTCTACGATTAGCTAAGCTAAAAACCAGACAAAAATATTTTTTGGTTAATATTAAATTCAAGTAATTAGTTATTTTATTTTTTTAAAAATAACCATATACTGTTCCGAATAAGTTTCTCTGTTAGTAAGCTTAATTGTAAAATGCATAAAATACACTTATTTACATATTATAGTACTTTCATAAAATTATTATTATTTATCTATAATTAGAGGTCTACATCCTCATCTGTAGTTCAATCGCGGTGGGAAGTTTCATCATCACTGTTATTTCTACCGCTTTTATCATTTTCCGACTACTATTTTAATCAGCAATTTTAAATCAGTTAATCTAGAAATTCTAAATTCTTTGGAGAATCTCGAGCAGTTGCTCTTGACATAGCCAAGGCATTCGACCATGTTTGGCACGATGGACTGTTGGCAAAGCTACGCTCTTATGGTATGTCTAAGAAGTTCTGTTTGTGGCTCTCATGTTTCCCCACAGAGCGTTCTTTACGAATGGTAGTCGAGGGATTTATTTCTAACACCTTCACTATCAACGCCGGTGTGCCCCAAGGCTCTATACTGTCTCCTACTCTCTTTCTCATTTACATTAACGATCTGCTGGAAAAGATCGGGAATCCAATATACAGCTTTGCAGACGACAGTACGCTTATATCTTCATTCACATTGAACGCTCGGACATCGGCTACTCAGACGAATATCCGCAGACAGCAGGAATTCATTCAACTTAACAAAGACCTGGAAGAAATTCTATCTTGGGGTGACAGTAACCAAGTGGAATTTAACGATACGAAAAACCAGGCGGCAGTTTTTTCTAAAAAGTTAACATTGCTGAACCCGACATAGTTACGGCGGGGCACTCCATTCCTCTAACATTGTCACTCAATTTGTTGGGCGTTAATTTGGGAGCAAATATGTCCTGGCATGAACATGTCGCAGGCAAGTTGGGAATATTAATTGGAACCCGAAAGCTTTTCACTCTACAACTGTTGATTCTTTACAAAGCTCAAATTTGACCAACTGTGGAATACTGCCCCCATGTTTGGAGCTCCTCTCCCAAACATACATTGCATTTGTTGGATTCTATTCAGAGAAGAGCTGTTCGTCTGATGGGAGACCCGGAACTGACCGACGGCCTTGATTCGCTGGAACATCGAAGAACGGTTGGCGATTTGAGCCTATTCTACAAGTGTTTTCATGGAAAGTGTTCGAAGGATTTGGCCCGCTTAATTCCTCCCAGAAAGGTGCATGTTAAAAATACACGTCGCGCTAATACTTCACATCCGTATGAGGTTCAGCTTGTTACTCCTCGTGCAACGCTTTTCAAGCAGTCTTTTATATGGAGGACTGTGTTTCCCTCGAGAACAATTTACAGCGATTCAAGAACAACGTGAATTGCCTTTTCCGCACACGTGTCGCTCCTGTAGCGCTTTAAGGACTTCCCTACAGCACGTGTGCTGGACTCATAAAAAAAAATTCTAAAGGTTTTGGAGAGAACAGCAATCTATTTGTTATAAATGTAAACATGAAAGTAAGTCGAGGGTAAGTAATAATATCTTTATTATATCCAGGTGCCACGTTATTTAGTCAGTCGTGCAGCCTTATCTTAGCGTATTTGTTAATTACATGATACGATTTCGGTTTTTTGCCATAATGAATTGTGAACTCTGTTTTATTTCTGCGAGGTAAGGTGGCTATCTCACGTACTGTCTGAACTCCTGGACTTGACCTAAGATTCATTTGAGTAGCAAACGTCAATTCTGAATTAAATGTTAGAAAGGGCAATGTTTTCGCCACTTTGCTCGGTTAACTTTATTGAACGGGATAATCATTTTAATGTCGATCTTTTTTGTATGATGCCACCAATTTTCTATGGAAAATGATACATTTCTGTCAAAATATTCTCCATACAACCTACTTTTCTATCAATTAAGCATCCGAAAAATTGTTTAATATAATTAAGAGGTATTTTTCTGCTCGACTCCTTTGCATTACAGTTAATTTCATTAAAGGATCAAGTAGTTTCATAAAATTCTTAAATTTTAATATCAACGTCATCATTAAAAGTTTACTAAAACAAAATGGCAGATACTCGCAGGAGATATTTTTGAGGTATAGATGGTTAATTAACTTATCTATTGTTGGATGCAATAATTTTCCTTGACACCGGCTGAAAATAAAACTAAAATGTGCTAATTAACATGATAATTTGAAATTATTAAAATTGAAACAAGAAATTAATTTAAAAGTAAATTAGTACATTTAAAATAAAGTATATAATTTCTGGTTCCAAAGCTATAACGACATTGAACTCTTACAAATGTTCTAATAATACATTATCAACGGGAATATTTTTTACAGAGATATATGCCGGTCTAAGACACACACGCTGATGACGACTGAATTTGTAAAGTGTTAATTCATAAGACACAAAAAAATAAAGCAATAATTAATGGTAACAAACGATGTCAAAAATTTCTAACTTCATACTGGAAATGTTTATTTACTTGTATGCACATTTTTTTCGACGTTAGACTAGTTTTGTGGACTAAATATACCTTAGTATGGTCGCACAACACCCAAATGTGCACGTATTTGTCGAGAGTGCAGCCTCTGCACGGTTGATAGTTTAAATAAATAGATAAATTTATTGATCAACTTAAAGTTCTTAATAAATAATTTGTAAATTCCTCACGGACATTCATGTATAGCTGTAGGTCATGTTACTAGTTCAAGATATTTCCAACTGTTCCAACATCGGAACAAAAACGTACTCGAGAGAAACTTTCTAAACAACCTTTGACTCGTTTAACAAAAAATAAAACTGATTTTGTGTGTCAATTTGTACCTACAGATGAGACTTGAGTTTACTAGTATGATTCTGAACCGCACAGTGGACTGAACTCGGTTGTTCAACTTCAAAGCAGCCAAAGTGGTCAAAGTCTTCCAAAAAAATTATGGCGTGAGTTTTCTGGTTTGGAAAAGGAATCTTATTAATTAATTACCTTCAAACCGGTAAAACAGTCACAGGAGAGTATTATTGCAATCTTTTGGACAAGCGTTTTTTAACAAATCATGAGGTGATAGCATCCGTAGATCAAATTTTGAAAGTCTTCCGGAAAACCACTTCAGAGATGAGTTAAATGAGTTGCAAAATTGCTGGAAAACATATATTGAGCTTAAGGAAGATTATACTGGGGAATGTATTTCGACTCATTAACTCATCTTGTTTCGTATCCGCTTTCAAAACTTATATAATCTTTATTTTAATTTCATACTTTAAAACCGAAAAGAGCTTTATTATTTACATTGTTAGTATGAATATTAAATTGCAAATTTAATTACCTCCCGAAAACTAGGGCACTAGTAATAAACTAAATCACCTATCTGAAACTTCTCTTCTTTTAGAGTTACCAAATGTGCAATGATAAGTAAAGTTTGGAATAATAAGTAAGATTAGTTTTGAAATTTGCTTTCAACTCATGATTTCATTTCATAATTAAGAAGTGCATATTCTTGTAAATTTTATAGTTAAAAAGCAGTGAAGTAGAAAAGAATCAATTAGTATAATTTGTTAAATCTGAATACTGTTGTAACAATTTTATATAAAAAAACTATTATAAATTATACTATGGAGAATGGTCACCAAAACCTGTTGCTGAATTTCTATTAATTTTGTTTTTCGAAAAATCCTGGACAAGTAATGGGTTGGAGCGTGTGATGTTTCTCTTGTTCGAGATAATTATTAATAGATCAACATCGCCCTATGAGCTCAATTACGTACATTATACGGGATGATAGAAATTATTCCACTTTAATACCATGTAGCGACACGATTTGTGTTATATACTGACGTAGATTTAGAAAGGTTACAAATTTTCGACTTTTTCTTTTTCCGATCTTAGAGTTAATAATGGTGTTAAGAGACCTGATAATTCACCTAAAATTTTCAAAATTTTAAAAGCTGATTTTTTTTCGGTAGGTAATTTGTATTATATTGTGAATTGAATCATACTAGTGTTGTGGATAAAACCACAGTTTTCCTGCCCAGAGGGTGGCATTTAATTGGGTTATATTTAAATACAGATTTTCTGGAGTCGTTTTATAGAAGCTCATTAGGATTTTTTGTATTAAGGTTAAATTTGCCTTTGAAATTTTGTTGGGAATAAATGGATTCTTCTAAAGAAGAGTTGGATATTTCTTCTGATTTTTTTACTTTTAATTTTTTTTTTGTCAAGGTACCATTTCACAATAAAATTGTGAAAAAAGCTAGTGGAGTGTCAGAATTTATTGTTTATTGAGCACCCTAGATATTTCGTTTCGTTATTTTGAATATTAGCCAAGAGATTGTTTAAAAAATTGATGGTAGTAAAAACAGTGGACTAATAGATAATGAAGGATCAGTTATAATAGATAAAGATGAAATTAAAAACACTTGGAAAAGATACATTGAGCAATTGTTCTGTAAAAATCGACTAGAACCCCTTCAGGTAGATGGAAATACGGGACCGGTCATCATTGAGCAGGAGGTTAGAATGCATTAAGAATAATGAAAGAAGGTAAAGCACCAGGACTATACAATGCAGAAACAGAATTCCTAAAGCTTCTAAATGACGAAAACATAAAATGGCTGACTTCATTATTCAATCATATTTATAATTCTGGAATCATTATCCTTTAATGGCTAAAGACTAAATTCATAACTCTACCCAAGAAAAAAAACCGGAGCTAAATCATATGGAGAGTATAGAACAAACAGTTTGATGAGCCATATCTTGAAAATATTTCTTAAAATAGTCTACAGAAGAATATACAAACTCTGTGAAGAACCGATATCTCTAACCAATTCGGTTTTAGAAACGCTATTGGTTCACATGAAGTCTTATTTAGTGCTCTGTACAGACGTGAACGTTGACATTTATGCATACTTTGTGGATTACCAAAAAGCATTTGACAGAGTACAACACAAGAAGATGATAAATGTTCTAAAGAATTTAGGCCTGGATGACAAAGATGTGAGGATTATTAAGAACCTTTATTGGAATCAGTCCGCTTCTGTGATATTAGGAGGAAAACAAACGGTGATATAAAAATCCTTTAAGATGTTAGACAAGGATGCATATTATCTCCACTAATATGTAATATTTAATCCCAACAAATAGTCGAAGAGGCTCTGACAGATCTCGATGTCGGGATTCTACTGAATAGAGAAATAATGAATAATATTCTATACGCTGATAACACGGTCATATTTGCTGACAGTCTGCTGAGCCTGCAATTACTAATGGATAGAGTGACGAGCTGCAGCCAGAGATATGGTCTTGATATTAACATAAATAAAGCAAAATTAATGGTTATTAATAAGAACAAGTTTCCTAAATATCATTTGGAAATCAACCAGAAAAATATTGAAGGAGTAAATAAGTACACATACTTAGGCACTAACATCAATGACCCATGGGACCACTCGTAAGAAATAAAGAGCTGTATTGAAAAGGCTAGAGCGGTATTCACCAAAATGAGCTCTAGATTCAAAAGCTATAAGTTGACACTGGACACGAAAGTAAAGTTTCTGCGTTGCTACGTATTCTCCAATTTGTTTTATGGAGTGGAGACATGGACCCTGCTAGAGAAAACAAGTAAAAATTGGAAGTCTTTGAAATGTGGCTATATCGTAGGAAGCCGAGAGTATTATGGGTGGACCGAGTCACGAATGAAAGAATTCTTCAAAGAATGAATAAGGAGAAAGAGGTTTTAGTTACCATTAAGTAACGTAAACTCCAATACCTCGGCCACATTATGAAAAATGTGAGCAGATTCCAGCTGTTACAGGATATACTGCATCATGTGGAAAGAGAAATATGGGGAGAAGAAGGATTTTGTGGCTGAAAAATCTTCGCACTTGGTTTTCAAATGACTACCACGCAGCTTAGGGTCGCAGTCAACAAGATGATAGCTAATATGGTTGCCAATATCCGAAACGGATAGGAACTGAGAGGAAGAGAAGAAAAGCAATAAAAAATGAAATGTATAAAACTTAGCGAAGCAGAGTATTAATCTTAAAAATATCTTTCAGGTTTCTTTTTATACTGTAAACATATTCTTTGAAAACTATTTTTTTATGTCGTGTATCGTAAAACTTTTATATATTTATTTATATTATATATTCAGTAGTGTATTGATATTTACTATTTGTCTTTGCATATATCAGAAAATAAGTGATGTATATTAAATATTAAAAAATGCATATTATTTTTATATAAAGCATATATCGTAGATAGTAGGAACTCGTTCGACTTAACAAAGACCTGAAATAAATTCTATCCTGTGGTGACAGAAACCAAGTAAAATTTAATGCTAGAAAAATCCAGGCTGCAATTGCTGCACTAGCATAGTCCCACAAGTTGCTTTGCGGTAACTTTGGAACAAATATGTCTTGGCAAAAACATGTTGCATGCATAGCAAAGAGAGCCTGCCAAAAACTGGGAATATTATTTCGAACTGGAAAGCTTCACACTCCACAACACTTTTAATCCTGTAAAACGCTCAAAGTCAACCCACTCGTTGGTGGCAGCCAGGGTCGGACAGTGACAAAGAAACCTCCAAGCAAAAAAAAGGCAGAAATACAGACAAAATTCAAAGAGCAAACGGGCTTAATCATAGATGTGCAAAAAGCTGAATTTGGAAACACCAATTATGGCAATACAAGTAGGTCGGAGGTGGCCGCTGAAATTACCGGTTTCGACTTCAACCTCATAAATCACTTGAAAGTGATTTATGAGGTGAAGTAATATCGAGTGGTCATAAAATCGACTTGAAAAAATTTGCAGATTAAGGATATGTGATCGCCAAAATTTATGTGGAGTTATACCTCTGACTCCTACGATGCACAAAATATTAATTCACGGTGCAACAATAATGGAGAAGGCACTTTTGCCCATTGGAGTACTGTCCGAAGAAGCAGCAGAGGCGCTAAACAAGCACTTTCGCCTGTACCGGCAAAATTTTATTAGATAATTCTCAAGAGAAGAACACAATTTAGATGTTCTCAACAGATTATGGCTCAGCTCAGATTCCTTAATATCTAGTAACAGGCTAAAACCCCAAAAAAATCTATGTCGTTTGGTAAAAAAGCAAAACAAATGCTTGTTTCTGCTGAATCCAATATTAACGAAGAAAGTTCCGAAGAAGAAGAGAAATCCGTGAAGGAATATGCAGAGGAAGCCGAGGAATGGATTTCGGGCGCAGACGAAGAGACGGGATACTTCATCGCAAATAATTATTTTTGTAATTTTTGTTTAAGACATGTTTTTTTTTTCTCAATATACTGTTTTTTTTTATATACAGACTAGCCGGGCCCGCGGCTCCGCTCGCGTGGACTTGATTCACTACTATCGTCACTGCTTATTCCTTATGTTACCCAACGTAATAAAATATCTCCCATTATTTCTCCTTATCTCCCAATATTTCTTCTTATTTCCCATTATCTCTACATAATTTCCATTATCTAGGCTTATCTCTGCTCATCGCCCATTATTTCTCCTTATCTCCCATTATTTCTCCTTATCTCCCATTATCTCACCTTATTTCCCATTATCTAGGCTTATCTCGACTTATCTCCCATTATTTCTCCTAATCTCCCATTATTTCTCCTTATCTCCCATTATCTCACCATAACTCCCATTATCTAGACTTATCTCTGCTTATCTCCCATTATCTCTCCTTATCTCCCATTATTTATACTTATCTCCCATTATCTCACCTTATCTCCCATTATCGAGGCTTATCTCGACTTATCTCCCATTATTTCTCCTTATCTCCCATTATCTCCCATTATCGAGGCTTATCTCGACTTATCTCCCATTAACATATTTCTCCTTATCTCCCATTATCTCACCTTATCTCCCATTATCTAGGCTTATATCGAATTATATAGAACATATGTATAAATTTATAAAAACACGTAAATCGGATAAGTGGTTCTCGAGTGATAAGCACACTAACGGACAGACAGACAGAGAGACGTTGCATTTTATATATAACATATTGTATTCTTTACTACATGATATTGTTCCATATTTAACGCTTTAGGGAGTGTATTGCAAAATAAAGCGCTAGCGGCAAACTTTTCTCCGAGTTGATTCACTATTATCGTCACTGCTTATTCCTTATGTCACCTAATAAAATATATCCTATAACCTGGCCAGAGAACATACGTATGTTTAAAAAAAAAGCACGTAAATCGGATAAGTGGTTCTCCAGTGATAAGCACACTAACGGACGGACAGATAGACAGACGGACAGAGAGACATTGCATTTTATATATATTATAGATATTCTCTGCTACATAATATTGTTCCATATTTAATGGTTTGGACTGTGTATTGCAAGAGAACGCGCTAGCGGCAAACTTTGTCCGACTTCATTTACTATTATTGTCACTCCTCATTCCTTATGCTACCTATCGTAATAAAATATAGCCTATAACCTGGCCGGAGAACATATGTATGTTTAAAAAAAAGTACGAAAATCGGATAAGTGATTCTCCAGTGATAAGCGCACTAACAGACAGACAGACAGACAGAGATACGTTGCATTTTATATATATTATAGATGTAATAAAATATATACCTATAACCTGGTCAGAGAACATATGTATGAATTTAAAAAATCACGTAAATCGGATAAGTGGTTCTCGAGGGATAAGCGCATTAACGGGCAGACAGACAGACAGACAAACATTGCATTTTATACATATTCTAGATATAGATTATTATTATTATTATATAACCTGGCCAAAGAATATATGTATGAATTTAAAAAAAGACAGGTAAATCGGATAAGTGGTTCCCGCGTGATAAACGCACTAATGGACAGACAGACAGACAGGGAGACATTGCATTTTATATATATTATAGATTATACAATACAGATATTCTTTGCTACATAATATTGTTCCATATTTAATGGTTTAGGCTGTGTATTGCAAAGGCACGGGCTAGCGGCAAACTTATTTCCGACATCACTCACTATTTTACGTCACTGCTCATTCCTTATGCTACCTACCGTAATAAAATATAGCCTATAACCTGGCCAGAGAACATATGTATGTTTTAAAAAAAAAGTACGTAAATAGGATAAGTGGTTCTTCAGTGATAGGCGCACTAACGGACAGACAGACAGACAGACAGACAGAGAGACGTTGCATTTTATATATATTATAGATTAAAATGTATTTTCCTTTAAAGTATGCACTCCAGAAAGCTTTCACTGCTATATTTAGAAATCTCTATGTGCAACGATAGAATAGTGCTCCTATGTTTGGGACTCTGCTCCCATACATATGCTGCATTTACTAGATTTTACTCCTTAATTCCTGGGAATAGTGAAGAACCGTTGGCGACTTGAGTCTATTCTATAAATCCTTTAATGGAGAGTGTTCAGTGGATATAGCTCGCATAATTCTCCCCAGAGCGGTGCATGCTAGGAATACACGTTAAGATATTATATCCGTATGAGGTTCAGCTTGCCATTCTTCGTACAACTCTTATTAATTAATTGATATGGAGAACTTTTTGGAATGATTTGCCCAGCACGGTATTTCCTACCAAGTATAACTTACAGTGATTCATGGCGAACGTGAAGCGCTTTTTCCGCATACGCGTCGCTCCTTACCTCTTTAGGGATTGTTCTGCAGCATTTATGTTATACCCATAAAAAAATTGTTGAAGAAGATACGCTTGAAAAACATTTTTTTTTAAAAACTCTTTTTCAAGAAAAACAAGTTTTGTTTTCAATAATAAAATTTACATTTGAAACTGATTTTCGCACGATTTCCCGGAAACTAAAGAACGTATTCTTGGAACTAGATCTTTGAATTGTTAACTACCCACTAAGCTTTAAAGTATGAACTTCAAAACTTTTCGAACTTCCTTATTTAACTAAGCTCGTGCATTTTAACTATCAATTCGGACTTTGCGTTTAATATTAATGGCACTTTAATTTTAATATTTAAAGAATAATAAATTATTTCCTTGGTTTTACATATACAGGGTGACATATCACGAATTCTATAAAATTTGAGAGAAAGTGTATACCTTACTAAGTCCACTGCTCTATTTCGGATTATACAGTAAGGAAACATACTAGGTCTTATTTGCTTCGCTTATTTAATAACGCCTCACTTTAATTTATAAGTCATCAGACAATCTGAAGAACATCTTTGTTAATCCCAAGGACAATATAGCTAACTGTGAGAAAAGGCGAATTTATGAAATTAATTGCAATGATTGCGACAAAAAGTATGTTGGACAAACTAAAAGGTCAATTAAAATAGGATTTAAAGAACATTTAGCACACTTAAGATACGGTAGAATAAAAAAGTCTAGCATTGCCGAACATGCTCTTGAGGCTAATCATACCATAACTTCAGACAATCTGAGATTAATTAAAGATGTATCTGATAGGAGATTCTTAAACGCATGCGAAAGTATGGAAATTATGAAATGCAAAAGACAGATGGCCTATTCCTTATAGTCCCCTCTACTGGTTACTCAACCAAAACTAATGGTTCCACTCACGCGATTAGTTTTGCATGAGTAATTAGGTTTTTAGACTAAGTATAAATACGTTAGATTGTAAGTTGAGCTTTAGTGAATCATCGCTTTTTGAAAGAGTTTTCTTTGGAAATGACACTTTTCGTGCTTTAGCAGGTATCTTACAGTCCAATTTAGAGAGACAGGACTTTTATACTCTAATTACAACGGAAATCTCTGAATTAAATTGAAACTTCAAAAATGTCATTTCCAGTTTAACAGAAAATTAACAGTAATTACTAAGACAGAAATAGAAACTTGTTAGTTACTCTGATTTAACTTGTATTGTTGAGATGCTTTATGCTGTTTCATGCTGCTAAAGGGTGAAACATCTCATTTTTAGGTGTCAGTATAGGAACTTATAAATTTAATTTTCACAGTGAGCTTTGAAAGTTATGTGATGTACAGTACATACAATTAAAAAATGGTTTTTGTTAAAGTTAGAAATAATGAAAAAATAATATAATTGTTAAATTTCTCATCTCCAAGAATTCTGAAATTATCATATATTATGATACATCTGCAACTCCTCTATTTCCTCCTCCATTCCCTTAGCCCCTAATATATTTTATGGTTAATAATTATGTTAAAAACTTCCCAATGATCATAACCAAAAACCACAAAAAAATTCTTAAAATATTATTGAGACTATTCAATGTTGAATAACTTCTTACCTCTTCCACCCTCTCTCTTAATTCAAATTGGAAATAATGAATAAATAATATAACTTTCAGATTCTTTGATTCCAAGAACTCTGAAAAGGACGTGTATATATATATATATATATATATATATATATATATATATATATATATAT
This sequence comes from Pachyrhynchus sulphureomaculatus, assembly GCA_019049505.1. Lineage (NCBI taxonomy): Eukaryota > Metazoa > Arthropoda > Insecta > Coleoptera > Curculionidae > Pachyrhynchus > Pachyrhynchus sulphureomaculatus. The sequence continues at coordinate 80,801,405 of CM032448.1, read as the reverse complement.
ATATATATATATATATATATATATATTTAACTTCCTTTGCTGCAGCAAAAGAAGTTAAAAGAGATATTTAAGTCCTACAATTATGGCAAAATATTTGAAAATTAAAACCCAAGAAAAATTATATTTTCTTTTGTTTCTAGAAGCCTATATTTAAACAATAAATTTACATGTGGAGAAGCATAAAACTACGATGATTTCTTTTGCCTAATGCACCACCTGTTACAACTATTATGATGGTGATTTACGGCTGAATTTACTCGTTACGTGCCGCGTATTTGTTAATCGTATAATCCCATTAAAAAACTTTCAAGAAAAAGAATTTCTTTATCAGAATAATACTAAATGATCAGGTTTTATTAGAAAACATAAAAAATCTTTTTAGCTGGAACTGAAAACATTTTATAGTAATACCCTCCTAAGATATTACTTCTTGAAAATCTCTTAAAAACCGTACTCAAGAGTATGGGAAAAATGTAAAGAAACTTATCTGCCATCCACTCTTAAAAACACAATGCCTCTATTGTCATTATAACTAGGCACCTACTGTACAATGGTACAGCTGTCGTACAATATTGTAAAAGGGCGGATACAAATATGTTATAATACAGCGCTACTATTTTCTTGAATTTCGAAAACTTTAGATCTTTTTGGCAGAATATGTATATTTTGATTGCCGATAATTATCCTTTTCTTTAGTTAATAATTTTTATCGTTTATTAAAAAAGTCGCCAGATTCGACACCAGATTCTTATTAATTTAAAAATCAGTCTATATTTAAATTAAACCGTCAGAGCTATCCAATTCGGTGCTTTAACTTTCGAGTGTATCCTTGAAAGATATAAATGAAGTTAATAAATAAGGTCGAAATAAATTTAAAAAAGGCGAATAAATTTTTCATTAAAACATGAAAAATGAAATGAGAAATGACACGAAATTTGAACCACACTATTAGACAATCGTTAAGCATCTTAATATTGAATGATTAAAGAACCCGAGTTCACATTACCTTTTTCTGTCCACTAATGTCGACGTCGGCATTCTTTCGTACCGAAAAAGATCAGTTTACTTCGAACTTTCGAATTGATTACAACCTTCAGCAAAAAATTCTCCGTGTAAAAGAGAGAAACTAAATTTAAAGTTGTACAAACAAACGTATCTTTGGAGAATGTTTTCCAAAATATAACATGATGTAAACCAAAAGTTACAAATTCTTAACAAATTTCCTTAAAGTGATTGCTTTAAATACCCAAATTAAGTGATTTATTTGTGTCGATAATTGCACCATGTTAATTAAATTATTTAAAATACTGAGTTTAAACTAAAAAATATGGCAACCGATATCTTGGGATGTAAATTTAAGGTAAGGTTCTTCCATGACAACTTTATTACAACTCAGACAATAAAGAACAATTTTCTTTTCTGTTTTATACTGCATCTAAATAATTAATAAAAGTTAATATAAAAAACTTTTCTTTCTTGAATAATCAGTAAAAATGGTTTGGCTGGTCTCATGACTAAAGCTAAAATATTGCAGAAAAATATAACATGTTTAACTCAAAACAAGGTCTTCGCCCTATGCTCATTCATTATTCCTCTTTTGGAACCACACAGGTAAAGTTTTAAATTCGCTGAACGTCTAGATGTCAGTATCAGCCGGTTCCGTGAATCCTAATTCTAAATAATTCAAGGACTCCTGTTCATGTAATTTTTTTGTTTTTTAATAATGTTGGCACTACGGTTCCATACTATAGCAAAATATAAAAGTTCTTCCAACTGACAAGAACAAGATTTTTAAAGTAACAAGGAATTTATAAACAAGTTTAGTTTCTAAGTTGGGAATGTGGAATCTTTGGCACAATGATACTACTCAGTATATATCACCACTACACCAAACACTTTATTTTTGCACTCGACGCGCGTTTCGCTAACCATGTTAGCTTCATCAGGAGTGATGATTGACTAGTCAATCATCGCTCCTGATGAAGCTAACATGGTTAGCTAAACGCGCGTCCAGAGCAAAAATAAAGTGTTTGGTGTAGTGGTGATATATACTGAATAAGTTTAGTTTCATCGGATTTCATGTTGCGCTGTTTAATTTTTTATAACGAAAACTCCATATAGGAACTGTTAAGCTAAATAGTTTTATAATAGGACATATTTCTATTGTATGTTGAAGGAAATATCCAATATTTTACGACTGATTTTTAAGATTATATACTAGTCAGTAGCAACAGAAATAGCACAAATCTTATAACTCCTAATTTTCATCTTTAAAAACAAGAGTAAAATAATTTTTAAAGACTTTCTTTTAGAAGTATTAGAAAACATGTTAGGAAAACTATTTAGTATTTGGATTTTTGCATTTAAACATCCCTCCGACCTATTTATCCTTGACATATTTAATATGTTATCTTTTACAATTACATGAATCAACTTAAAATAACAGAAAGGAAAATAATGACGTCCAGTATAATATATGCCAAAATCAATTTTGAATGGGACTTCTATATCAATATCGGTCCCCAGATGCAACTGATCTTCAATAAAATTTATATATATATATATATATATATATATATATATATATATATATATATATATATATATATATAATATATATATATATATATATATATATATATATATATATATATATATATATATATAATATTAGCTTAGTCCGATGTAAGCCTCCCCAAGTTGTCTCCAATGAGCTCTGTTGTTTGCTTTTTGCATCCAGTCGTGTCCCGCTTATCTTTTTATGTCATCCGTCCAGATAAAATCTGTTATCTACCTCTGCATCTTTTATGTTCTTTAGACCTCCATTCAATCATACGGCTTGTCCATCTGTTATCATTCATCCTTGCGAGATGCCCCGCCCAATTTCACCATAATATACATATTCGTTGTATTACATCTGTCACTTTTGATCATCTTCGTATCTCGATGTTAGAAATACAATCTTGAGGTAACATTTAGCATTCTCCTCTCCATTGCTCTTTGGGTTACTTGGAGTTTATATATTATACTTTTATTTAAAGCCCACTTTTCAGTGCCATATGTTAATACCGGCGGTACATCTTGATCGAACAGTTTGGCTTTTATTGTATTTGGGATGTCCAATTTAATTGTCGATTGTAACCTTCCGAACATAGACCAAACTAACGAGACCCTTCTATCCAAGTCAGCCTTTAAATTATTTTTTGATATTTCGATTTTTTGTCCTAAATATATGAATGTTTGGACCTTTCCTATTCTTTCACCTTCTATTAATAGTTTCTGGCTGTTATCTTCAGTTTCGTTGTTAAAATATTTGGTTTGGGTGAAGTTTTTTTTTAATTTTGATTTTATTTGTGTTTCTTCAAGCATTAATATATATAATGTATTCAAGAAGAGTTGTATATCTTTCGTCGACTCTATGATTACTTAGGGCGTTAAGGACTGCCCATATCTCTACCGAATCAAATTCTTTTTTGTAATCAATCATTGCTATCCCCAAGGTGACTTTATTTTCATTTGCTTTTCCACTAGTAATCTAATTGTTTAAAGTTGGTCCAAAGTGCTGTACCCCTGTAAATAAATATATAAATATATATATATATATATATATATATATATATATATATATATATATATATATATATATTTTAGTTTTAGAAACGCTCTCTCATACTTTGCTCGACAATGACGGAAACTGACAATGGAATGTGGTTATGTGAAAAAATTTATTATAAATTCGTTTTTGTCTTTCTATGGCTGCCGAAATTATTCCTTGGCTTTAATTATTTAAAATTGCGACCTTCTATGTAATTTTCCCCCTTGGAATATTCATACACATGTATATTCCTTCTGTTAATTTATTATGGTGGCGGCCCGTGGCTCAGTGGTGTAGTACCTTGCTTACTGTGCAGAAGATCGAGGGTTCAATCCCACAGGTCGGTATACTTGTTTATTAAATTATTTAAGTATATTGGGGCACGTACATAAGTAGTAGTTGTTCGCAAAAATGCAATAACATCCGAGGCAGCACCACCGTATTGTCTAAAAAGGTGCTGTGAAATACAGAAATGTATGTTTCGGCACACTTACATATTATATAGCCATATAAAAACGCGTTCAACACAATTATATCTGGGTCATTTAGTGGCCATCCTACCCTACCAAATCTACCAGCTCATAAAGGGAAAGTTATAGTTAGCTAAGCGACGTCCTCATTTAAATTTACATTTAAAAATATTCCATTGCTCAATATATCACACCAAATGGAAACAAATTGATGGTCAGAGTGTTTTATTTCTGGTATCGCTGAAGAATTTTCGTTATCCCAATAGTAAGCATTTCTTCTATTAAAAAATTTGACTGACTCATCCATCCGAACAACTTTATTAAACAATTTTGCATCTTTCTCCATACGTTGCATTATCTCCTGACAAAAATCTAAACTTGTTTTTCTTGGGTTAAATGCTGTACTGATAAAACTTTATCTCGGCGATAACCATGTTTCAACAACATTTGTTATAGAACCTTATGAATTGTTTAAAATAAAAAAAAATATATGGTTTTAGTTTAGTTTTCATGATAGTAGCTTTGAAAATGCAAATCAACTTGAATTTCTTCATGTTTAGTCTTTTTCTTTCTTTCAAACCTTGCTTCATTTGAAATATGATTATATATTTTTAGAAAGCTAGAGATTCTTCTTTGTCTTCCATAAAGTCTTATATATTTCTGTTTATATATAACACTTAGTTTTAACTTACTGCTGCCAATACTCTTAACATAAACAAATATCATTTTTAGTATTCTCTACGGAACACTTATGGGATCATTTCGGTGTGTGTTTGTCACCCGATTTTCTCCGTAACTTATCGACATAGAAAGTTGAAATTTGTCACAAATATAGGAATTGACGGCCCAATCAGAGCCGTGTGATTTTGAAAGTTAAAGTTTAATTTAAAGAATTAGTTTTGTTCGGTGAAATTGGAAGTGAAAAAAAAATTCTGCATGGTCATAGAGTGGGGTGTCAAACAAAAGCTTGTGAAAACACGAATTCAAAAATACATACGCAAACTTTTTATATTATTTTAATGGAATATTCTCCATAAGGTGAGCGAAAATTATCACAACTGCATTACACCTTTGATAATTTATCCTGTATAAAAAAATATATATTTTGCTTGACGCTTGAATCAATTGAGTTGTGCATTTAACCGGGACTAAAGCTGAGAAATATCAATAAGTAAACGTCTCGTATTAGGGCGTAATCAGTAAGATACTTATGTTCTTTTCAGTACATTACTACTTTAAGCATTTAGCCAGTCACAGATAAAATAAATTTACGGAGAGGTTCCGCGACAAAATAATTTTATTTTATTTGTTTATAATTAAACAAATATTTAGGTAGTAATTATTTATTTTAAACTTTTTTACTACAAAGATGTCTCTATATTCTTGGCAATTCGTATATTGAAGATGAATGTGTGACCCAATTTCATAGAATACTTCAGCAATCACGGCACGGAACATTAAATACGCAAGTCCGACTTGCACTTGGCCGGTTTTTTTTAATTTACGTTATTGTTAAACATGCATATCCAATTTCGGCAAAGTAAGAAAAGCTGAAGAAATTCTTTAAAAACGCTACAAATTTTATGTTTAACATTATTGCCTAACTTTTCAAACAAGCGAGTTAAAGTTGGAGTCCCGAGCTTTTCGTAACACTTCTAGAAAGTATGCTACAATCAATAAACTGGAAAAAAATGGGGCTTAATATTGACGGTGAAAAGTTAAATCACCTTTATTTTGCTGGCGACATTGTCTTAATAACAGACTATATGCAAGAAGAACAAACTATGCTTCACATGCTTTCAGAAGCTTCAGGAGGAGTTGGTTCAAAAATCAATCTATCCACGACTGAGTTTATGACATTCTTGTATTAAGCGATACTATAAAACTGAATAACGTGGGGAACGAGCAAGTACACCGATATAAAACCTAAACCTAGGACAATAAGTTGGCATATGGCAAACTGGGCTATATATTTAAATCTATTTTTGACAGAAGTGTACTGCCTATTTTTATGTACGGATCTGATACTCTCACATTGACGAAGAACAATACCAACAAAATTTGTGCCATGCAAAGAAAAATGGAGAGGTCAATGTTAGGCGTTACTCTTAGGGATCACATCTCAAATCACATTATCAGGAAAAGAACGGGGGTACAAAACGCAGTCATATTCATACAATATCTTAAATGGAACTGGGCTGGTCATGTTGCTAGGTTTAAAGATGGATGATAGACAAAAAAAATTATACAGTGGCGATCAAGATCCGAAGCCTATTGAAGTAGAGGTAGACCACCGAGTCGGTGGACTGATGATTTGAAGAGAGTGGTTAGAAATTGGGTAGTGGCCCAGAACAGAAAAAGGTGGCAAAATTTGAAGAAGGCTTACGTTCAGCAGTGGACAGTATAAGCTGATACATTAGTAAAAAAAATATGTAGCAAAAATAAAAGTTCATGCGCTCAAAGAGATACCGTCCTTTTGTGAATGGTAGACATTTTACACAATATGTCGGAAACGAAATTTAATTCAATATTCATTCAGCGTAGAATTACACCTAAGCAGAGGTCCTGAAATATTTTGTTGATGTGTAGTATCCGAGATTCAATCTATTTTAGAAACGACATGAGTCAATGAATAATAAAATAAAATAATGAAAGATACAAATGTCTTTCACTCGTATCAACACACAAATGTAATTAGCAAAAACCGCATAACGGTGCTATTTTTTTCATTAAAAAAATAGTATTGAGTAGAATATTAATTACCAAGCTTTCCTTAAACATCTTCTAAATTAAATATACCGTAATTCCCAACACCATAATTGAATAATAAAGTTGCTTGCGATGAAAAGGAATAAACAATGCAATCTTATGAATATTTCACCACCATTGTATATAGATAAAATATTTAAAAGTACAGGGTCGTAGCTGAGTAAACTTAAGACTAAGATTCATTCCTTTGGAACATATGTTCAAATGGTCGCAATATAAATGGCCACACTCATAGTTCATGTCTTTGTACTCCGCCAGATATCGAAATGAAACAGTTAGGTCAAATAAATAAAAAAATTTAATATTAAGAATCCACTAACGACATGAAACATATGTGTATTTTTGGACTCGTAGATACAGAATCAATAAAGAGGTTTAGAATTTAAACCTTGTCTAGGGGTCACAAAAACTAGAACTTTTAGTTGACCACTTAACTATTGTTTTTAAAATTGTTATATTTACAGTCTGTCAAGTAACAACGTGACCGCTCGTATTCTTGAAAAAATGTATCTCAAGAAAAATTTTTGCCATCAATGTATTCTTTGGTGTGCTAACAACGGCGCGATTATCTGAGTAAGTTGTCCATTCGCCTCCTGCATTAATAATCGCCTAGCATCTTCGAGGCATGCTGTCGGCCAGATTTTCTGCATACTCTGCAAATTTTTCGAATCTTGCAAGATAACTGAGTCAAAGTCTTCAAGGTATTTCCTCTGAGCTTTCTCGCTACAAGGGGTCGAACGTTTTCAATAGGGTTGGCGGCCGGCGATTGTGAGGGTCACTCTAGTATCTTATCGTGTGCCCAAGCGACCCGCTTCGCGACGTGATTTTCGCCCAGCAAAGATTTCTCCAACGTGTTTCGGAATTTTACATCACGAGCACGAAGATGTTGTCGATGGGACACATTCAAACCCGATTTTCTTAGTTTTGCCGCTCCTTGACACAAAGTCAATTTCGGGTCCCGTGAAAATGAAGATACGATTCGTGTTTCGACTTTCGGAGTGACTTTGCCTACCGAGCCATGTTTTGGCAAGTCGTCAACATTTTTCGTCTCGTTAAAACGATTTACCCATTTCTTCACAAACGATACCGACTTTTTAATATATTTAGTGGCCACGAAATATGTCATTTTAGGCCCGGCCTCGAAGGGACGCGCATCCATGTGACTAATTTTGGATTTTACGTGATTTCGACTAAAGTTCCCTCTACTGATTTTTTGTTGAATCGCTAGAATAACATCTACTAAAAATGAGAATTGTCGCGGACGTGTTCTTACTTGAATCATTTTGCGATTAGTATTTCAAATACAAACGGCGAATAAGATCTTGGAGAAGGTAAAAATGGTAATAGTTTTTGGAATTGGAACACAATTCTTCATTTTTGTTCGTTGCGTAGTTTCATAATTCGAATTGGCATATGGATAGTTCTGTCGATTTAAATCTCTAATTTTTAAAATACTATTTTGAAGTTAAGCATTTTAGTTAATAAGACAGAGAATGAACAACATCTGTTCTAAAGCCATATTGTAGCACTTCTTGACCTTCGCGATAAATTTGAACTAAATATTCCGGAAAGTAGAGGCTATGATCATGCACGATTATTAAATTCTTATCAGTATTATAGTTCATTTCACATGGCACAGTTCATGATATTATCTATAGGGTCTTGAACATTTCAAAAGTGAAAACTACAAATGTTGACTCTTAAGCAAAGAGTATATCGTCGACGGTGTTGCCAGGGAAATTTAGACATACTATACTTTTAGAAAACATAGACAAGACATAGAAGGTCTTGGAGGGATATTCGTAAAATTCATGCCCCTCAACTCAACCATTACTAGGACATCTATCATCATCGTCATTAGCTTATTCCGTCGATAGTCGGATGTAAGCCTCCCCAAGTTGTCTCCAATGAGCTTTGTTGTTTGCTTTTTGCATCTTGTTTGTGGTCTACCTCTGCACCTTTTGTGTTCTCTAGGCTTCCATTCAACTATAGGGCGTGTCCATCTGTTGCCCCAGCCTTGCAATATGCCCTGCCCAATTCCACCTTAATATACATATTCGTTGTATTACATTTGTTACTTTTGATCTTCTTCGTATCTCGATGTTAGGAATATGATCTTGGGGTCTAATATTTAACATTCTCCTCTCCATTGCACGTTGGGTTACCTGGAGTTTATTTATTATACTTTTATTTAAAGCCCACGTTTCAGTGCCATATGTTTATACCGGCAGTATATATTGATCGAATACTCAGGCTTTTATTGTATTTGGGATGTCCAATTTAAATGTAGATTGTAACCTTCCGAACGAAGACCAAGATAACGAGACTCTTTGATCCAAGGCAGCCTTTAAATTATTTTTTGATACTTCGATTTTTTGTGAATGTTTGTACTTCTCCTATTCTTTCACCTCCTATTAATAGTTCTTGGCCGAGTTCTTCACTTTCGTTGTTCAAATATTTGGTTTTGGTGAAGTTTATTTTTAGACCTATTGCTCGAGACTCGTTATTTAATTTCATCAGCATTTCTTGTAATTCTTCTTTTATATTGGTGATCAGAGTGATATCATCTGCGAACCTTTAATGATTTAATCGTTCACCGTCCATTAGTATATATTAGACATCTTTACTTAGACAATAATAGCTTCGTGAGAGGATGTCAAACAGAAACGCCGAGAAAAGTTGTCACTTAGTGTATTGCTACTCAAGAAAATTGGGCCACACACAATTCACGTAAATCACAGGTCGCTATTAAGAAATGTGGCTTCATAGAGCTTAAGCATCTATCCTATAGCCCAGACATATCTCCCGGTGACTAGTTTCTATTTCAGAAAAAATTCCTGAGGATATACAATGACTGGAGTTAAAGGGAGCGGAATCAAATGTGTAGAAAGAGTAACTACATTTAGATATAGTGAGGTTAGTTTAATTATCAGATTTTCGTTTCGCGTTCAGTTTATTAGATGTTCGTCGTCTTTTAAATCGTTTTTTTTTTTTAACTTTTTTTATCTCTAGATTAAAAAACTTTTAATGGGCATATTAAAATCAGTCAGATGTACATCGCATTTATTAGAAGTTTTCAAATGTTTCTAATTTAGAAATTAGTATAAAACGGTGATTCTCATTTTAGTTTTCAATAATTAAAATACTTTTGTTGAGTTTTACCTTTATCTGTTCAATAATCTCGACGTCGCAGTTATTTTCTATCCTGAAATATTAGTTTGTTTCGAACTTTTGAAGAAAGTTCTTGACGTAAAAGGAAACTAAATGTAAAGTTTTATAAACAAATGTGTCTTCGAAAAAGCTTTCGTTCCATTTGACATTGTGTGGGTCAAAAGTTTTGTTTGTTTCATAACAATAACTTTATAAATAAAAAGTTCATTCAAAGTTACTGTGTATAATAATTCAAGTAATTTATTAATTTATACACTGTTACAAAACTGTGCAGACCAATAACATTATGTCTCACCTAAAATTAGTGTAGCCAATATTATAGGATTTAATGTTCGGATAACATTCAGTACCGATTTACTCTTAAAACTGAAAACTTTCTTCCCTCCTTTTTTTAAAAATTACAACCAAAAATTAGAGCATCATATATATGCCCCCACTCGATGGACTAACTAGATAAAATCTCTTACTAAATACACATTCTTTGAAGAGACCTATCAAGCACAGAACACCACGGCCTTACAAAGGACGAACGATAGGGGACGAAGATACTTGTCATTGTGAATATAATTTGCATCTAGTTATGGTAATGTAATAGAAAAGGTAACATTTTAAAATTCTGATTTCTATGTATTGTAGCTAACACTATGTATATATATATATATATATATATATATATATATATATATATATATATATATATATATATAAAACACATATAGGCCTCCATTCAACGATATGTCGTGTCCAGCTGTTATCAGTCCTCCTTGCGATATGCCCCGCCCAATTTCACCTTAATATACATTTGCGTTGTATTACATCTGTCACTTTACTTAATTTTTTGTATTGTTTTTTTCAATGTTGCTATTTATTTTGTAGTCATAAGTAGGCTGTTTGTTATTTGTGTTTTTAGTTCATTAAGTTATGTTCGGTAGTTTATAAGATTTTCCAGTACTTGTCGATATTCGTCTGTGCTTTGTTATATTATTTCTGTTGGTGTCTTTATCTTTGTATGCGTTATCAATCTTTGTCTCTCCTGCTTCAGATTTATTTTTTTTTTGGCTCTGAGCATTCAATAGTCACTCCTAATGCTTATTCTATTCAGGACTGTCGTGTCGATTACAATATTCTTGTTATCCCATCTATGCTTTACCATGTCCGTCGTCTATATTTGGGCTTTTGGAAAAATGTGTTAATAACATACAAGTTATTTTCGTTGAGAAAATTTGATTACATTTCTCTTCTGCTAAATTAAACTTCCCAACAGTCTTCTCATTTGTATTTGCTAGTTTACCTATTTAAGCAATGAAGTCGCCAAATATTATGATATATCTTGTTTTGTGGCATAGCAATGCTTTGTTTATATCTTCCTAAAATTGGTCACTTCTTTCTCGTTGACTGATGTCGGTGCATATAACTGAATGATCCTACATTTGCATCTTCTGTTTATTTGTATGTCTACTGAAATCACTCTTTCCGATATGGCTTTCAACTGAACAATATTATCTGCTATCCTTTTATGTACCAATAGACCGACTCCTCTGATTTTCTTACCTTTATTGCTTCTATAAAAAAAATTATGGCCACTTTTTAAGGTGATTTAAGACTCTCCTGTTCTTCTTACTTCCGTTAAGCCCGACACTGTCCATTTTATATTTTTTAGTTCTTCTTCTAATTCGATTATTTTTTCTTCGGATCCTAAAGTTCTTATGATGTAAGTTGCTATGTGCCATTCTGTTCTTTTGGGTAATCTATGTGCTGTGGGTATACAACTATGTTTTACTTTCGAATTTTTGTCCCCCCATCCATTAGTTTGACTCAAGAGCAGCGCGAGATTCTGAGTTTTCTTTACTCGCCTGGGGTACCGCGTTTTGGAAAATCGACATATTCATTGTTCATTTGAAGGTTTAGGCATTTCCTTGTCGCGCCGGCCAAACGTGTTGACAAGGGGTAAGGAAGTTGAATTTACGTATATATATATATATATATATATATATATATATATATATATATATATATATATATACATATATATATATATATATATATATATATATATATATATATATATATATATATAGATATACATATATATATATATATATATATATATATATATAAATCAAATCAGAAGAAGAATTATCAGATGTCCATCCGTATGAAGATATGAAACTCAATTATTTCGTCAATGTATTGTCGACATCATCAGAAAATAAGGGTTAATCCATTGTAAACTGAACACAACATATATACTGTACTTTCTTAACTCCTGATGATGTCGACAATAAATTGATATTGAGTTGTAAGAAATTAAGCTTGACATTTATATATATATATATATATATATATATATATATATATATATATATATATATATATATATAAAAGTCTAAATTCACCGTCAACTATTGACTGGTGACCAACGATTATACCAAATGAAACTTTGGCGAAACGTTTGTGATGACAAAGTCAAAACGTTATACTTGTTTGGAACAAGGATTATATTTTATTGTGTGTGATTTAGTGTGTTTTCTACACTGTGTTGAAAGAACCTTTAAACAATTAAAAAATTTATTTTTTTTTAATAAACCCATTTTATATTCAAGAGAACTTATTTTATTAATTTCTCAAAACTTAACAATTTCCACTTACTATATTTTTGTAATACAACATATACCTGTTGATAAAATAAAAAACAAAATTATATTTTAAGTTTACACCCAAGTTTTTCTTGGAAGTTTGTTTCACACAGTTTTAAGTTGTGTGGATTTAAAGTTCGTAAAAGTTATAAAACAAACCTGGCAAACAAAGAAAAAGTTTGATTACTACTGACTAATGGTAATAAATATTAATAAGAAAAAAACTGAAATTACAGAAGTATAATTAATTACATGGTATTGAAGTAAAATTACTTTTTTTATAAAACAAGTTAGTCCTGCAGTTTTTTATATAGCAAAAAAATCAATTCTTAAACATTTACAAATTAAGTATTAACTGGATAGTCTCAGGCTAGTTACACTACGTTGGTAAACAGGTCTATTAAAAAATGAAAGAATTAGGGACTGAAACTTTAAATGGTTCCATATGCATAGGAGTGAGACAAATAAAATAACCCTTGACATTTTTTTCTATTGGAAAATTTTCATAAAAAAAGTTCATGAATTAAGTTATCTTAAAGAACATTTCCGTGATCTGATAACTATATCTCGGAAAGTTTTCGTCGGAAAAAATAGACAGTTTCACAAGAGATACAAAAAAAGAAATATTTTATCTTTGCTGATTTTAAAGATTAATTGTTAAATTTAACTTAATATATTATTTTCTTAATTTTAATGAAATAATAATATATATAAAAATAACAAATAATAAAATTAAATTTATTAAATTAATTTTAATGTAAAGATATATTTATATTTTTAATAACCGGTGAAGTGCAACTTGAACTTGCGCAATTAGTGTTCCGTACCTTGATTGCTTTTAAAATAAAAAATGTTGTTACGTAGGTATAAAATGACCAGTGACTTCACAAAATGCACACATTTTACATTAATTCCTATATTATCACCAAATTTCAACTTTCTATGACAAATAATTTCGGAGAAAATCGGATGTAACAGACAGACGGACAGACACCGAAGTCATCTTATAAGTGTTCCGTACGGAACACTAAAAAATGACATCTATTTAAATATATTAACATTCCATAAAAATCAAAATTTTTAAAAACCGACTACCCTGCTTCTTTATGCACTTTATTTTTCAGATCAATAATCTAGAAAAAATAGAAGTTATCGCAGAAACTCCCAACAGAGAACGGTTTAAAAAGATAACTCTTAATGGGCTCAGTTCGAAACTTTTTTTTGAAAAAAAATTGTTTAGCATTCAACTTTATTATATATTTTATAAGAATAAGGATATTTTATAAAAACAATTTTTATATTAAAAAAAAAATCTAAGGGAAAGTTTACAATTGCTTACTTTTTAATGTTCCATACGGAACACTTTGGGATCACTTCAGTGTCTGTCAGTCAGCGTGTGTGTTTGTCTGTCACACCTGATTTTCTCCGGAACTATTTTAAATAAAGAGTTGAAATTTGGCACAAATATAGGAATTGATGGCCTGATCACAAATGTGTAGTTTTAAAAGTTAATATTTGACTTTTGTGGGGTGAAATCGTAAGTGAAAAAAAAAATGACCAAGTGGAGTGTCAAATGAAAGCTTGTGACAACACGAGTTTAAAACTATACATGATGTAATACTTGCGCACATTTTTCTTTGTGTTATTTTTAAAAAATGGCCAAAAATCACTGCCCCCCTTATCTCGAAAAATGCTGATCAAAAAATTTTAAAAATATTCTCTCTCTATTAAAACCTACTTTTCAGCACATTACTGTCGCGCGTCGCTCCTGTACCGAGACATAATTTTATTTTATTTGTTTAAAATTACATAAATATTTAGGTAGTAAATATTTATTTTATACTTTTATTACTAGATTCTGGATTAAGTTAGATTAATTTATTGGTTATTATTACATATTGGATCTTAAGATATCATGGACCTAATTAACTTAGCCTAGGTATGGATTTTATTTCATTTTAAAAGCAATCACGGTACGGAACACTAGTTGCGCAAATTCAACTTTCACTGGACGGTTTTTTTGTTTGCCACGTCGCGATGTATTTAACATGAAAATAGCTGACCAGTCCGTAGTGGTTCGTATACAGCTAACATGTTTTGGTCCTTCTGAAGTATAGTAGGATGGTTTTTGTTCTGTTGCCTCAGTCTTCATTAGATTTACTTTGTACGATTTTTTGTTAATTTAGGGCCAAATTTATTGTATGATTTTTATATCTATTCTGTTTTAGGTCCATATAGCAAATATCTTTTTTTAACTTCTCTGTTGTTCTAACGTTGTTTGTAAGGCAATTTTTTTTGAAAACTAATGTGTTTGCCACGGCCTTTAACTGTGAGAGATGGTGATGAGATTTAACATTCAGATGTCTTTCGGTATGCTGCATATTCTAAACGGCCATCTTGAATTTCGTTCAAATAAATATTTCTACGGTAAATTGAGTTGTGTAATGAAGTTTAGCTGTTCTAGACAGTTGAGGAACGTATAAAATCCATGGCTTATGTTTTGGAGTTGATATATGGCTTCGCTCTCGAAGTAGACCATGGAGAGATTAAAAAATTTACTGAGTTAGCCGTTACTTGATGGAAATTCATTGTATCACTAATAATATTTTTTAATTTTCACTATATTATTATTGCTCGTGACAAATAAGAAATTAAAAAGTTTAAAATTCTTATTCGTCCGAAGAAGGCACCGTGTGCCGAAACAATTGTTACGAAAAATAATAATATAGTGGAAATTAAAAAAACATTATTAGTGTTTTATTTGTGTTAAGTTGCATGGAGAGATTTGCGACTGTTGGTGTAGTGATGATGTTGTAGTTATACTTCTTATTTGTTGGTTGTACGTAAAGCAGTCGTTCTCTAAGCAAGTACAGATCTATTATGGAGTGCGATGTTTCGTTCTGTGCTTTATGTCGTATGCTAGAATAGACCGACCTAATACCGAAACTAGTGATGATGTGGTTTGAGTTTATAGTAAACAAATCTTGAATCTCCATGAAGTATTCTGAATTTCATATCTACAGCACGGTTTTTTTCTGCTCTATGTTGTAGTCTGCTTTTTAGGTATTTTTCCACATTGTGTAAGGGGGAGTTGAAAATACCGACTATGAAAAGGAACATAAATTTTGGGAATTTTGGGAATTTTGGGAAAATCATAGAATCTCGGACAGCTTTTTGATTTCTCTCTAGAGTCAAGTTCCATCTTGACCAATCCATCGATGGATTACTTACGTTACTTTTAGATTTTATGTTTTTTGCCCTAAATATGTTGTAGGAGTTCTAGATACTGGTTTTTACTTTAGCGATACGTCTGTAAAATTCTCTCCAGAATGTAACGAATGTATTCCTGAATTAACAATTCTACACTTTTTTGCAATTCTATATCACAACGACTTTTGTCCAAAAAATAAAAGGGCTTCAGGTTTTTTAGATTTTAACTTGAACTTATATCCCCAATTTTAAGAAAATACCTATTTTTCTATAGATAACTTGATATTTTTTAGACTTTTAAAGTGGTATTTTGTTTAATTTAGGTGCTATTGGAGATGTAGTAATACCGGTCAATTTATTCTATAAAAAACTATCATATGCGTTAGGTTACTATCAAGCATTGCATGAACAAAAATGCGTTACGCCAATATTTTGCACAGGACATTCTCTATTTGTATTTCGGTACATGCATTTCACAGTTAGAAAGGACAACTAGCTTTTTAAGTCCAATTTCCCTACACAACACCAAAAGAGAACAACTGTAAAGTTAGCATGAATAAGTATATTATTCTGTATTACATTTTTTTTTTTGTTTTTTTTTTATGGGTCTAGCACACGTGCTGCAGGGAGGTCCCTAAAGCGCTACAGGAGCGGCACGTGCGAGGAAAAAGCGATTCACGTTGCTCTTGAATCGCTGTAAATTATACTCGGTGGGAAACACAGTCCTGGGCAAATTATTCCAACGGGATGATGTTCTCCATATAAAAGACTCCTTGAAAAACGTTGTACGAGGAGTAACAAGCTGAACCTCGTACGGATGTGAAGTATCAGCACGACGTTTATTTCTAACATGCACCGCTCTGGGAGGAATTAAACGGGCCACATCCTCCGAACACTTTCCATGGAAATACTTGTAGAATAGACTCAAGTCGCCAACCGTTCTTCGATGTTCCAGCGAATCAAGACCGTCGGTCAGTTCCGGGTCTCCAATCAGACGAACAGCTCTTCTCTGAATAGAATCCAACAAATGCAGTTTGGGAGCGGAGACCCAAACATGGGAGCAGTATTCCATAGTTGGTCAAATGTAAGCTTTGTAAAGAATTAACAGTTGTTGTGGAGTGTAAAGTTTTCTGGTTCGAAATAATATTCCCAACTTTTGAGAAGCTCTCCTTGCTATGCCTGCAACATGCTCATGCCAGGATACATTTGCTCCCAAATTAACGCCCAACAAATTGAGTGATGATGTTAGAGGAATGAAGTGCCCAGCCATAACTATGTCGGGTTCAACAACGTTAACTTTTTTAGAAAAAACTGCCGCCTGGGTTTTTGTAGCGTTAAATTCCACTTGGTTATTGTCACTCCAAGATAAAATTTCTTTCAGGTCTTTGTTAAGTTGAACAACTTCCCGCTGTCTGCGGACACTCGCCTGGGCAGCCGATGTCCGAGCGTTCAAAGTGAATGAAGAGATAAGCGTACTGTCATCTGCAAAGCTGTAGATTGGATTTCCGGTCTTTTCCAGCAGATCGTTAATGTAAATGGGAAAGAGAATAGGAAATAGTATGGAGCCTTGAAGGTGTTAGAAAGAAATCCGTTGACCTCCACTCATAAAGAACGCTCACTGAGGAAACATGAGAGCCACAAACAGAACTTTTCAGACATACCATAAGAGCGTAGCTTAGCCAACAGTTCATCGTTCCAAACACGGTCGAATGCCTTGGATATGTCAAGAGCAACCGCTCGAGATTCTCCAAAGTGTTCAGTTGCGTTGTTCTAAACATGCTTTGTTTGTGCTTAATATTCATACTCAACCTTATATGTCCTTAGCAAAAATATATAATTTTTTTACAAATTGCACGGTTAGCCTTTTTCAATAATATGTATTATTTAAACTAATCGGCAGCATAAAATACTATTTAAAAATTTAATTTAGGTATGTGTATAGCATGTATGAATCTTAAGTCGATACTCATATTGGGATTTCGTTTTTTGTAACATATAAAAAGTTAATTGAATGGGGATGTGAGGACAGGCCGCCAGGACCTTTAAATGATAATACCCGTGCAAAAAAATGTTCAAATTTGAAATAAAAAAAAATATATATTTAAATCAAAGGAAATAGTCATGACAATTTTTTCATTTTCAGTATGCCTTGTTTTGAGATATTATGTGAAAACTATAAAAATAAAATAAAACTTTCCCTTATATTAACGTTTGATATCAGGGAGCGCTTAATTCTTTAATTCAACATGTATTATGTGGTATTATTTCTTAAAATACGGTGACGATCCTCTAAAAATAAATTATTATTATTAATTAATATGAGTACGTTCCATATTTTCATTTTTTACTTTCAGTGCTAAAGGGAAGTATTGTATTTGTTCGCGGTCTCTAGGCCTTTTGAGGATAAATGGCGTAGTTTCCCATTTCCATAGGTCGATCTATCTGTCTGTGAATATGTCTGTCCACAAAGTGGAATATCGATGTTAAATGTACCGCAGATATAATATTTGATGTAGAAAAAAAACATATAGTTTTGAGTGATATCGCTCCAAGGAAAAAGATTAGAAGCGGTAGAAGTCAATACATTTTGGAATTAAAATTCGCGAGTGTTAAAATGTCGAGTTTTACAATAGATAAATCGAACAAAAAAGATCAATTTTTTTGGCTTCCAGTATTACCAGTGAGACTCTCGCCTCTGATGTAATATGAAAATGTCAGTCTATGAAATTGAACTGCAATGGATGAACTATGCGAACGTTTAGAAATAGCTACAGAGACAATTCGAGACTATCGAATAAATACACATGTAGACATTTTTAAGCTTTAAAATGCTGTTTATGTATAAATAGTATTAAAAAGTAGTAACCCATTAGATTTTTTCGAAAAAAGTCATAGTGTAGTCTCGTTAAGTTGTCTTGTATATTTTTGTATACTTTCAATATTTTGGCAGCTTCTTTTTACAGAAACGTACCTGTGCTAAACGTATGGTCTGATGTAGAGAATGAGTTCTAGCTGTAACTATGCTACTAAATATCCCTTTTTTATTTATTTTGAGCCCTACCTATTTTTATTCAACAACTGTGCTTGCCTAGCACAGAAATAGGAAATGCTAGGTCCTATAAACGTTGTTAAAAAATAAAAAAACAGAATTGAGGTGTCACTATACTAGAAAAATAAAACAAATAAATTAAGGTAAAATAAAACATAAATTTATTTTATTACATATTTACGTATCAGACGTGTAACCCAGTATAGTGATCTTGCGAAGAGAGTGGCAAAAATGTTAGTCTCGTCAGTTCTTACCTATCCACACAGATATTGGGAATTCAGCCCCAAGACGACTTCGATCTCGTAAATCTCCTAGCGACACAGACCGAAGACTGGTAGGTGAGAACTTAGATCTAAAGACTGAATGGGCAACAGGATTGAAGAGCAAGCCGCCTTTGAACTCTCATTTAATCGGTCAACCCTCTGATCGTGTTTTTGGCTTCCAACTATCACGAAGAGAGTGATCTTCTCTTAATCGAATCCGAACCGACCAGAGTAGGTGCGCTTATCTTATACATCGGTAAAGTTTTAAAAATTCTCCACAGTGTATGTGTCGTGCAGCTGAGCAAACAACCCATCATATTGTAAGTGAATGCGCCGATCTTGCTTTTGAAGGAGATCTTACTCAGCTGCATGACGTGACACCCACTGCCCTTAAATGGCTACGACAATTATGTTAAGAGTGGATCTTTAGTGCTAGGTTTAGGTATTTTATGTTAGGACTTTTATCCGTTACTGGGTTTTATTTATATTTATACATATATTGCTTAGTTATATTGTTCGTATTTATGGATGGATCTCTGTATTATTTGTTAGTTTATATTTTGTTTGTTTGTATTATTCTATTTTCCCTGTGCTGCTACATACGATAATAATAACCCAGTATAGTAGTAAAAAAATATTAAAATATGTAACTCTGGTAAAATTGAATCATATACATATAATTAAACTACTATTTAACGGTCTTCAGATTCATAAAATATTACTGACCTTAAAGAATTCTCTCTTCGCTCTTGATGAAAGAGCTCTCTGCTTAGGATTAGAACTCCAAAAAAGGCTGGCAGAGAAATTAGAACAACAGAAGAATATCCGAAAGATCAGGTAGCCGGTGACAAAGAAAATATTGGAAAGTTCTTTACAGAGAAAACAGTAGCCAGAAGGGTAACTGGTGGTAAAAATTACGGAGAACAGAAGTAGCAGTAAAAATAATAAAACTCTTTTTTATTGGGAACTTCGGAGTAGGTCGAAAAGAAAAAAAAAGAAAACGGGTACTTACTCATAGGAGAGTTTTCTAACACAAAGTGCGGGAGAAAATTGCGATTTTTGGATACAGCATCTTAAAAGAGTGTACAGAATTAATGTAAAACACCTATCGTTCAACGCTCTTTATTGAGAATTGATCCCGCACTGCAGCCGACCTCTTTGCGGGAAACACGTCGTGCTGGTTCCAACTTTTACGAGGGTTTATCCTATAGTACTCGTACCACTGATAATCGAGCAGAAATAGAAAACAGATGTAGTGATGTTATAGTGAACTACAAAAAGGAAGTATGATATCTTATTACGTACTATTATTAATATAAAGAAACTTTAAAAAAAATTACTCAAGGTAAAAAGAAAACAAAATTTCTCTGAAAATCTAATAAAATTGAGGTGATCGTGCTATTACCAGTACTGGTAATAACCTATTAGCGTAATGCAAAAGAAAGAAAAACTACCCTACAGTGTTTTGAGAATGTTGAGAATGTCCTGATTTTTGCAAATTTTAAGCAAAATAATATTGTGAAACATGGGTGGAAATTATTTGAAATATATCATATTATACGCCTATTTTAGTATTCTAAGAGTTGAATCTGAAAATCATTTCTCATTCCGATTATTTCAAATGATAACTTATCTAGAGGAAAAGGTCAATTTTCAGTTCTAATAAATACATCACATGGAAAATAATACCATACGTCGTTAATTGTATTGTTTTATTTTATTTACAAATTTAATATAGCCAGTAACACTAACCCAGAGAAACATCGTGAGACTTTCTTTATTAGAATCGGTTCAGGTTAGGTTGTTTAGGCTCTACCTATGACTAAATGAAACTGTTTGTGCCCCGCGTTTTTACTTCCAACGCATGCATTTTTGGCTTTGTAATTAACATCGTACAATAATGTACCTATTATTTAAAATATGAGGAATGGAGAATATTTTAAGAATAACACTCAGAATATTTTTCTTTGTATACTCTTGATGCAATATTCTATAGATATAGGGATAATATCGAAAATCTAGCAATATAACTAGACTAACATATTTCGTAGATGATTTTGTTAATGGTCAATAAAAAGTTCGGATAGGAGGCGGCCCGTAGTCTTGATTGACAGAAGTTTCTGGAGGAGACCTTGTCTTTGGTTACACTTAAATATTTCGTAATAATAAATAGAGAGCTTGTTATTTCAGCAGCTGCTTTTTGAATGAAAGATCTACTTCTTGTTTGGTGGTGTTACAATATACGCGCCGCAACAGATATAATAATCTTTTTATTTGACCCCTATAGAGGCCCAGAGCGTAGTCACTTTGCACAGTCGCAGGCCGGTACTCCTATCTTCAAAATACAATAACTGCGAGTGTTATCGTATCGTATCAACTGACTTTAAAAAAAAATATTGCCTTTAATAAGGTTTAATTTAAAAAATTCACAAATTCATTTTAAAAGGATAAACAAAATATGGCGCTTTACTATATCTATTTGATGGGCGTATTTATATTAGTTGCTAAAAATATACAGGCAGGGGCGTAACCATGTTCAGGGAGAGAGTAGCATATGGATACAAAGAGCGTTTCCTTAAAGGAAAAAATTGAACCATGATGGCAAAACGCTTACAAGGAGGGGATGGGGTGCCCTCTTTTACATCTATAAGGGCGCACAGGCAGACAAAATCAAAGAAGAATTTTGGTAGTGAAGAAATTGGTAAGCACTTTAAACACTTGGACTTTTTCCAACACCCTAAATGAAATAAAAAAAAAAAACGAAGAGAAGAAGAAAAATTTTAACTCTTTTCAACACCGTAAAAAAATCAAAATCAAAAAAAGGTTTTTACAAAAAAATCTTGTCGTGCAGTGAAATTTTAAAAACGTTCCCACACTATAAAAAATATTAATGAACCAAGGAACCCTTTCGAGAAAAAACCTCATTCACACTTAACTTTAAAACACACACTCCACAATTAAAAAAAGATCCTATGTATAGGAGGAGAGGGACACTGTTTGTTCAATTCCTTGACCGTGCTACTGCAAACAAGTATCGTTTCTTAGACTATTCCAAAGATATATAATTTTTGGTCAAAATTATTAGGTATCTTCATGTTTAATGAGAACGACTTCAGTTCCATTAATCTTCGTGGCATGAATTCAACAACATTACAAGGAGGGAAACTTAGGGATGCTATTTAAATCCCTCCCAAAAGCTGAAACTATGAGCTAACCACAGACAAAAATCAGATTTATTTGACTAATTAATGTGAACAGAAAAACGAAGATTACTTAATGCCATCTACTCTACCTAAAAAATATATCCTTAAAAAGGTGTATGGTATATTTATTCTCATTCCCGTCTAATAAAAATTCCATTCCTCAATAGTTTTATTTTCGAAGTCCCAGAGGTATTAGACAAGATGTTTTTTATTTCTCTATGGAGTTTTCGTTTGAAGTTTTATATTGAGAGGTATATCAGTTTCGCTCCAACTTCGGCGCCGAACAGAACATTTCAGAGAACCGATTATTTTCTCAATCGATATAAAAATAATAATATATCATTTTGATTTCGGTTTATAAATTAATGAACAACGATATATGATCCTTATAAATATTATAAAAACAAAGTAAACAAATACAAAAGACTGATTTAGTGTGTTAGTGAAAAATTTATTAAAATAATTAAAAAATATCAGAAATCAGCAAGGGCAGATGTGATATAAGTATAACGATTTGTTAATTTTTAAGCTTGGGTCTGATTTTACATACTCTCGACAGTTAAACTTAAGTTTAAACGGAAAATTGTGTTCTCTTATTGGTAAAACTCAAGATTACTAATCAAATAATAGTTTATATGTTAAATTGGCTCTAACCGTATTAGAACACGACAAATCTATTGACGTATTTTTAACACACAATATTCGTCGGATTAAGGGATTAGAAGCAAAACATCTAAGTGGCACAAAGTTTATTTTCGGAAACTTGAACATAAGAGTTTTATAATATATTTTTTAAAATTATTTTTAATGAAAATAATTTAAGATATTTATATTTTCATATTATATTCGGGTTAGAAAATGTGGAAAAACCAAAATATCTTTTAAAAATATTTCTTCTACTAAAAAATAATACGTTTTATGTAAAGCAAAATATTCAAATATGTAATAATTATTTTCTACATGAAATCCCGTCACTATCAAACACTGTATGAGACACGACCGCTCTTTATAAAGCTGGAAATTATGCGACAACCTATTTATTGCACACATCTATTTTACTTTAATGGAAATACTTGACAATGTATAGAAGTATGTTATTCTCTCAGGAATCCCCAACTTGATATCCTAATTTTATAGACTCCCTGGGTCTAAAAATCGATTTAAATTAATATAACAAACTATTCTGAGAAGTACAAAATTACAATTAAACATTTTTAATTAAAGTAAGTTTTCATTCTGGTATTAATGTCTGTAACTGTGAACTTAGGTTGGCAATTTTTATTCTTCATGTTTGTTTATTCTTTCTAATTATATGCTTTAACCTGTGCTCGTCTCCTTGGTAGTGCTAATCAACTAACTTAGGTCTGTAAAAGTGGTAAAGTTGCCTTGGCGAAAATTTAGTTTTTGTGACATCTTTTAGCAAATAATGAACTCTATTCATTCTTCCATTTGGGACTTGACAACTTTGAAATTTCACTGTGAACGCACCCTTAAGCCAATCACCGAACTGTCAACGTCAAAACATTCAGTAAAGTCAACATTTTCATCATGGTGAAGTACACGAACGAACAACGTTTACAAATAATTAAAATTTACTACCAAAATTTGGAGTCGGTGACTGCAACTTTATGAGCGTTAACGTCAATTTTTGCTCGTAATTCTCGTCCCAGTAGACAAGCAATTCATAGTCTAGTGAAAAAATTTGAGTTAACATATTCGTGTGATTTAACACCTCTAAACTTCTTTTTATGGGGGTACGTTAAATCATTGGTCTATGCTAACAAGCCTGCGTCGTTAGACGAGCTCAGAGCCAATATTGAAAGAGAGATAGCGGCCGTTACCCTCGAAATGTGTGGCCGAGTCATCGAAAATTGGGTTCAACGAATCGACGGCTGCAAACGTGCCCGTGGTGGACATATGAATGAAGTCGAATTCCATACATAAATGTTTTGATTGTACTTCAAGCCGATAGTAAAATTTTCGAAATGTCTCAAATGGGTTGCGTTTTATTTCAAAAAAAAGTTGTCAATTCCTTAATGGAAGTCCCGATATATCCTTGTAGCAAGCCCAATTACAGTAAATGCACCTTAAATAACGAATTCCAAAAAATGAAGTTAAAAAATCAACCCTAAAGAAATGAGGAAATGAATAAAATGAAGATATTGTTTTCATTCTGCCATTGGTAAACAAAACAAATATACAATATGGCTGATTGTTAACATAAACGTGACATTATTAGTGTTGTTGCGCTTTAACTAGATCTTTTACACCAAATTTATTAAAAAAATATATATATAAAAAATTATTACCTTTTAAAATAATTAGTTACTGACATCAGCAAATACTTACATTTTAAATTTTGAATATGAGTATTTTAATTACCGAAGAAGCACTGTAAATTTTTTTATTTTTGTAGAATTACTACATACTACACTTACTAAAATTTTTAACCGATTTATCGGGGAATAGTTTATTATCCTAAGAATACATGTACTATTATAACAGTATAATCGATCTAAAACAACACACAGGAGAATGTAATACATCAAAATTATATTTTTTCATGCTACATAACCTTCACTTATTCTAAAAACTTTAACTTGATTATTTTTGGTTTGGCGAGTTTGCCAGTAGTTGACTTGACTGAACTGATTTCTTTTTTAGTGATACTAATCTTTTAGCGAACCACACTATAATCACTTTATTATGCCTAATTTATTGAGAAAAGGTAAAAAATGCTGGCAGAGCCACGAAAATGGGTACAACAGCTAAGTTATGTCAGAGACTGCCATTAGATATATAGGCAACTCAGTATACTCTTCTTGATTCCCTAAGAGTGCAAGCACTTGCGTTTTGTTGAAACAACAGTTCCTTTAAAGTACTTTTAAATATTCGACTATGAATCCATCAGTTCTTCTGTTCGCAAAAATACGCATAGAATACGAAAACTTTAAATCCAAAAATATTTCTGGTAAAAAAAGTTA
>CM032448.1:80648555-80768555 GCA_019049505.1 Pachyrhynchus sulphureomaculatus | reverse complement strand
GAATTAGTCTGGTTTGTTGCGCAGACCTACATAGACAACTTTTTAAATTTGATCAACCTTGTCGACTTGATATGAGCATATCTACTGAAAAGACCAAAAGTCTCACTATCGCCAAAAACTTCATCTGACAGTTAAACCAGTTTAAATACCTTGGTGTAGATCTATCAAGCTATTACGATCCAGTTAAAGAACTTAGAGAGTTAATTAATAAAGTAGCAGTTTTCTCGGGTTGCTAAAGAGATGTTATATGGACCAATCAAAACATGTGAACAAACAGCAAGGTTAAAATATACAAGGCTCGCATCAGACCTATAATGATCTAGGGTATAGAATTACGAGAAGATACCAATTATACAAAAAATATGCTACGTATGAAAACCCGAAGAGCAATCGTTGGAAAATGTGGCGGGTAAGACGTAGTAAGGTGGGGAAGGCAGAGAAGAAAATATTGGCATAACCACGTAAAAAGACTGGAGGAGCGCAGACTACTAAGCATCGCTTTGAAAGGAAAACTAGCAGGCAAACGTCCACCGAGGAGACAACCAAAAAGATAGAGGGATTGTTCGCAATCAACCTCTCAAGAAATTGCACAACTTCAGAATCAGATCAGCAGATGCATAAAAAGTATAAGAAGATAAATTATTTTCATAGCAACCAGCATAAAATTCCTATATTTGTTTGCATATATACACTGTGAAAGTACATATGGTAAAATCGGCATTTAAACACTTATATCAATATGCTTTTAAGTTGGGAAGTTCTCAGCAAATAAAACGCAATAATTTTCTCTTAACGTAAAACTTTTCTTTGACATTTTGCTTATTTTATCGTTTTATAATTTAGAATTTCTAGTGATTAAAAAAAACTAAAACTTTTTAAATTTATTAAGACTTATCGATCGACTTCGCCATTTAAAATTTAACCGGTTTTTTTCTATAATTAGATTTTTCCTAATAAGTTTGACACAATTTTCGAAAAGGTCAATTTTGTAACTTTTAAATCAATGGCAAGGTAGATGTAACGAATTTAGTACTTTAAACTTTAAAACAAGAAGTGACATCGGATGTAGTCAAGAATCATCAATTAAATTGTTATTATTACTTTTTAATTTATAAATAATAGAAATTTAATTTAAAAGTGGGTCTATTCAAAATATTGTTGTTTCATTTGGTTGTTTGACTGCCATATTAAAGAGAGAGAAAATTCTTACTATTCATTTCAAAAAGTTATAATTAAAGATAATTAACACCTATTGCTTTTCAATCCATTGAACTACCTCAGGACCCGCGTTTCATCCTATAACGAATCATATTCTGGGCTAGGTTCAACAGAAGGAAGAACAAAAATCAGTATTAAGATCCAAAAAGTTGCATAGTTGGCTCATGTCAGCACATTATTAACAGCACACCCCCACCCTCCACCAAAAGCCACTAAGATCGTTCTACAAGATGACCGAGAAATTTATGAGCACTATCTCTATTTCTATTTTTTTAAAAATCTGATTCTTCCTTATATCTCGAGTTTTCTCTATATACGTCAGTATATCTAACTGTGGCCTTTTAAATTCAATATTCAGTTTAAATTCTTAGGTGTTTGTTTCTCCATATTTTACCTTTTATACATGTCGCTTTTTTGTCACTTTTTGGTTTCTCACCGTTCGTTCTATCGACATCACCAAAAAGAACCTCTGAATAACATGTTTATCGTCTGTTATAGGCACAGGATCATCACCATAACATAGTATTTTAATTTTTTATCTTCCATTCTATAATCTCTCAATTTACGGAATTATCTAATTATTTTATCCATTATTACATCGGAAAGTGCTGGAGTCAAGAAGAATCCTTGACGACTTCCCCTTCCTACCGTCTATGTGAATTCGCCATTTATTTTAGGTATGATGCCGCCTTTTGAGCAAATGTTTTCTATGGTTTTGATGATATACAGCTGTACGTGACGTCTATGAAAGAGATATTCTACCTCTAATAGTTGTACTTAGTTGAAGGATTTTTTCTATGTCAGTGAAACATAAAAACGCTAATCTATTTCCTTCTATCGATTCTTGGGAAATTGTAATTTAAAGAAAGTGGCATAATTCTTTACAAAGCTCAAATTCGACCAACTATGGAATACTGCTCCCATGTTTGGGGCTCCGCTCCCAAACATACACTGCATTTGTTGAATTCTGTTCAGAGAAGGGCTGTTCATCTGACTGAAGACCCAGAACTGACCGACGGCCTTGATTCGCTGGAACATCGAAGACCTGTTGGCGACTTGAGTCTATTGTACAAGTATTTTCATGGAGAGTGTTCGAAGGATGTGGCCTGCTTAATTCCTCCCAGAGCGGTGCATATTAAAAGTACACGTCGCGCTGATACTTCACATCCGTATGAGGTTCAGCTTGTCACTCCTCGTACAACGCTTTTTAAGCAGTCTTTTATATGGAGAACATCATCCTTTGGGAATGGCTTACCCAGGACTGTGTTTCCCACCGAGTATAATTTACAGCGATTCAAGAACAACGTGAATCGCTTTTTTCGCACACGTGTCGCTCCTGTAGTGCTTTAGTGACTTCCCTGCAGCACGTGTACTAGACCCATAAAAAAAATCCTGATCTGAACTCCTGCTGTTAGTAATAAAATGTTTATGGCCACTTAGTTTTCTAGTACCCTTTGCACAGTACGATTAAAATTATAGTGCTTGCTATTCGGCTAAAATTTTATTTTGGGTGCAGAGTTTGTTGATCCAAGTTGTTAGTTGTTGAGTTTTCCTCTGCCATATTTGTCCAGCTTATCTTAGCCCGAATATTTTCTATTTCTAAATTTTGGTCGCACTATTTCTACCCCTTTTGTATTCAAACTTTGTTGTTTAATATCATCTCCGGAATTTTAATCTCTGTCTCTTTTTTCTTGTAATTTTTTTTTAAATATTTAAATAATGTTTTTTTTTTTTTGTGTAATTAGTGCTTACTTCAAGTTTGACAATGGAATGTGCTCATTAATAATGGCTAAATAATGTGGTCGAAATTTAGTAAACGAAAACCAAAGGTATTTTAACAGCTCCAGCTCTTCTACTTGACGTAAATTAATAGTTAATAAGAGATACAATCGTATCTCGTATATATGTTTAAAATACTACAGAAAATTCTTGGTTACATTTTTATCTATTTTGATCATATTATAAACACAATATAACAGCACGTTAGAATTAAAACACGCTGATGAATGCCATTAAAATCTTTTGATTATAAAACTAAATATTTTTATACAAGAACATAGACAAACAGTACAATAATTAATTTTTCAGACAAGCTGTTTAAAAATTCATTGTTTTTTTGAGACTTCTGTTTTTTTTTTGGTTTATATATATATATATATATATATATATATATATATATATATATATATATATATATATATATATATATATATATATATATATATATATATATTATATATATATATATATATATATATATATATATATATATATATATATATATATATATATATATATATATATATATATATGTATATATATATATATATATATATATATATATATATATATATATATATATATATATATATATATATATTTATTGCTTCCGTAACTTAATGCACTTTATAAAAGCATTTATTAGTGATTGAAATTAATTTCTTGGTCTATTTGTGAAATTGTCTCCAAAGCACTAGTAAAAGCCCTTAAATGATCTACAACTCCTTAAAAAGGAACTTTTTAAGCTCACAAAGTGGTAAATCAGATGAATAAGGTGAATAGTTCAACATACAGACTTGATTTCAAAACAAGAATTGACGATCATTAAGTGAAGTGTGATGTGTATTATTGTGTAATATGTATCAGCGATCTGGATCATAATATTCAGGTTAAACACAACGAATTCTACTCATAAAACGCACTATTTTATTATTCCAAATATTACTCGCCATTGATAGTTTGAACAGTTGAAACAAATTTCCGACAAATCATTTGCTATCATAAAAAGCAATCAAAGCTGTTTCGATTTTGATCTTTATTTACAGTGTGTTTAGCAATCAGTATCTTTGAAAGTATTTGCGCTTTTGGTGTAGAGACATAAGAAATGACGAAAAGAGATAAAGATCGAATGACGGTCCCCAAAATAAATTTTTGGAGATGAAGCAGTCAAACTACAAGGTTAGAACATGTCTTAAATGACGCCATTCGACAAATGATGAATGTAGAAGGAACTATTTTGGACACCATAAAAGGGAAATGTCTCCCCTGGCTCGGTAATCTCCAGCGAATGGGATACGACAAATAGCCAAAAAAGATATGGATCACACCAGAGAGGAGAAAACATGAAAGGCCACCCAGAGGTTGGAAGAAAGATGTCGACGAGTAAACTGAGCACTGCAGGAGGGCGACTGGTGGAACTGAAAGCTATGGAACTCAAGAAGCGGGAAATGGCAATAGCCGTAATAAGAACCGCATATATGTACATATACATACATATACATATATATGTATATATATATATATATATATATATATATATATATATATATATATATATATATATATATATATATATAGCTAAATTGTTGGGGATGCAGTCGTAAAATGCCAATTAAAATACAATTGGCTTATTTTCAAGCCTTAGAAACCGACATATTTGTTTCTTTATCAAGACATAAACTGAAAACTAATTGTTAGAGGAAACATGTACTTCGGTGTTCCAAGACAAGCCAAATCATAGAACAATTAAAAACATCTAAATAAAAGCACTACTTAAAATAACGTTGGTACTATTTTAGTTAACGATGTTATACAATTTTCCTAGAAAACCCGGGAAAATCCCGAAGGAAAGCAGGTGGGGCCCACGTGCCGATATTTGGCGGTAAAATACCTGTTTTTTGTGTGTTTTACCGCCAAGTGACAATGTGTCATCTAGTGAAATCTTTGATGGCAGATACTCAGTATTCCGCCGAGATCGTGACTTTGCGGGAATGGGTGTTTTTCGTGGTGGGGGAGTACTTCTGGCTGTGAGGAGAGAGATCAAGGCTGTTCCATTGGACTTAAATAATATTAATCACAATATTTCTAGGATAGATATAGTTGGTTGTAAGCTCTACTTTCATTATGTAACGATTTATGTTTTTGTTATCTACATACCACCTAATGTCTCACTCGCAGAATTTGTCGCTCTTGCCGAACATCTTGAGTCTCTTTGTTTCCTCTGTGGTGCTAATGTTCTCATCGTGGGTGATGTCAATCTACCCGCATTATCCTCCTCTTTAAACGACCCCAAGGTTGAATGCCTACGAAACGTCTGTAACATGTTCTCTTTAAATCAATACAATGGCGTTCCCGATTTTAACAACCGAATACTAGATCTTGTGCTTTCCAATCTTCACTGCTCGGTTTCTAGGGATCTCGCTCCTCTTGTTGCAGAGGATCTACACCACCCTACTCTTGATGTTGAGATTTTCTTTAGGGATACGGAGCGACGTGGGATCTCTGGTAATACAGAGGGTTCTAGCTACAATTTTCGAAAGGCTAATTTTCCCCTTCTCTATGAGGCTTTTCTACACATTGATTGGTCTAACTTATATAGTTTAGATGATGTGAATCAGGCATGTGGAATGTTATATCACTCATTATATAATGTGCTTGATTCCTATGTACCAAAATCTATGATTCACAGGAGAGATTTCCCAGTATGGTATACATCGGACATAATTAGGGCGATTAAGAGGAAGCACAGGGTCTTTAAAAAGTACAAAAGTTCCAAATCCCTAAGCTAAAAAACCAGTTCAATGAATTGCGTGCCCGAGTAAAAACTATGATTGACATAGCGTATGATGATTATATTGCAAGGGCTGAAAACTCCATAACTAATGAGCCTAAAACCTTCTGGGCGTTTGTGAAATCACGGAAATCCTCTTCTTTTATCCCTGAGATCATCAGGGATGGGGCGACCCAGTATTCAGACCCACAGGATATTGTAAACTCGTTTGCTAACTTTTTTAGTAGTGTTTATACTGGTCCGTCCACTCAAGAACCTGCCACTTTTCTACCAAATACCAGTACGCTCATAAATCTCAAAAATATCTCGTTTGACGAGATCTTGATTGCTTCTAAAAGGCTAAAAATTAAATCTACTCAGGGTCCTGATAAAATTCCATGCTTTTTGGTGAGGGATTGCATTTCTGCCTTCTTGGAGCCGCTCGCTTTTATCTTTAATCTTTCTCTTAAAACTAATACTTTTCCAAACATTTGGAAGGAAGCACGAATCACACCTGTCTTTAAAAAGGACAATTCCACTGAAATTTCAAATTACAGGCTAATATCAATCCTGTCTGCCTTTGCGAAGGTCTTTGAGACGGCAGTGTACGAGCGGGTTGGGACCCAGGTGGCCCAACTGATCACATCCAATCAACATGGCTTTATTTCAAACGGAGCACTGTTACTAACCTAACGTGTTTCACCCAATACGTAAGCGAGGCTTTGCATAGGCGCCAACAGGTTGATACGCTCTATACTGACTTTTCGAAGGCCTTTGACAGGGTGGATCATGGGATATTCCTGGCAAAAATTGATGCTATGGGATTTGATAACAACTTGGTCAGTTTTTTTTGCTTCCTATCTCACTGGTAGATCTCAGTATGTCGAAATTCGCGGTCACAAGTCTGCAAGCTTCTCAGCAATGAGTGGTGCGCCACAGGGAAGCAACTTGGCTCCTCTGATTTTCTCTCTCTTTATTAATGACATAGTCTCTGATATTTCCAGTAAAGTGCTCCTATTCGCGGATGATCTAAAACTCTTCCGGATAATAAACACCACCTCGGATTGCCTTGACCTGCAGGCGGATCTAGAAAGAATCATTTTATGGTGTGAACGTAACAACTTACCGCTGAATATCAAAAAATGTTACGCCATGACCTTTTCCAATAAGTCAAGTATTCATTACAATTACGAATTAAACGGTTCGCAACTTCAGCGGTGTTCTGATATTAGAGATTTGGGGATTACTTATGATGCCATGCTTGCTTTTGACATTCATATTAACAGCGTTTGCTCAGAGGCGTTTAAGGCGTTGGGATTCGTTTTGCGCAATGCTAAAAGCTTTACAAATATTCAGACACTTATACTACTTTACTTCTGTTATGTCCGCTCAAAACTTGAGTATGGATCTGTGGTCTGGAACCCAATATACAATTGTTATATCCAGAAATTAGAAGGCATACAGAGGAAGTTCCTTAAATTTTTAGCATTTAGAGTTGATGGTTCTTTCCCTTCGAGAGGCTGTGACCACGAGGGCTTGCTGGATAGATTTCAGATACCATCACTGCTACGACGCAGGAACTACCTACTTACGAGTTTTTCTGGCAAAACTTGTGAGGTCTGTTATTGATTGCCCTGAATTACTGTCCCAAATCATGTTGCATGTGCCTGTTCGTACAATGAGATCCCCCTCGACTTTTAATGTGTGTACCCCACATAATAATTTTCTATTGAAATCACCACTTTACCGAGCAATGGCGTTTTATAATGAGACATTCCAAAACATTGATGTTTTTCATTTAACTCTTCCTCAATTACTTGGACTCTTCAAGAACAGGTTATTGAGATGATCTAAAATTTTTATTTAGCATACTTTTCTTGTTGTGCGATGAACGGGCTGAGCAGTATTTGTGGTGTGTAGTTTTTGTAAAAATTACTATTATAACTTAAGTAGGTCTGATACTTTTTTCACCTATTGTCAAATTGTCTTGTAAATGGATGTAGTTCTGTTAGACAATAAATGCTTATTATTATTATTATTATTAAATATCGTGGCCCCGCCTGCTTTCCTTCGGGTTTTTGCCGGGTTTCTACGTTTATAGTACCATGTTGTGTTCGTTGCAATTTTTTAAAGTAAAAATAAATGACACTGACAACTAATTAACATGTGGTTCGTGTAACGAAAAAAGAGTACATTGTGATTCATTAAAATGGGCTACGATAAATATTAACCTAAACATCCACGTCCCAGCCAAACTAATATATATATATATATATATATATATATATATATATATATATATATATATATATATATATATATATATATATAATTTTGCGGAAACTTTTAGTTTGCGTAGATTTTCTTTTAGAATGGCTCTAATCATATCCCTGTTGATGTTTAACGCTTCTTTTACCATTATCAATAACGCATTATGATTATTTGCCACGAATTCACAAACTCTGATTCATTTCTGGTGTCCAAATTGATTTTGATCTTCCCGTGTGTTTGTTATGTTCAAGCTGTTCTCTTCCATCCAAAAAATGTTTATGCCATTCAAAAGTTTATCACTCTGAGTTTTACCTGAAATTTAATTAACTCTTCATTCCATGTCATGATCACTACTTTACAACTGTTAAATAAAATAGCGTATCTTAATTATCTGTTAATATTTAGCGCTAAAATTTACACTAAACACTGGCAACTGATATTGCTTCAAAATAACATAATAAACTTGTAGGTGTGCCACTACTTAGAATATACAGTACGAACATTAATTATCGCGCTCTGTATATCGATTCTTAATCAAAGGTTTTATGAACTAAAAGTTTAAGACACAATGCATGAACAGAAAAACATTTTAATAAACTGTCGAGGCTAATTAATAACATTGTTAATTATATCTGAAATTAGTAGTGGCGTGAAGGAAACTTTACTAATAAATTACGTTCAAGTATTTTAAGATTATTAATTAGCATTAATGTACACATAAAAAAAAGGGTAACTAATTCAAGACCGTTTTACATTATGCAGAACAACAATAAAACAACTATAAAAACTTTTAATGGGTTAAGCTGTGTGCCCTATTAACTTAAGTTGTAAAACATAGTTAAAAACTAAGTGGTTGATAAGTAAACTTTACAAGTAAATTATACGTAATGTTTTCGTCTTAACCAGAACGTACTTGAACAAGTTCATATTTTGTCAGGTATAAGAATAAGAGAAGCATTAAGCAACATAAATGTTTTAATTAATGAAAAATGTGGCCATTAATAACTTGCCATTTACTAAAATATATTATGGATTGGTCAAAAATAAAAGTTTAGTCAGTTTTGAAAATCTTCTAGCTTTTCTAATATATTTAACAAAAATTATTGAAATATAGTTTGGTTTTTCTAAAAAAGATATTTCGACTGGCTCTGATAGCTTACCATATAGTGTTCCCTAAAATCCAGCATGATTTTTGGTTTATTTTGATTATTAACATCTATAAAATTCTGGTATTAATAATGTCTTAGTACCAGTCATATTATTGGTAAAGAGTTAATAATCAGTATGCAGGGCCTAACATAAGACTGTTACATTTTTGCATTTTCATTATTACATTGTATTCTTTATTGCTCACAAGATTAAGAAAGATAGAACAAAAATAGCAGTTATTATATTCTCTCTCCCTCCCTCTCTCTCTCTCTCTCTCTCTCTCTCTCTCTCTCTATATATATATATATATATATATATATATATATATATATATATATATATATATATATATATAAAATAAATAAATAGATAAATAAATAACACATTTTAGAACGAAATAACTGCTATTTTTTTTCTATTCTTCTTAATAATATTGGGACCAATAAAGGATACAGTATAACAGTGAAAATCTAATTTAAAAAGAAAATGTACCATAAGTCTTATATATATATATATATATATATATATATATATATATATATATATATATATATATATATATATATACATATATATATATATATATATATATATATATATATATATATATATATATATATATATACAAATATATATACCCCGTATATTTTATATATATATATATATATATATATATATATATATATATATATATATATATATATATATATATATATATATAATATACGGGGTATTATGTAATTCGCTGCATATATTGGAACTGGCACCTCCTTGTAGCAAGACCAATTGCAAAAAATTCACCTTAAATAGCGGATCTCAATAATAAAGAAAAAATCGACCATAAAGAAATCCGATAAACCCTACAACTCCAGAATATCGCCGATTGGTAATCAGACGTAAGGTGTAAGATTTGTCGGTTCTTTGTTATTTGCAATCGACGTGGAAAATAAAGGATTTATGAGTCCGTCCGCTCGCTTTGTCAGACGGTTTTTAATGGCTCACTGCTTGGCCGCCGCCAAGTGATAGCGCGTTCTCCCAAAACGACAAATTCACGTTTGTTTATTTACAGAGTAATGTGAAGTAAAGATCAATGTTATTCCTTGTTTTTTTTAAAGAGGAATTATTTCTTTTCAAATTATTGGTAATAATGGTTAAATATTATTTTTACTAGGTTTGGAATGTATTATCTACTTTTTTTCTTTGATTTGTTAATTTGAAATTTGAAAACCTATAATTGATGAAAAAAATCATATGGTTAGCATCACAGCATTTCATGCAGGTTGATTTTGGTAAAATGCGGTTTTGTGAATATATACAAATATATATTATATATATATATATATATATATATATATATATATATATATATATATATATTCACTCAACTCTGCTCTGCTATTACAAATGTGTGATTAAAAATATGTGTGTTTGGAAACAGTATCGATTTGTAAGCTAAATAGGTCGAAGGTCATTCAGCTCTTGACCAATAGTTATTTTTATACTCCGTAAATGTGTCGATTTCCGATTATAGAGATAATTTGTAATATGCGTGCTTGACGACTTATGTTCTAAATCCTATGCTGTTTTATAAGTATGGTTAGTTTTATACTCTTGAAAAAGAATATGTAACTTTCGAATAAATTTTTGAAAAAGTAATGACTAGATATTTTACAAACTGGTTAATCCATTAGCACAATTATAGGTTTCCTGTAATTATTGAACAAGTTTTAGTTCTGATAGGATGGTTTATGTAGCGTCTTCTGTTAAAACAAAATTGAAGTTTTTTAGGATGAAGTTCTAGTTATCAAGAATAATTTGTTTTTTTGAATTTGAAAAAATTATCTTGATCCTATATCTACTTTATGAGAAATCATAAAATAGTTCAGTTTAATATAATATTGCTTTTAAAAATTAAGAATCAAATTTCATCTTTATCCATCTTCTTTAATAGTTATAACATTTACACCCGATATTAAGGCATACGTTTTAATTATTAAACATCTATCCGCATTTATAAAAAGTTGTTCATTCTACTGAATTCTCAGAAAGTGTATTTAGGATAGCATATATTTTGAATAGGCGCCGCTTACAAATTTTTTATGGCTCTGTGCAGATTGCTGTGAAAACGATTAAATAGATTTGCCAAGTAATTTAAATAAGTGATTAAGTACTTTTTACTATTTTCATAAAAGTGACGAAATTGTACTGGATGCATAATTCACTATGATGGGTTAATTTTTTCTTATTTTGACATGATTTTAGTTTAAGAAAAAGTAAATTTACCAATTTCCGTCGTAAATTATGGATATTACGTAAACTTAAATGATTTAAATACATTATAATTACTTTCGTTGAAAATAAACGATTATACCCAATATTTAGGTGTAAAATTAGGCAGATAGTTTATAGTTTTATATTTCTATTAATATTAAAGAACTAGTAAAAATTTAAATTCTAGTTTGAATTTTAATATGTATTCAGCAGTTTCTGCGAAAAGAATATATACCTTATCAAAGAATGTAAATCACGTGATTATTGCCTAATTTGTTATTTCACTAAAAATTCATATCAAATTTGGGTTTATTTATATATATATATATATATATATATATATATATATATATATATATATATATATATATATATATATATATATATATATATATATCATATATATCAAAATTAATAAAATGTACTGAGAAATGAAAACTATTGCACAGTATACAGTAAATCGTGACCTTATTTCTTCTTTATTATTTAGTCAAGTGTCTTTTCCATTTTTTCGGAAATCAATCATATCAATATTAAACAATCTGTAGTTTTATTTACAACTCTATGGAAAATATAAAGAAAAAATACTACAATTTTTTTTGTAATGTTCAACAATTGTGAGATACCTCGCTATTTCAAATACTTTGTTATGCAGTATATCATTTTTTTATATTCTTACGACAAAATTATATAATTTTATTTGGTGCTGTATGCTTGATGGTTCTGACTTTTTTAAGGCGCATCTCAAAATATTCGTTCTTGCTGTAACAGATAGCTACAGGCTTCTAAATTAAATCGTTCAAAAATGTCCCATAGCGATAAACTCACAAAATACGAATCAGATCAAAGACAGTAAATCAAGATGGAATCACTCAACCCAAGGCTTTCACCTAACTGCACACTCGAACAAGTTTCGTCTGTTGGCCTTCCGTATAACGTTACTAACAAGTATCTTTAGTTGAAGTAACTATCTACCGGCATTTATTCTAATCCAGTTTACCACCATCAGTACTTATGACCGTCTACCATCGCTTGGCAGCATTATAATTGACCGTTATTAGTTCGCGTTACCGTTCATCGCTACTAGTTACTGTAATTAAGCGGATCGTTTACCGTTTTCTTTTTATCATATCATCGTTTAATTCATAATAACGTATATACGCCCAATGTGATATATCGTTGTACTCCATATGTTAATACTATCGCTACAACCTTATATATATATATATATATATATATATATATATATATATATATATATATATATATATATATATATATATATATATAAATTTTTTTCAATCTTAAATCTTCCAAGAATGAAAGAAAAAAATTGTTTACTTTTGAAAAGCATAATTCGCTCAAGAAATAGAGATACAGATGAATTTTTTCTACGATTTACATCTATCTTTATTTGTGTTCAATATGAATTCTTAATGTAGAAATTTGCTGTTTCTTTCGTCCCAACGGTCTTTTAAAGTTGGGTAAAAGATTTTTCTTTTATGTCTTTCGGAGTTTCTCAGAATATCTTTTTGTTTGGAAAAATATATTACTGTTCAACCTCTTTTCAACCTAAAACGATAAGTATACACTCGCTTCCAAAAAGTCCTTATCATTTTTTATTGAGGGTTTTAGTTGTAACTTAACTTTAGCATTTTTGCCTTTTGCTTCAATAAAAATGACAAATTATCTACTAGATATGGGGCCCTGAAACGTTGTATCATGCGCCCTTTGTTGCTTACCTGGAATAAGTCTGCGCCCTCCTCACGAAGTGTTGGATATATGACAACCTAATAATCAGGAATTTAAAGTCAGTTGGGAACATTGGGTTATAGGTCCAGTCGCATCTTTATTCGAATGTTCGCGAAGAGTTACCAAAACGTCTTTTCTGCATTGAAATTACGTAACTATAAATGCTGGGTTAACTGTTAGTTGTGAACATCGCTCGATAAGGAGACAGAGAACCAAATTGACCACCTTATATTAAACAAGAAATGAAGAAGATCGCTACTAGATATGAGGAACAAAAGAGGAGCAATCAAAATCTAATGTTATCGCCCGGAAGAAATATTACACAGAATCTCTTAAGATAACTAAGAAAGGAAGAAAATTCAAAGAGGGAAAAGCAACACCAAACTGTCAATGTCATCTCTTGGAACGAAATAGTGGAAATGAGGGACGATACCGTCGAGAAAGCACTGGATGTGATGGAGGGTAAACGGAGAGAATGGATATCACAAGAAACACGGATCTCATACAACAAAAAAAGAGCATTAAAGCTGCAATACCATCATCAACAACGACATCCGAAAAAGAAGATAACCTAGTATGTACCAAAACATAACAAGGAAGGATTATTTAATATTACCAAACGCTAAGGTGGAAAAGCGTACAACAGAACATCACTTGTAAAGTCAAAGGGTCAACTGATAACAACAAGCAATCAATCAATTACAAAGGTAAAAAGAAAATTTTAAAAACCTACTCAGTACATCAAATTAAATCAGGCAAATGAACACAGAAGAACAATAAACATAAGCTACCTGTCCCCAAGTAAATCTGACATCATTAAAAAGCAATAAAACAGCATGACCGAATAACATCAGTGGCGAACTTTTAAAGTACATACGGGAACGTTACTAATATATCCACTCATAGAGGAAGTATGAGAGAACAGCAAAATCCCCGACCAGTGGAAACAGGGGACCAATATAAAACTTTCCAAAAAAGGATATCTCACCCTCTGTCAGAACTGGAGAGGAATCACAATTCTTAACTCCATACACAAAATAATGGCTCAAAACATACAAAGCCGCCTGTCAGCATCTATAAAACTCATACTCAAAAAGAACCAAGCAGGTTTCAGACCCCATTACTCCTGCATAGATAACATCAATACTATTGGAATTATTACTAAACAATCTATTGAATGGAACTCACCACTTTACCTAGTTATCATAAACTTCCAAAGAACGTTCAACAGCATACTATACTCAGCAATTTGGAAAACATTATTGGAAGCTAGAATGCCCAAGAAAATTATCAATATAATACAAGAGTTATACAACGACGTTTCTTAGATGATGCTTCATAACGGGCAAATAAGCAGTTTCTTTGAGGTAAAAACAGGGATGTTTTGGACTTAGTGTCAGTTCAATTGTTTCATTAGAAAAACAGAAATAAAGAAGTTTCGCAGTATAGAACGAAACAAACATTTAAAAAAAGTGATCAAAATCGGAGCTGTTCTTGAGGATTAAGAAGTAAAAACCTTCATTGATTCGACTAATTAACTAATAGTAGAATCCTATGTTTCGTAGATTATTATTTCAATAAATTCCAAAGAAAATAAGCTTAGGGCTTGCCATTTTATTTTTGGCAAAAATTGAAATGTGCGCAATTAATGTTCCGTTCGTTGATTGGTTTTAAAATAAAAAAAAAATATTTACGGAAGTATAAAATGATCAGTGATTTCACAAAACATATCCCAAATGAATTTTCAACAAAGTTTTTTCTGATCTTTACTGAAAACTGATGACCTTAAAATTTTTGTTTTTTTATGTACCAGATAAATTATTAAACGTAATGCACCCGTAATAATTTTCGTTCAGTCTACACCCTGTAGAGAATTTTCAGAATTTTTTTTCAAAATTTTTTGATTATTACTTTTCGAGATAAGGGGGGACAGCAATTTTTCGCACTCTTTTAGAAATAATACAAAGAGCTTTCATTTGACACCCCACTCGATGACCTGTTAAATTTTTTTTTTCACTTCCGATTTCACTTCCCAAAACTAACCCCTTAAGTCAAAATTTAACTTTCAAAACTACATGGCTCTGATGAGGCCATCAATTCCTATATTAGTGTCAAATTTTAACTTTCTATGTCAAATAGTTTCGGAGAAAATCGGGTGACAGACGGACAGACGGACGGACGAACGGACCGACGGATGGACACCGAAGTGATCTTATAAATATTCCGTACGGAACACTAAAAAGGCAAAAAGACTGCTACCGACCATTCACATTGATGTCAATATTGAAAAGTATAGAAAAGGCTATCAATCGGCTTTTGAAATATCTAATATTACTACCCACCACCAATATGACTTTCATAAGCAAAGAGCACCAGGGGTTCTCCGAGGCTTTATCACACATATTTGAAACAATTGAACATTATTCGGCGCAGTCAACCGTATTTGTCATAAAGGATTGTTGATGATGTCTCTGAAGAACCTTCACTAACAAGGCCGGTGTTCCCCAAGTCTCCATATTTCCCACTCTACTTCTTCTTCATAAAAACGGATGACGGCATTCCCGTTTCTTCATTTACTTTTAACGTTCGATCACCAGCAGCCAATGTTTAATATACACAGACAGCAGAAAGTCATACACTTCAAAAAGACTTGTATTTTTTTTTAAAGTGAACAACTAAGTAGAATTTAATGGAACAAAACCCAGAAAGCAGTCTTTTCTAAAAAAGTTAACGTTACTTACGTTGTTACAATGGAGATTTCGATCCTACACAAAGCTTATCCCATCCATGGAGTATAGCTCCCATCTTTGAGGCTGTGCTCCCAAATATACTAGGTATTTGCTAGATTATGTCCACAGATGAAGTAATCGCATGATTCAGGACCCGGAACTTACCAGAACCTTCATTTTTGAAATATCTAAAAAAAGTTGGTGACTGTCCAGGTCTATGTTGTCCACCGAGTTAGTGAATCGCTATTCCTGCGTACTTTTGTAACCATTTGGAATATAAATTAAAATAATCGATTTTAATGAATTTCGAAAAGGAGTAATTTTTATTCGAGGAAAATTTTTAACTTGTGAAATTATACTGGAAATAAATTCTAAAATTAGGAGGTGCTTACCATAACCTCATTTCGTCAAAGAAATTACTGGTAAGGAGATATTTTTTATTCAACATATTTTTAATTATAGAGTAGACATCACGAAAATAATAAAACCGTCATTATTTGTTGACCTACATAGTAGATTCAATCATTTACAAAATACGCTCATGGTCACAATTTTGATATCTTATATAACTTTTTTTAACGCTTTATATTTCAAAGTATTTGTAGGACCAAAGTAACTGTAAAATTTATAAAAGCCACCTCAATTTAGAAAGTTTATCTAAATCACTTAGACGGATTTGAAACAGCATGGGCTTAAACATTGCGGTAAAAATAAGTCAGCAACTCGATATATTTTAAGCAAAACAACTTTAAACAACTTAAAATATTCCAGAATAAAGCCCTGAAAATTATAGTAAATGCTCCTAGATAAACGCCCAATAGAATCATACATAGAGATCTGCAAATAGAAACTTTAGCTGACTTCTTTGTTAAAGTTATAAGTAACTAACATTTAAAAATGCAAATACTTAACAACCAAATCATTTTAAATTCACACGTACCAGCTCTCCTTACGAAAAACTGACTTGTAAGGAATAACTTTCCCCTCAAAATTTTGTGGCCTAAATTAGGTCAAATTTAATTTTAATTTTGACAACTGGCTGATTTTTCAAAATTTTTAATTTGCCAAGAACAATTTAGTAAATGCCGAAACCAAACACATGTAATTCCTGTACCTTAATAGAAGACCAAGTATATAAATAGAAGCAAAAATTATTATATCTCAACTACTGAGAACTTGAACTTGTTATTTTTTCACATAGAGATTTTTTTATACAGCTCTAAATATTTAACAACCTGCCAAGTGTAAGTTGGATTTGCCCCATTAATGTTCCGTACGTTGATTGCTTTTAAAATAAAAATTTTTTGTTACGGAGGAATAAAATGATCAATGACTTCACCAAACATACCCAAAATGAGTTTTCGACAAAGTTTGTTTCCGATCTTTGTTGAAAACTGATGACCTTGAAATTTTTATTCTTTTATATAACGGATAAATTATTAAAGTAGTATTGTCGATACCACATGTTTCAAATGTGTGCTTTGGCTCAATTAGCTTCTGCAGTATTTAGATTTGGCAACGCCGCGTAAAGCAAAAGAGATAGAGATATGCTTAGAGTAACTCTGTTTCACTCAAAATATTCAATATTTAAATCTGGCGCGAGACACTAGCGCTTGATCTTGCGCAAACATCAACAAGTTATAGGTTATGTATGTATGTTTACTAAAATGAACTTAACTTTTTTTATAACATTTATTACATTTTCGTCTCGGATTAGGGAAGCTTGAGATCTTTGGCGAAAAAAAGGTACTCTTAGTTTAACATGATTAGACGCATCAATTCCGAGTTAAAATCGATAAAGGTTTTCCTTGTCAGAAAAAGAGCCTTGGATCGTTTGTTATTACTACTACTACCTAAAAGATATCCAATAATAAGCACACAATTTGAAGCAGCAAGACACAATAAACCTGATTCCCGCAGATTGCGATCAACTCGCTCAATAGTTCTGCGATCAGGCAAGTATCGATCAGGAAATCTGCGTAAAGGCGAGCCACTTCACTAGCCTTACCAGAAGCTAAGCCATACATTAAATGCATATCCGCAAACTCGACAAAAGAAAAATTTGACATAATAAAATAGACGGCAATTTTTTGAACTTTCAGATTTGACTTGTGTGTTGACATTTGATTAATTATGATTGCACCTGGCAGAAGCCAGGTAATAGGCTTTTTTTCTGACATGGGAATTCTTTATCGCTTTTAACTCGGAATTGGTGCATCTAATCGTGTTAAACTAAAAGTACCTTTTTTTCGCCAAAGATCTCAAGCTTCCCTAATCCGACGCGAAAATGCAATAAAATTTATTGTAAAAAAAGTTAAGTCCATTTTTACCACGCCTTCCCCTACTTTTGAAGCACCGTTTGAATTATCGTCGATTGTAAGGTAAAATTCCGATTCAGCACATAAACTTTACTTTAAAACCTGAATTTCATGTTTTTATCTTTAACGGTTTCTGAAATATTCAATGAAAACCCATCTTCAGGCTCCACATTTGGGTGGCTGTAGCGCCCTAACGGTGGGAGATAGGAGACATTTTTATAAGAACTTCTGACCTTATTTTAGTTCAATCTACTAGATCCTTCATTTTTGACCATACCTTTTGGGATACCCTGTATACATTGTTAAACTCATGTTTTCACAAGCTTTCATTTGAGACCCCACTCGATGACCTGGTAAAAAAAAATTTTTCACTTCCGATTTCACCCCCCAAAACTAACCTTTTAAGTCGAAATTTAACTTTCAAAACTACACGGCTCTGATGGGGCCATCAATTCCTATATTAGTGTCAAATTTCAACTTTCTATGTCAAATAGTTTCCGGAAAAATCGGGTGTGATAGACAGAGAGACAGACGAACAGATACCGAAGTGATCTTATAAGTGTATGGAATACTAATAAATGAACTTTCACCTTAAAAGGATGTACTATTGTACTCTCTATTAAGTTGATCTGAAAATTTTTATAAAAAAATTTTGACTAAATGTAAATAATTTTAGCGAATAGCTGATAAAGTACCAGAGTTAATTAAATTGGTAACAAAATGCCTCGACAGTATCAATTGAAAATTTAACAAATAATGATAATGAAATGTACATTGCAGCCATTCGTAGGCTCGTAACTTAATATTTAAAAATGAGACAGCTGCAGCTGACTAAAATGTTTTCATACAAATTTAAATTAATATTTCTATATAGAGTTTAATTTAAATATTATAATTTTCTTC
This sequence comes from Pachyrhynchus sulphureomaculatus, assembly GCA_019049505.1. Classification (NCBI taxonomy): domain Eukaryota; kingdom Metazoa; phylum Arthropoda; class Insecta; order Coleoptera; family Curculionidae; genus Pachyrhynchus; species Pachyrhynchus sulphureomaculatus. Next base: position 80,749,395 of record CM032448.1, on the reverse strand, counting down.
TTCAATGTGCAATGACTTTTTTTCAAAAGTTTTAACAGCATTTTTCTTTACAGAAGTACTCATTATTAATTTCCTTACTGCTCTTAATTTTAGGTTCCGAGCGTGTAGTCATGAACAAACTTAATTGCTAAAACTAACTGTTTATTGGGTATAACTGGATATTTGAAAAAAATAAAACATTTTATCGTTATTAAATTTATATTAAATTAAAACTTGAGATTCTCTTCGTTAAATTTGCTGGATCCTCCAAATTTTTTATTTGGTATTGGTTTCAGCAATTGTTTTCCGTATTTTGTTTCAAGTATCCTTGTGAAGTCCAGAATATATGAGCATTTCCGTAAATTGTTGGTATGTTAGAGGTTCAAAAAAGAGAGAATTTTTTTTGAATGTGACACTCATTGGACTCGATTTAAATAGTTCCTTGGACCTCGAGAAATAACTATTCCCGTCTAAACACGACTTTTTGTAAGAACCTTTTTTTTACAGCTCAATATGCAACTGCTGATTTTGAATTTTTATGTACCTTGTTGCTATTAGGATATCGTTTCCAAGTTATGGTTAGATTTTAGCCACTTTTTGGTCAAAAATGGCCATTAATTAAGAATGGTGTATTTAAAGATATTAATCTTACAGCCAATGTTTGAAAGATTAATATCCGCAAGAATTTTCATATTGAGCTGTAAAAGAAAGTCGTGTTCAGTCGTGAATAATTGTTTCTGGAGGTCTAAGGAACGATTTAATTCGAGTCTAATATGTTTCACTCCCAAAAAAAATTTCTCTCTTTTTTGAACCGCTAACATACCAACAATGTACTGAAATGCTCATATATGTATATGATTTTGTTCAGCTTCCCCCGACTTACTGGAGCAATATGAGCTATAACATCGCATCAAATACTCTTAGTAACATTTATTTATTTTAAAAAATATATACATATACAGCATATAAAGATATAAGTTGTATATAGTTTCATAAGCTACGACATATATTTTATATTCTAAATTCAAGTTTTACTGCAATCCAAAATAAATAGCGTTCAGATATGTCATAGAGTTTATGAAACATGGCAGATATATGTGAAATATAATATTTAATAATATTCCAACTGCAATGAGGAGATGCTTTATACGTAAAAAAATAATGAACAGCTTTAATATCCGGGAAGCTTTAACGTTTAAAAACTGTTTTCTTTATTTAAAATTATCAGTCGCTATATACCGTGAGATCCTAAAGTTAATATCAAAACCGACATAGTTAAGCTATTTTAGACAGCAAATTGAAATTTAATAAAATAGTTAGAACCGATAGCCATTTCAGATAAAAAAAAACAGTTAACAGTCACTTCCGGTTTCACGAGGAACCTGACAAACTTTTTTTACTTTAAATGAAATACGCTATATATTTTCAATTTTTTGGCTGCTACGAAAAATTCTGGACAACTTCTATGTACCATTACTGCCACCGAGAACAGCTCTTCCTCATTCTAATAATTTCTATAAATAATCCATAACACAAAACATGGAAAATTATATTAACTCTTAACAATACAACATTGTCCACTGGGCTCACTTATAAGAATTATAAATTTAGGGTAATTCCTAATTGAGGTACTTAATATTTAACGTCAGGAGTTATTTAAAGGATAATTTTTAAAAAATTGGTAAGATGACAAAAAAATAACTAATGATACTGACATTATCTACTTTCTATAAATATTAGTATGGATTTCGAGCAATTTAAATGCGTAAAAAAAAAGCTGGAAAAAGCTGTTAAAATGATTTTGATTTTTTATGAGAGAGCATATTGGAAGTATAATTTTAAAAAATGGTCAAGTGCAAGATGGATTTGCGCAATTAGTATTCCGTATCGTGATTGCTTTTAAAATAAAATAAAATCCTTACCTATGCTAAGTTAATTGGGGCTCTGACATCTTAAGATTCAATATGTATTTTCACGTTTTTTCTTAGTCAATAATATATAATAGTTATAACATCTTAGCCACGTAATAACTAGTAAATCAATCTAGCTCAAGGTAGAATCTAATAATAAAAGTGTAAAAATAAATATTTTCTACTTAAACATTTATTTAAATATGAACAAATAGCTGGTAAATCTCTGCTGCAAAACCAATTGTAGACAATACTAACAAATGGCGCTTATTGATAATAACACGTAACACTAACTTAAAGAAGTCTCAAAGTTTTATTCTAAAATCTGCTTGGAAAACTACATATAAAAATAATATATTAATTACGTACCCATGTATCTTACTATCGCAGTTAGTTGATTTCTCATTATTTGTATAGTTCAAACTAAGTAAAACAAGGTATTTCTCGTCAATTATTCTATTTATTTAAGCAAATTGTCATCAATTGTTACTATACTTTTCCAACATCAATAAAACACTTAAAACAGTTCTTGCATTACCAACTTGCAATATTTCACAAGAAAAAAACATTTTTAGAGCTCCCAGACGTAAACAAGCCATATGGTTGCCATAAAGGTTTGAAGGTTAGATTGACGCTGGCAGTGGTGTGATATTTGTTGCGACATGTTAATTTGACCTATGACAAGGGCTGAACAGTAAATTTTTAGTTTATATAGTCCAAGGTTCTTGTAAATCCTCAATTAATAAGTATTGGGTGTGTCCCAGTTGACTCCACGAGTCACCGATTTCCAAAGATTAAACTATTTAGTAATACCCTATACACATACGTGTGTGTGTGTGTATGTATGTATGTATCTATATATATATATATATATATATATATATATATATATATATATATATATATATATATATATATATATATATATATATACATATAGCGGCTACTGCCGCTGGAAGGTAACTGCTGAGAGCAAGATCACAGTATCGAGTAGCAGCAGCACTTGAAAATACCAAATGAGATTTTGGCGAAACGTCGTGCAAATTCATTGTTAGACGAACGGATTGAAAGCCGAAATTTTAATGTATTACATTCCATCATCCGTGAAAACCTCTATAGTAACACTAATATATATATATATATATATATATATATATATATATATATATATATATATATATTTATATATATATATATATATATATATATATATATAAATATATATATATATATATATATATATATATATATATATATATATATATATATATATATATATATATATATATATTTATATATAGATATATATATATATATATATATATATATATATATATATATATATATATATATATATATATAAATATATATATATATATATATATATATATATATATATATATATATATATATATATATATAAATATATAGATATAGATATATATATATATATATATATATATATATATATATATATATATATATAATAATGCGTGACTCCTTAAGTCAATTAGGACACACCCAATACTTAATTTTAATAAATTTGAACATGTGGGTAAATGAGGTAACAGTATACTACATATACGGTAGACTGATCTAAACAGCAATGTGTTGCCTCTTCAACACTATTCTCCAAGCTACGTGTACTTAAGCAGTTTCTTCCTCTAGGTTTCTTCTCGACCTTTGGCATACCCCCATCCCAAGATTTACGTTGTCGTCCTCTTCTACACTTATCTGGTGGCGTCCATTTAAATATCTTCCTTTGTTATCTTTGAGATATCGTTAACACGTGGCCACTTCAGTTAATTAAATTCTATTCTATCTATGACTATCGTTCTCTATATCTAATTTCGTACTCTTTTCGTTCTTAACACACCAGCACTTTTGGCATTAATTTATCCTTTTTATCCTCTCTAATTGCTTATACCTACCTTACTTTTATACATTAGTAATGTTTCACCATTACTGGTTCAAGGTTTTTTTTTTGTTTATTAACAGTAAATTTTTAACTCACAAGACAGCTTTTAATGACTCCCTAATTTTTCTCGCATTTGTATCAAGTGTATATCCCAATTATTTAAATTTTTTTACCTATTTTTAGTAATAATCTTCATCCAATAGAACTTCTAATTCAGTTTTTGTGTTCACATATAAAAATTTTATTTTCTGCATGCCAACTTCAAAAGTAGAGTGCACTTTATACAACCTTGTTACTATTAATTGAATTAGAGCTCCAGAACTACCTGATCATCAACAAAGTTAAGGGCTTTGAATTGGCAATTTACATTCTTGTCTAAGGCTTTTAGTTGCTTGTATTGTTTTGGATATGTGGCTACGTGTACCAAACCAGTAATTTGTTTCTCAATCTCTTTTAATTATACGAGCCATGGGCGTGCATCCCAGAGTTTATTTCTTAGCATAGAGTCATACGTGTTAACTAGATGAATGAATGTTTCGTGTACCACTAGGTACAATTGTCCTTTCGTAAAATTGTTGTCACGATTACAAATAAAACAACGCCTTAGAATAAAACCACTTTAATCCTCACCAATCACTCTTAGAGGTTTCTGCAATGTCCTCGAAAATGGCTTGGTGAGGGTGTAACTTACACTCGAACAACGGTGATTACTGGGATCCGTTCAGTCAGCTTATTTTCTTTTCCTTCGAAATAATTAGTGCATCCATAGATATATTCAAAAGATTTGTATTTTCTTAGTCAGCTGATGTCCACCATATTAAATTAATTTCACCGACACATTGCCAGGTCTCGGTACACGACCATTCTTCATTTCTCCGATATTCTTCGTTATTATTTTTTTAACGTTAACACATTCATTTTGGTTTCTAGTTAAATTTTGGCATATTTAAGGCATACTGTCGTCCGGTTTCAACTAAGACTGTTTCATAATATTCTTCTTATTTAGTTGGATCTATTAAAAAAATCTATTATCCTGAGGAAGGTTTTCATATTTATTATTGTCCTTCATACTTTTATACATCTAGACGCACCAACATAGGCGCTAATGTAGAGGCTTTCAATTTTGAGTGAGTATTTTTATCCTGTATTTTTCTTTTTAGTTCGTTATTTCTTTTTTTTATTATTATTTAACTTCTTATACTTGTTTTGAAAAAAAATTTGTATAATTGATAGTTTTCTTTCACAAGTCGTTCAATGTATTTAATGACCCAAAATGATTTCTGCTCTTTTTTATTTGGGAATAGCTCGCCCAAAATTTCAAAAGCAGCTTTATCTATAACCATTGAGACATCATCGTAATATTTTTCACCTAATCGCTATCACAAAACTTTAAGTGCCTATCTACCTATATTCTAGGTTCATTCAAGTTGCTGTAAAATAAGCAGTACCTACGGCATTTTTTGTAGCTTGTTATTGTTTTTTCTTATTATTGTTGCTATTGTTCTGTTAAATATCAGTCGAAAAGTGAACTTTTAGAAACTCGCTGACAGCAGAGCAGATGCCACGCGCTGGGCGTTCCGCAAAAATTCCACTCATACAAATGTATCAAACTCTTTTCTTGGCAATTAAACCTTCTCACCTGTCATAACGTTTCCTTTCGAATTAATTTTCAAATCGATATTATTTAAAATATTCTCCTCTTTACAACTTATTAATATTAATTGAAAATATTCTTAGCGTATTACCCGTTATTCGTTTACGACATTCGTAACATCCATCTCTCATTTTAAATTTAAAATAGATCAAATCGTTTTCAAACATTGTATTTTTCACTTGATTTAATCCAATAATATTGTTTTAAACTTGGTTATTCGGAGTTATCGGAATATCTTCAGTCGTTCTCGAACTTTCAAACAGTTAACAGTACGGAGCCTCTCGAAACATTTTATTAAATTTTTCTATTGTTTGTTGTTAACTTGGAGTAATTGTTCGAAATAATGATTGGACTATTATTACTTGACTAAATAAATGTTCCAAAAATACAATCAAAAATACTTCTGTTTTTTCAGTTGCAAATAATAACAACATGTTACTTTAAATTAATGATGATTACAAATGTTCTAGGATTTCGAATCAAGGTTAGTATTTTTTAGGATAATATATGGTTTTAATAATTCACTTTACTTAAAGTTTAGTATAAATTTATTATGTTTTGTTTAGCTTCTAAATTTAATAAATTTATTCCAGAAAATTATAACAAATTGTATTAATTTCTTGTAGTCACTTAAACGACTTTGCAGGTACTCAAATATGGAAAGACATATACATATTTTAATGACAATATAAGACAAATTTTTTCGTTGGACTTGTCTTATTTTATTTTTCTAGTAAAAAGATATAAATCGTTATTTTCATTATGAAATAAAATTATGAAATTAGCTTGAGAATAAGAAAATTTTGTAAAAGTAAATTGCTAAAAGAATATAAAATTTTATATGCTTTAAATTTTATTTGCACAAATAGTATAAATGTAATTCATATATTAACAAATTTTAAATCTTCTTCATAACGATCAAAATAATATATACATACATACATACACACACCCATATATATATATATATATATATATATATATATATATATATATATATATATATACACATTTTAAAATTATTGTGAAATATTACTTTATTTTTTTTACGTTTAACATTTGTTATTATAAATATATATTATATATATAAAATTATATATTGTAATCAACCTTTCTGTATTCATAGAATAACAAATTATGAACCTGCATATATATATATATATATATATATATATATATATATATATATATATATATATATATATGCACATTTTAAAATCATTGTAGAATATTACTTTATTTTATTAAGGTTTAACATTTGTTATTATATGATACACCAAATGTTTTGTATAATAGTAATCACGATACATTATATTATTACGTATGATAATAAACAAGACCTTGAAATGCGTACGCCATAAAATAATGTATTGTAATCATATATTATAAAATCAATATTACGAAATTTTAGACGATTATAAAAATATTTGTCAAAATATATACATATGCTCGTTCAGATAAAATAGCAAACTAAAACAAAGAGACAAGCAAAATTCAAGTAAAAAATCAAAAACAAAAACGTCGTTAGTCATAAATATGAACTTTTACCTATTAGAATATACAATACATTTTTAATAAGGGCTGTATTTTACGCCTTTAAAACTATGTTTTTTTTATTATCCTAATTGTACACGACAACTAGTTATAGATTTTTATATAACTGGTAAAGAGCAAAATGACGTTTTGTGACTCCAATCTTCATAAATATTTCTTTTTCTTATTACAAAATTAATACATGAATGTAGTTTAGAAAGTATTAACCGACTTTTAATCACGGAGAGTACATGTTCATAAATACAAAGAATGAGAAAATAAGTATCTTTCTTTAAACGAAGGTTTCCTTGTAACATTTTAGAAAATTACTGTTGGAAATTAGTCTTAATACTTTTTTGGCCGATGAAATCCCAGTCGGACAAACTAGTTACTCCCAAGACACAACAGTATTACATGTAAAATATGTATATATACATTAGCTCTAACATTAATATCTTTAAATACACCTTTTTTAATTTACCGTCATTTCTAACTAAAAATTGGCTAAAATTTTACCATAACTTGGTATTATAATGTCAACAAAGTACACAAAAATTCGAAGTCAGCAGGTCAAAGAACATAACGAAAGGGTACCTGAACGTTAATTTGATTAAAAGATATAAAATCGGCAAAAAATGGGCAAAAATTGCCATTATATAAAAAAGGAAAACGTTATCACGATGAATAATTCTAATAAATCACATGGATAAAACTTATAATATGGTACATTATATATCGATTTTTCACGCTTTTTACGGCAATTTAGCGGGTTTTTTTCCATTTTTTATCGGTGGAAGCACTTAAAAAGGTACCAACCACAGGCAAAAGCGAGAGGGTCGCCTAGGTCCGTCTCGGATATGACATTTCAAGAAGAAGAAGAATATTATAATGTATCGTGATTACTGTTTTTAGTAATATTTGGTGTATCATATATATATATATATATATATATATATATATATATATATATATATATATATATATATATATATATATATAAGCTCATTAATGATTTTCTTTATTTTTTAAATTTTTTCCCTAACAAAATACTCCCTACAGCTTACTTAATGTTCTAGTCACATAATTAAACCAATCTATAAACTGACTTATTAATAATTTGAAAATACACACACATAATAAAAAGTTCAGATTTGGCTTTGTTTTCAGGAACGACAATTAAGTATTATTTAATCTTGTAAATGTCCAATTATTCTATGACCTTTTATATTTTAAGCTCTCCAACAAATACCTTTAATACAGCTTGTATATATTTCGCACAATGAAATAGAGAAAAACAAAACGTCAGTTTTCCGAAAGACTGGACAATACGTCAATCAATTAAACTCTGTAAACTAAAGTTTGTTCTAAATTCAGTTTAATCCACGCTTCAATCTGACGGATTACGAAGAATGGTTTTAATGAAAAAGGTGGCATTATTCAATTACAACGAGGATTCTGACGCTTGAAACGTTTTGAACGCGTTTAAAAAATCCTTTTTATTTAAGTTTTAAATTTTTATATTGGCCCAATAAGTTATTATACATGTAAAAATATTCTTAAAGAAAAAGAGCAGTTCATTTTCATGAAATTATTAAAACAGTACATTAAAAAATATTAACGTTTTTGAAAGGTGCGAATGTACAAAAGACAAAATTTTTAAAAACTTTCTCACTAGTTATATATATATATATATATATATATATATATATATATATATATATATATATATATAATAGTAATTTTTCTCATAAGTAAACGGTAACCTACTATATAACCAATTTGTTATCTGTAAAAGGTAGTTGACCAAATTTGGATTGTCTTTTAATCTATTTTTAAAACCAAACAAACATACACACATTCCAATTTATATAAAATAAGAAATTTGGCCTAATTTTAGATTAGTTAGAATTTGTTTTGAACCAACTGAATTAATAACAACGATGGTAGTTGTCGTCAGTTTCCTTATTTGTTGGTAGATATGTACGTGATTGAACTAGCTAGTGCTAAAACTATATACCAAAAAAAACTGAAAATGTTTTCTGAATTAACTGAAAATTGACTTTAAAATGATATTGAATTTTTCGTAAGTATTGCCGCCAAATTTCATTTTCGCCATTCTGATAAAATTGTAAAATTCGTCGTGACATATGGTAATTATAAAATTACATTTTTTCTACTTGTGATTTTTAACATGGAAAACTCTAGAAAACCTCATTTTTCATAACATCTTTCATTCAATCATGATAGAAGATTTATTGTCACTAATTACACTTATTGTTGTAAAAGTTTTTCTCGGAAAATATTCATTATTTCTTAATGTTTGACGACAATTCAGACAGGACCACTAACAAAATAACAAAATTTCTAGGTCTTCTAATTTTAGATATTGTTTATAAATATTTAAATTATTCTGATACAGTGGCTGTTCAGTCAATATTCGTAAATAATAAAGTAGTTTGGTGGTTATATGATAATAAATTTATTCAATTTAATTTTCTCATCTAATATTATTATTATTATTATTATTATTAACAATTTTTTACGTCAATTTGTTACGTTCGGTAACCCAGAAACGCTCCCATTGTCAGCCTTGATTGGCTGATGGCTAAATGAAAACGTGTTGAAAATTTCCTTTTTCTTTATAGTGAATATTTTTGAAATTATATGATAATTCACCAGTAGAGATTTGAAAACCTGACGGCAAATTTGTTATTATTATTTTTTTGTCAGGAACTGGTTTACTAGAAACTGGGAGTTGTAAATTGAACGTTCGTGAAACAGATCAAAAACTCAACAAAAATTTGGTATATAAAGAGACCTTTTCTTGTTTCAAAGACCCTACACTTAAGGCAACTACTTTTTGTGAATTAATTTTGTTTTATTAGCTGTTATTGCGAAAAAGTTAAGAGTGTAAATGTCGTAGTAATTTTCAATTGTTATTCATCTTCACTTCTACAAATATTTTTTATTGCATCATATGTTACTTGCTTTACCAGAAGGAAACTACAGTCACTTTAAAATAGAAATCTAGGTATTAGTCAGAATACAACTGTCACCAAATACCAAGTGAGCCAGTGTCCATTTAATGAAACTATAATTAATTATACTTCGTTGGAGATATTTCTAAGATATGATTTTCTGACGTTAGTTTTGTTATTATTATTTTCTCTTTAAGTTTTTTTTTTATTTTTGTGCAATATAGTATAACATATATCTTGTTTTCACTTTTAAGTTATTAACACAAAATTATTGACAAAGCTGTAATGATGTGACTCTTTTTTTTCTTTTCTTTTTTTGTATCATATAGAACAATGAATAAATAGTTCATTTAGATAATGATTTGTGAAGTCTATTACTGAAATTTTTTGATGAGGAGTAATGCATACTGACGTTCGCTATTTCTACTGAAAATGCTGCGCATTCGTTTGTTTCCTAAGATATTGTTTCTCTCTTTTAGTTTTTTTGCTAGGTTACCAACTATTGTTTAAAAATATTTTGGATTTTCTGGCTTGGAGATTTTGTATGATATTTCACTGGGCACTTCACCACTGTGCCAACTAATTTATTTAAACCTTAACTTTTTTGTATGTTCTTTTGATTTATTGTTCTAAGGGTCTTTTCTTGAAAAAAGAAATGTAAACTTTAATTTCTGATTAGGGATTTATAAAATACTTTTTATGATTTCTAAGAGAACTTATGATATTGCAATGAATATTATTTCGGTTAATAAAATCACTTTTGTATACTGTGGTAAACTAGAGGGTTCTATATTTTTGATAATAGTAGAGTATTACCACCAACGTCTATTAGTTTTCTAACTCAGCTATTTAAGTTGCCGTCCACCAGCGACCACGTTACAATATTATTTCGTATCTGAAAATATGAAGAGATTTAAAGTTCTTCAAAACTTCTTTTATTCATATCGTTTTCTTGACACGAGCATTGATTAATTACATACTGGAAATTTGTAGTTGTACCCATTAATAATTTACACTAACAGAACAATTTATTTGAATTTGCAGGCTTACTTATTTACTTGTACTTTTGTCATTAACCTCAATCAGTATTATTCTTTTTATTTGTGTACAACCTCATTTATAATACAAGAAGGCTTTGCTTTAAAAAATAAATAAATAAAAGAGTATCCTAATTTAATAGCCCCTTATCCATTCAAAAATGTACATACAAATATAATAATATTTTGTTCATTATCTCATTTGTTTCGGGAATGACGAAAAAATATTAAATACAATAGTTTTAGGGAATGTTAAGGTGCACAGTTTAAAATTATTTTTGAGTATACAAGGTACTTCAAAAAAGTGTGGCCGATATAACATATGTTTTTTTAAATGGAACATCCCATTTTCTAATTTATTTTTAAATTCTGCGTAAAATTTTATAACTTTTTTATTAATGTTATATACCTAAACCTAGTAGTTTTTCTAATATTTCTATTTTTTTTAAAAAAAAATACTAGTTTTCAGTTTTGTAAAAAATTGCTAGTAGCGCCATTGTTTCTGAAGGTGGAATACTCATAATTAGTACGAGCGTTCTATAGAGATAAAAAAGAAAGATATATGTAAAGAAATTTGAGTTAGATGCTATTTTAAATTGAAAAATGTCGAATTTTTTAAATGGCACACCCTGTATACTGTTATTTTTTCTGAAAGATTTTACAAAATTCTCCTCCTCTCTTAAGTATGTCATATACCTATTTCTAATAGTTTTCGATTTATTTTGAATTTTTCAATTTTTACCATTGAAAACAAAACAAAAATGTAGGTATTGTCAAATTTTGACATGTCTATTAAGCAAGTAAAAATAGTTTAATTTGTTGTAGTAAGTGAGGTATAAAGGCAATAGTTATGGATTTTCCTAAAAATGAATTAATTGGTATGGTTTATATACTGGGCGAGGCGGGAAAAAATTGTCTTTTGACGGTAAGGCTTTACGGAGCGAAGTAACCTAATAGACGTATACCATCTAGAAAATCTTTTCAGTGCCTAATGGTTTGATAGTAGTGGCAGCGTTGAGTATACGAAACGGAAAGTAGTAAACAAGAATGCTACCAATGAGGAAAAAGAAATGGAGATTTTACTTCATGTTGAAGATAATCCCCAGGTCAGCAGCCGTTAACTATCTGACTTATCTGACACATCCCAATCTACGGCTAATCGCACCACAAGAAAATGCAAGTATCATCCCTTTCATATGAAACTACACCAAGAACTTCAAGACCGTGATTTTGAAGGACGAGGAAATTTTTTATCCAAAATAATGTTTTCTGATGAAGCTACTTTTCGCAGTAATGGAGCAGTTATCAGCCATAACATGCATTATTATTCAACAGTTAATCCACTTTGGGTCCGGGAAGTTCAAAACCAAAACAATTGGTCGCTTAATGTAAGATGTGGAATATAAAATTTTCGAATTATTGGTCCATATTTTTTCCGCGAACCGCTTAGCGGGCCTAGATATCTAAATTTTTTGCTAAACGAATTACCCCAGCTTCTTGAAGAAGTTGATAACTTCGAAGGGGAACAAATGTGGATTCAACAAGACGGAACTCCTGCTCATTACCACCGGGAAGTTCGGGAATTTTTAAAAGATCGTTACCCACAAAAATGGATCGGTAAGGATGCATTCATTCAGTGGCCCCCTCGATCATGTGACTTAACACCTTTAGACTTTTTTTTTGTGGGGCTAAGTTAAACTATATTAAAATTATTATTAACTATTTGTTTATGTTTTCACAATAGCTTACGCTATGTGTATTAAAAACAAGGGTAAAAATTGAAAAATTCAAAATAAATCGAAAACTATTAGAAATAGGTATATAACATACTTAATAAAAGTTGGAGGGTTTTAAACTATGCACCTTAACATTCTCTAAAACTATTGTATTTAACATTTTTTCGTCATTCCCGAAACAAATAAGATAATGAACTTTACTCTATCGTTGACCTTGTATATTTAAGGCTTGAGAATAAGATGTCTTATTAGAATAGTAGTATCTATTACTTATTTTTATTTCTTTTATTCTCAACCAAACTGGATAATTGTTTATTTGGTTACTATTACTTGTTTCTTATTATTTGATCATGTTTAGACAATTTCAATCAAAATAGACTAGTCGGTGGCTGACCCCTATGTGTATATATTTGGTGACCTTTACGTATCATATTCCATACATCCATCAAATAATTTTCCAGATATTACAATCTCCACAGTGATAACTTTAGTACTTAGGCAACTGTAACGTTCAAACAAGGCATTTTCTGAGAAAAGTTAGCATTTGCTTAGCGTAGTTCTTTATTTTCTACCAAGAACTTCTTGTTATTAATTTTCTTCGCCATTCGCTTCGTTCAAAATTAATCATCTTCTTTTTACATGGGTACAACTCAGTCATGGTCAGCACCACATTACTCACAACCTACTGTGAAGAGCGAAATGATATTCGGGGTATTTTCATTAACTAAGTAGTTACTAACATCACTACAAAATAAAAATGTGCTTCGCCATATACAGGGTGTTATGAAATTCACTGCATATATTGGAACTGGTGGCTCTTTGTAACAAGACCGATTGCAAAAAATTCACCTTAAATAGCGTATCTCAATAATAAAGCAAAAGATCGACCCTAAAGAAATAATGATATGAATAAAATGTTGTTGTTATTTTCGCTCTGCCACTGATAAATAATACAATTAAACAAAAATGCGCCTGCACGGGAGCTGTTTCGTACAACGGCGACCTATCGTACGGGTTAGTTTGGCGGTAAAATCGAGTTTTGCCCTTTTTTCAGTTTTTCGAAAATTTTTGAATTTGAAAAAAAGTATTCAATGTGCTTCTACATGACTCTACGAGTCTCAATATATACAGCGATTTCCATAACACCCTACATATGCTGACGCAATATTTATAACATAAAAAGTATCTACATTTATATCCCATATGAGACGAATAAGCCTTTATATTTGAAGCATTCTTTTTTAACTAACAATGAAAATATTGATTCAATTATTTCATAAAAACCACAAAACGCTTTTTATTTTATAGTAATTACTGACTTACCAGTGATTTTACTGCTTCGTGATTGCCCTGACCCCACCTGACCTACAAAAAAGTATAATAAGTATTTAAATTCCACCAAGTGTTATCAAACTACAAATCTAGTGAAAAATAAATTTTGCTGACCTTCATGAAACATAAATTACACCGAAAGTCGACATTAAATCGAATCTCAATCTCTCCAAGAACAGAATCCAAGATAATCGATAGACAACTTAAATTATTGCGGTCTAATATATCCCAATTTCGTCTTGAAGCTGTCATTCTCACACTACCTCTTCCCACACCCTTCGATTCGCCCCTTGTTAAATCGAATAACGGTGGGTTGACACAATGGGATTTACGCTACTTGCATATGGATTTATCATGTCAGATGCATGTTAAGGATGCGCTATGTATGTATTAAAATGTCACGGTATTGGGATTTGCTTAATCCACGAAAACGAATTGACCCTGTCTTCAAAGCATAAGCGAGGTTTCTGGGTACAGGATACTAAGGTTAATAAAATTAGATAAATTTCCGCAAAAGTTTAACATACCAAATTACAATGTCTTTCTGCGTAATTTTTTTCCGTAAAAAGAATGTCTGAACATATATTAATTGTATATTTATAGTTTTTTACGAGAAATGGCTAGAACATATAAGAAGAATCTCTCCTCTCATATGCCAAATGAGGTAAATGAATCGATGTTGGATCCAGAAGAACAGCTTAATACATAGAAAAGTTACACCTCATATGTGTTTAATGATAATAGATCATGTTCACCAGATCTCTTAACGGACAATTCATCCGGCCCTCAAATATTGAAGAGTGAGGTGGTTCATGTTATTTCACTAATGAAAAATGGTAAAGCCCCTGGTCCATATAACATGTTCTCAGAGACATTCTGTAAACTCAGTAATGATAATTTAACAAAGCTTTAACAACATATATGATAGTGGGAAAATACCGAAGGACTAGCTGCGTTCTACATTTATTACCCTGCCAAAAACAGCCAGCTCTAAACAAAGTAAGGATTATTAGTCTCATGGGCCATTTTCTCAAACTCTTCTTGCGCATCATTCATACGAGACTATATAAGAAATGCGAAGAAGTTAGTGAAGATAATCAGTTCGGATTTAAAGGCGGTTTTGGGACAAGAGAAGCTATCTTCAGTCTCCAAATGCCGGTTCAGAATTGTCTAGATCAGAGACAGAATGTATTCATGTGCTTCATAGACTATGAGAAGGCATTCGACAACGTTAAACATGACCTCCTCATGAAATATCTACAAGAACAAGGACTAGATTCTAAAGATATAAAAATTATTGCCAACTTATATTGAAATCAGTCAGTAGACGTAAGACTTCAGAATGGTTATACAACAAATAAGAAAGGAAGTTAGACACGGTTGTGTTTGGTCACCCATGCTGTTTAATTTATATGTCAAAAGAGCCGTTGAGGCAGTGTCGGAGAGTGATCTGGGTATCAAAGGAAACGGTGTTCCGATTAAAACATCGGACATGCAGATGTCACTGCCATTCTGGCAGATAGCGCATATGCTCTTCAAGCATTATTGAAGGCTATACACAAAGCAGGAGAAAACATTGGATTAAGTATTAATACAAACAAAACGGAATTAATGATCATCAGTATAAATCCAATTCAAGACGTTCGAATTCAAATGGCGAGAATATAGAACGGGTTCAAATACCTGGGATGCCTTGTGAATGACAAATAGAATCCGGAAATGGAAATTAAAGCCAGAGTTGAGCAGGCAAGAGCAACTTTCATAAGGTTGCGCAAATTCCTTTGTAATAAAAACCTAACCTACAACTCGGGTACCGGATGGTTTAGTGCTATATTTGGTCCGTTTTGCTGTACGATGTTGAAACATGGACATTGAAAGTGTCGTCTCTTAACAAACTGGAGGCATTTGAAATGTGGATACTCAGAATAATGCTAAGAGTATCTTGGGTTGATAGAGTGAGGAATAAGGAGGTGATCGAGAGAACCAACCTGGAAAATCGTGAATTACTGAAAACATAAAAAGGAGAAAGATTTCATACTTGAGTCATATTATTTGTGGGGAATATTATAGCTTTCAACGTCTGATACTACAAGGTAAAATTCAAGGTAAAAGGGGAATGGGACGAAAAATACTATCATGGCTGCGCAATATTCGTCACGGAACAGGAATAAGTGATTTTCAGTCTCTCCAAAATGCGGCTTTAAACAGCCTCATCTGATGAGAGAAGTTTGGTACAGACGCCTATGCAGGAATCTGCGCGGCACCTTAAGAAGAATAATAATTTTTTACGGGCACAGTACACGTGCGGCGCACATTGGGAAAAATAAGGCATTTTTTAGACAAAAATCGAGACGTGGCTTATGTTTTGACTAATTTGAAATTTTTTTTTTAAAAAACTCGTGAACACTTCTAGTTTACTCTCCAACTGTAGAATTTTAAATAAATTGACTTATTATTATTATATCTGATCATATGTCGGTTATATGGAAAATACATATTTACCCCATATTAGGAATAATACATAATTCGATTATTCGACGAATTCGAAGATAATTTAAAAATAAATGTGATAGTCTAACCTCAAAAAATAGCTTCCAGTTGCAAACATTCTTAATCGTTAGAACGGACCAGTTCTTTACTGCACAAATCTATCTGAATATGATAACTTTGTGCATTTTGATCCAGCTGATAAAGGACCGACATCAAAATTGTCCCTGTAAATGACTTTTTAACCTCAAAAAAACTTAAAAACATCAATATTCTGGATCATAAGTAGCGTATTTCTTTATATAGTTCATAAAAGTATCAAAACACAATACCTTTTTATATGTAGATTGACTGATAGACAAACAAAAAGCTACGTAGCATGAAGTTTAAACCTAACATAATCTAATAGGTCGAGTCATGAACGAGCAAAAAGGCATATACTACCAGCTTTAAACCTAACACATCTTAGAAACATAAGAGGGCGGAAAGGTATATACCACAAACTTTACAGGGAGAATTTTGATGTCAGTCCTTTATCAGCTGGATCAAAGTACACAAAGTTATCATATTCAGATAGATTTGTGCAATAAAGGATTGTTGCATTCTTACGATTAAGAATACTGGAAGCTTTTTTGAGATTAGAACATCACATTTTTTTTAATTGTCTAAGTATATACGTTAAAATACCAAATTAGTCGAATTTTATACTATTCCTAATATAGGGTAAATGTGTATTTTTCATATAACCAATATATGATAAGATATAATCATAATAAGGCAATTTATTTAAAATTCTGTAGTTGGAGAGTAATCTAGAAGTATTCATGGGTATTTAAAAAAAAATTATTCAAATTGGTGAAAACGTAAGCCACGTCTCCATTTTTGTCCAAAAAAAAGCCTTATTTTTCCCAATGTGCAGCGCGGCGGGGTAATCCCTAAAAAAATTATTCAAATTGGAGAAAACGCCTCGAATTTTGTCCAAAAAATGCCTTATTTTTCCCAATGAGCAGCGCGGCGAGGTAATCCCTAAAACTTTCCCGAAGCAGCACGGAAAATACGATTCACGTTGGTCTTGAATATTGTACTTGGTGGGCGACATAATCTTAGGCGATTCATTCCAAAGGGATGAGCTCCTCCATGTAAAAGAATTCTTAAAAAGGGTAGGACAAGAAATGACAAACTGCCACTCGTACGGCTGTGATGTTATAGCGCGATGGGTATTACTAGCACACACCGCTCTGGGAAAGATTAGGTGGGCTATATCCATGGAAGTACTTAAAGGAAAGACTCAGGTCGCCAACCGTTCCTCGATGATCTAAGGCAGGGGTGCTCAAACTTGAACTGCTGGCGATCTACCTCAATATTGTTAGACTACGATCGATCGACTCTGAGAGGCTGCAAGTAAGTGCGATGCAGGATTGTCGTCTAGGTAGGGTGTATCGTGGCATAGATATTAGTTTTCCGCACAATATGCATTTTTTTAGTCAAGGTAAGTGTAGGTCTGCTCTAAAATGTCAATGAAAAAACTCATAATTATTCAAAATTGCGAGTTTATTGGTTCTTACAAAACAAACGAGTTCTAGTGTCTAAACTTAACTAAAGAGTGACTTTGGATGTTGAAGCGTGGCACTGCATGTCCTCAGCATACTTTTCATAAGATGGTACGTAATTATCGAGTAATAATCGCAAGCATGATGACATATGTTCGTCAGTTAGTCGATTGCGATATTTTGACTTAATTATCTTCATTTCAGAAAATGCAGACTCGCACAAGTAAGTTGACCCAAACATTGCCGTCAGTTGAAGGGCGATTTGCCTTAGATTCGGATATTTATCTTCAGATATAAAACACCAGAATTTTGTATCAGATGCTGTGGCTTTGAGATGTATATCTGATATAATCTGCACTAACTCATTTTCAACAGAACATGAGTCCATGTTAAACTGACTTGCTATTTCAGTAGCTAATTCCTCAATGTTTTTTACACGAAAAGGATAACTCACTCATAAATGATGCGATATTTGCCAATTTACTGAAATCATAAAAACCTATTTCGAATTGGCCCAAAATATTTGATAATTCTGCCTCATAAATATCATAATTCAACTGAGGAATCCTTGCTTTCAAAGACGGAAAATTTTTCAGATCCTTTCTTTTCAGTTGATCTATCATAAGTTGCAATTTACTTTTGAATGCGTTTATTGCGCTAATCATCTCAATAATAGTTTTTCCTTTACCTTGAAGCTCCAAATTAATGGTGTTTAAATGCATTGTGATGTCTGTCAAAAATGCCAAATCAGTCAGCCATTTTCCGTTTTTCAGCATCTGAGTGTCATCACCTCTTTCGTCCAGAAAAGCTGTTATTTCGGGCAATAATTCTTGAAACCGTTCTAGGAATTTTCCGCGACTCAACCACCTATCGTCCATGTGAAGAACTAAATCAGTGTGTTCAGCTGACTCACTATCTTCCAACTGCAATTTAAAGAGCCGCGGTTGCAAGCACGGATAGAATTCACAATTTTTATTGCAATGCCCATAATCTCCTCCATGTTTAGAACTTTTGAACACAAAACTTGTTAATGTATAATGCAATGGAAGGAGAAAAATGAAGGGAAATCATCATTAGCTCGACACAATGCCACAAAACCGTTTTCGTTTCCAGTCATTGCTGGTGCTCCATCGGTTGTAATGCACACTAGTTTATATATTGGTAGCTTGTAGTTTGTTACAAAATTGAAGAAAACGTCATATATATCTTCGCCACGGGTCTTTCCTTTCAGAGGAATCATTGTCAAAAACTCTTCCTTAGCCGACATGTCATTGAATACCATTCGAATAAAAATACACAGCTGGGCAGTGTCTGTCATATCGGAGGATTCGTCGAACTGTAAAGAAAAGTATGTACATTCCATGATATCATGTTTTAGTTTATCTGTCATGTCCTGACTCATGACTTCAACACGCCTTGTGACAGTCGGACGAGATAACTGAAGTTCTCTAATAGCAGACATAATCTCTGTTTTATTTTTAAAAATCTCTAAATAAAGTCTCACTCGCTTCAATAAATGCTTCCTTCACAACCAATCCATCATCAAATGGTTTCTTGTGTTTCCCCAATATATGAGATATTTTAAATGACGCGATTGTTGCAGCTTTTGATTGTTTGGCTGGTCTTGTGAACATGGTTTGTTCTCTCTGTGACGGAAAATCCTTTTCATAGTTTTTATGAACCGTTTTATGATGCCTTTCATAGTTCAAGTTCCCACGCTTAGATATTGCAACTGACGCACGGCAAATGAGACAAATGCACTTATCCTTTACCATACAAAAGAAAAATTCTTCCTCCCAATCGTTATTAAAATGATAAGTTTTACTTTTCTTCGCCGCATTTCGGACTATTTATTAATAAACTTTATATCGATGTATCGCCTTCAAGTTACAACTCAGACTGACTCCTATTCCTGCAGGCGCAACATTTATATCGGCGCGAACGAAGTCTCCAATGTTCCCGTCAAGCACGCCTCCCGAAATTTCTAGAAAAATCGGCGGGAATCAAAAACGCGGCTTTTTTTGACAAGTACCGCGCGTTCCTTTGGTAAAGCCGCCTTTTGCCGCTAGCAGGGGGTTATTACAATAAAAGAAAGTGATGAGGGGGTTATTCTGGCCTAATTGTGGATCGAATAAATTTTAGTAGTTTATTCATTACATTTTGTTTTAGTTACCTAAAACAAAATCTGTGAATAGTTCTATATCGGAATTTTTTTTCTCGGGATCGACTCAAAAAGCACTCGCGATCGACTTGACCTCTCGACCTGATAAGGTATCAAGATTGCTGGTCAGTTCTGGGTTTCTAATCTAACAGGCGTACCATATGTTCAGGAGAAAAGCTCTAAATATGGGCGATTTCTAGCATGATATTGGAATACTGATTCCGTAGTTGATCAAATTTGAGCTTTGCACAGAATTAAAAGTCATAGAATATAAAGCTTTTTAGTACGAGTTAGTACTCTCAGCTTTTGAGAAGTTCTCTTTGCTATGCATGCATTAGGTTCATGTCAATATATATATATATATATATATATATATATATATATATATATATATATATATATATATATATATGCTTCCAAGTTAACGCCTAGGGCGAAGTGACGATGCTAGAAAGTCAAAGTATTCCAAAGTAAGTATGTCGGATCCGCAGCGTTAGTTTTTTCTGAAGAAACTGCCCGCTGGATTTTTGAAACGTTAAATTCGACTGGGTTACTATCACCCTTAGATAGAATTTGTTCTAGATATTTAAGTTGAACAACTTCCTGTTGTGGCTGGATATTTGCATGGGTAGCTGATGTTCGACCATTCCAAGTAAATGAAGAAACTAACGTACGGTCTTTGGCAAAGCTGGATATTAGAGGCCTGGTCCTTTTGTGTACGTCATTAACATAAAGTAAGAAGAAAGTCGGATATGGTATAAAGTCTTTTGATACACCACCGTCAATAGTAATAGTATGAGAAAGAGACGCCTCATCTGCCAGTCGTATAGATCGCTCTCTGAATTAACAGGAGAGCCACAAATAAAAACTTTCAAACAAAAAATAAGAGTGTTAGGTAACAACCCGTCATATCAAATATAGTCAAGTGCAACCGCTGAAAATTTTCAAAAATATTCTAGCGTTGTTCCAAATATGTTTGACATAAGTTAGAAGATTTCCTGTTGATCTTTGTTTACGGAATCGATATTGATAGTCACTAAAAATGTTAAATAATTCTAGATATTTTAAAAGATGCTGATAGAAACTTTCGATATTACTGAAAGCAGTGCGACTGGTAGGTAGTAGATTGGCAATCTCTTTTTGCCTTTTTTGGTTTTCGGTGGAATTCTAACGCATTACCAGCAGGAAAAAAAAATGTTCCTCTTCTGCAGAATGGGTTGAAAAGTTCACAAAAATTGGTGTTCCTTTACCCGCATGTAAGTGGTGAAATATTAGATTTCAAAAACTGACTTAGTATTTAACATAACGTGCTGTAGCACTACTAGAAAATGTATATTTACTTGTAAAAATGCTCTTCTTCAGAAAAATACTTACTAATAAAAAAAAATACATTTAAAGAATATATTTATAAAATTATATAATTTTTTCATAATTTTTATCTCGATTAACTTTATCTAACGAGGAATCAAAAAGGGTGTCCGAAGTAGTTAAGAGAACTTTTATTTATTTGAAAAGGCTCAACACCATTAATTTATTTTCTAAAAGCATTCGGGGAAGCCATTTCTCAGAGAATTATCTGAAAAATATAAATCATGATCATTTCTGACATTACATTTTGTGATACAAATTTTAATTAACGTATACGAGTTAATAGTTACAACAGAAAATTTCCAATAGCATTGAAATAAAAAAAATATTTCGGTAATATACGTTCATACAAATTTGTAATTAAAATAAAAAAGTATATTGTTTTGTTACAGCTGTACTTCCACTATTAGAAAAGAAATACGAGTAGTACAGTTACACCACGTGCAGAGGAAAAATCATGCAAAAATTACTTGCTTAACATTTATATTATTACTTTATGCAGGAAAATTTATTTTCCATCATAAAGTAATTTTGTCAGGGTTTTTTTATATTTAAATACGGATTTTAATATGAGTGATTAAATTTTAGTGAATAGATCATCACAGATCACAACTTTCTTACGATATGCAAAGTTGCTTGTTACAATACAATATTATTATACCAAAGTTGAATTTTGTCCAAGACCAATTCCTTAATTTACGAGAGTAGAATTATTTATGCTTTCTGATTCTTCACAATTTGAAATCTCTAGAAAAATCTAATATATATATATATATATATATATATATATATATATATATATATATATATATATATATATATATATATATATGTATATATATATATATATATATATATATATATATATATATATATATATATATATACATATATATATATATATATATATACATATATATGTATATATATATATATATATATATATATATATATATATATATATATATACATATATATATATATATATATATATATATATATATATATATATGTGTGTGTGTGTGTGTGTGTGTGTGTGTGTGTGTGTGTGTGTGTGTGTGTGTGTGTGTGTGTGTGTGTGTGTGTGTGTGTGTGTGTGTGTGTGTGTGTGTGTGTGTGTGTGTGTGTGTGTGTGTATGCATATATGGCTAAAACGAATGATGGTAGATAGACAACAAAATTACTTAAATGAAGACCTTGGGAGAGCAGACGAAGTGTCGGACGACCACTGAAAAGATGGACTGATGATATCACATTGATAGTAGGCACTAAATGGCTCCATCTTGAAGAGAATAGAAACAACTGGAAGAAACTTGAAGAGGTCTGTCTCCTGCAATGAAGAAGCAGTGGTTTATAAAGAAGACGAAAGATATCTTCCCAATTTGCAATCTCCAGAATAATCTAAGATATATGTAAACAAAACAGAGGCATTATTTTTTACTGTTTAAATAAAGGTTAGCAATGATTCTTTTTTTATATAGCCTAAAAATACGTATGTCATAATACGAGTTTCTTCCATTCTTCATCGATCGACTCTTGGAATTTAAATATGAATGAAAAAAATATTATTCAGTTTCTGTAATCATTTTTCAGTTGACTACATGTTGACCAGTTTATAGGATCATTTTTACTTTGACCTTTGACTAATTATATCTCTAAATTTTTTAAAATGACAAACATAAGCAATCACTTCAGCACATCTTGTCTTAATAGCAAATTTAAAAAAATCTAGTTTCTTCTTACCACTATGGGCTGCAAACCACTGTTAACAGAGAATTATGACTTTTATTCCAATACATTTCGATTTTAAAATTATATTTTTATTATAAAAATGTAAGCTGCAGCTATTATGACCGCTTAGGCGTGTGTACTATAAAAAATTATACTTTATTGGCCATTAAGATAAAAAGTAATGTATAAAGCATGTACAATGTTTTCTATCTATTTACTAAGATTCAACAATAGAAAATTACTTAAAGCACTTTCGTCACTAGCCGAATACTTTACCCCCAATAAATTAAAATATAGTAAAAATCTATAAATTTTAATACAATTTGCAATAACTGCAAATTTTACTATAAAATGTAAATTTCAATTTCATAATTGATTTTTATTTTAAACTGGCAGTTTTCACATATTTTTCTCTTATATGCATAAAATCATTAATTTAATATTAAATTCCATATAAAATTGCATATACATTAATGTAAGTTCCAAGGGAATCATTTAATTTTGTAGGAAAATGTTGTAGAATTTTAAATACATTTATAACAATTTTTTATTTTAACAAATCAATAATTTATATAAAAAAACCTTATATATGGAGAATATATTTGAACCGATTTAAATTTATATATTTTGCACAATACTTCTCTGTTATTCGTGGCTTTCCTCTCATAAAAATAAGAACGCAGTAAATTTTTACAAGATAAATTGATTCATCAACATATTCGCCAATGTTTTCAATGATATTTTATCGCAGGCTTACAAATTTATAAATTACAATTTTGTAAAGTCACTTTTCTGCAGTAAAACAGTTGCAAAAAAACTATGGTAAATGGGCTAAACAGATCGAGCAGTATCAGGAGATTATGGTGAGTGCCACAGGACTTTCTAGCCAAGTGCTTTTGCTGTACGGAGCATGCGATGAAAATTTACTAAACCGCTCACTACTACTCTACACGCCCTCACTATTGCCTCATCAATGGCCGCGCATATTTTCAAGCAACGTAGGCAACTTTGCTGCCCAATTTGACCTCATAAAGTAAACAAGCTATATACAGTCATATTTACTTAAAGATCTTAATCTTACAATCAACGTGCTGAAGAATCCTAAATGAGATTGCCACTGAATATAAACATATCGTGTTTTCACTGTAGGTTTAAACATGCCAGGAAAGATATGTAATGTATATAATATATGAAATAATGATACAAAACCTGTCACACTTTGACGCGACAGTGATTTTACTAACATCAACACTCAATATATTAGGCATTAACATGTATAGCTAAAAAACTTCTCAAAAACAGGGTATTCTATTTCACACTAGAGAGTATTATACTCCACAATACATTTTCTTCTTGTAGGAATCAAGGCTTACAATCGATCATCAACGAAATACTCTTCCAATGTTTCGAGATCTACTTCTAAATATACTTTGCATTTGTGAGATTTTATCTATTTGGTTGGTCGGGGACCAAAAATTACAGAACAGCTTCATTCTTCATTCATGGAAAGGGTTCAATGAATTTACTTATTCCTACCAAAGGGGTTCATGATAGAAAAAACGTCGTGCGAAGACATCACATCTGCACATGACTCCGATTGCCCCTTCTCTTATCATTCTTTTCAAGAATTCTTTTCTATGGAAATCCTCATCTCTTAGGAATGAACAGCCTCGAACTATGTTTCTCACCGAGTACAACCTTCAGGGATTAAAGACTAACGTTCGCGCAGCGCCGCTTTTTTAGCTATTCAGGGTATCTAGACAGCGTGTATGCCTTGCCCATAAAAAATATTTTTTTATAAATTTATATTTTAATATTCTATTTGTAATTGTATTCACAACACTTGTAAATTTTTATCCACGATATATCAATTATGAGTCTCTACAACATTTCAGATAATCTCCTACAACACTATACAAATTTTATGCAATTTTAATACACAATATTGTGGACAAATTCTGTAATATATTTAGTTCCGTACGATAATAATAAAAGCGGACGACATTAGCAATACAGCAAACCCAATTCCGGTACTCTTCAATAATAATACCTACCCTCTCCATCTTTACATACATTCAAAATTTCATACTCTCTAGCGGATATGAAACACTTCTAAATTGTCCAGCAAGAATAAAAGCCAGGAAGTACCTTAACAATATCCATTAGTAGAAGATTTAACAGTAGAACAAAATGCTCTACCTAATGATACACTCTTCGAAATTATGAATAATTATAGAAGTGTCAAAGCTAAACCAATCAAATAAACTCGTAACTTGAACTAGTAATAGAAGTTTCCTTTTATATGCCGGGGGGTGATCTTCACTTTCAGAGATATTGAATTTTTAAAATGCTCAGAATTAAAGTTAACCGAACAGAAAAAAGTTATTTGATAAGGACAATTTGAACTAGAAGATTATAAAATGTGCAATTAAAATGTGGTCAAAATCAATGATATATAAGTATTTGCGCCCGACTGACTTTTCTTGAAATTTAATATAAAAATCGATATCGATATTCTTTGAACATGAAAACAATATAACAGCTTTTAAAGTTTTAACAGCATTTTTCATTTTTATATGTTCAATTATAAATGAAAAATAATTCTCTATTATTGTACTATATGGAATCATACTGGTGCTCTTGTCATTTTAAACTCCTAAACGAAAAATTAGATGACCTCTAAATATTAAAAAAATATATATTTTGACGATCTAAATTAATACAAAATTAAAGAAAATATAAATATTCTCATGCCTCCACATATTTGCATTAAAATGCGACCACACATCTAACCTATCCCGAAAACTGGCTAACTAACTTCACAGCTAACAAATCGATCACATATATAGTATTGTCAGACTTCCAAAATTTAAAAAAAAAATTCCTGGTTTGCTGAATTCCTTGATATTATTTTAGCTGATAGAAAAAAGTAGTAATACTATATTTATAAGAAACAGCTAAATATTTATTAAATTTATTTTTTAATAAATTATAAATAAACGGCTATTAAAATTAATAAATAAAAGTGGCAACACCGGTATGCATTCAAGGCAGGTTTTACTATAGGACAACAGGCGACCATTCCGTTTTCTTAGCGGTGCTGCACCGAGGCGGACTAAGATAACAGTTTGTATAAGACGGGATTACAATTTTCTCCACGGCTTTCTATTTATATTTGTGTATTCACTGAAATTATAGGTAATGGACTTGGCGGGAAGCGATTTTACATATTTAGTCTATGTATATATTTACATATATATACACACACATGTATATATATATATATATATATATATATATATATATATATATATATATATATATATATATATAACGCCCTATAATTTTCTTTCATTTGTAAACTAAAACTTATACTTGGACCAAATCGCATACTTCCAAATTTACAGACAGTATTCTTTACATTTTAATGAGCGTTTTTTGTTTTGCTTTAAAACAAAAATTTTGAAATTTATACTAGCCTAGATTAAAATTAGAAATTTCTTCGGTGTCTCTTAGATTTTTAGGATGATGTTGTTAAAGATTATGTAGTCTATTCTTTCATTTTTTTTGTTGTTATGAAATATGTCCAACCGGTTTTATACTAAGCCTCGTGTTACCAACATATCATATTTTTATTATATCAACAATTCCTATTATGACATACAAAAGACTAAATCATCTCAAATATCCTAACCGATGACAGGAAAAAATATTAGTGTGACGCGCCTTCAATACTAATACAGCTTCATTCATAATGTCTCTGCCTTTTGAAATGGGATTTTCGTAAATAAAAGCAGTGAAGGCGTTAGTTTTAATTTTTTGAACATATAATTGTCATTTAAAAGTGATGAATGGATTTTATTTAAAATTTATAACGAAAATGATCACGTTGAACCGAACACATCTAAATACTGCATGACGAATCCGTTCTTTGATTTGAGAGTTGAGAATTTTTAATGGTTAATATTAAACATCTATTAAAGAAACACATTTTATTTTTAAACTAGTGTATGGCCACGTGATTTTACATATTAATTTCTGTCACTTGACTTCTAGAATAGTTGTAGCGGTAAATAAGCGAACGTGATTAGTAATAGCTAATAGAAATGCCAAGTTTTTGAGATTAAGTACAAAGGAAGAAAATAAAAATTCGGTTCGCTAACAAAGAAATTCAAAGGATAATTATTTATGCTAACAAATAAGAGGTTAAAGGGAAGAGTTAGAGGGGTTGCTGCGAATATATCTTATTATACGTCACTTTCGGGGCTCTTATCAGTCGAATATGAAAATTTTATTATTTTATAGCTGGTTACAATTTCAAAAGCTATAACGAGTAGTGAAAAATGTCAAGTTTCAGTTATAAGTAGCCCTGATATTCGTATACTGCTCAACTCTCTTTATAATTAATATCTAAAGCATCTTAAGGCACCTGATATTTAATCAACTGAGTTGCTTGGATTCTTTAGTTCCTGCCGCCCGTGCGCTACGCCTATAAAAAAAATCATTAGGAGTTTGGTATTATCATAGTATCCATTTCATTAAACATTATCATATACATAATATTGGTATATTAAGCCTATATTAATATTAACATTTTAACTAAATGTTTCTACTGCGCCACTGTCTATAGATCAGCAATGTAGCGAAAATTCGATACATTAATGTAAATTTCCGACATGTCTTAGGAAAAATCCTGAATGAAGAAGTACGTGACAAATTCTCTGAAAAAATGTGCCTTCATGAACTATATTTTAGTTCTTGGGAAAATTTTTCTTTATAATGGCTAGGGTCATTAAAAATAAACATAGAAAATGTATTATGTTTTGTAATTAGTAAGAACAAAAAACAATACTAAGAAGTTACTTATAAAACTTTAACCAAAGGTATTTGTTTCCCCCGCTTTAAAATTATTATTTATTTTTTAATCATTGGTACGGTTCGGTTCACCACAGAACATTAAAAATTACTCTGCGATATAGAAGCAAACAAAGATCAGAAAGAAAACACATTACAAATACTAGGTAAGTTGGTAACTTAACACGTATCTCTTTATAAAATCGAAAAAAAAAAACTTCCGAGCAAGCTGTTAGGCCCATTTAAAAAGTAGAGGGGTAATAGTAGATCTACCAGAACACTAGAAGAAGACTTCAAGCACCCAGGTTCAAACGTTGAAAAGCACGACAGCGACTGGCTCTTTGAAAAAAAAAATAAACAAGTGGTCTTAGAGTGCGTTCTACAGCACAAGCATTTCATAAAGGAAGATTAGTTCAGTATAATGTGGTCGAACATAACTTTCAGGTACTTATACATACTCTTCATTAACTTCGTTTTGTAATTTTCAATAAACGAAAGATTTTGTAAGTATTTGATATAACCTTCACAGGGCAGACGAGGAGTTTAAGCCTATGTGTATAATATGTAGCATTTAACACAAGAGCGGCAGTAGAATGATATAAGTTTACAAGACAACGAACGGAATGGGGTGGAACGAACAAACTCACAAAAAGTACTAGAAACGGCATTAAAACTATCTTTCAATAAATTATTAGATGATATCAATATGAACAACGTTCACTTTTCAGCGAGATGCAAATCGGTAGTGATCATGAAGTAGTTTCGGGACAACGGAGTTGAACTCCTGTACTGGCCTTCTCAGTCGCCAGATCTCGATCCTATTGATCACTTAAGGTCGATTCTGATGCCCAAGTTTAGGAAGAACTCACTTACATCAAAACAATCGTTTAAGAACGTGAAGATAGAGCAGAATCAGAAATGTTGAAAGTTAATTCCATTTATTCCTCTAAAATTAGTCGCTCTAATAATAACGTAAGAATTTAAGATAAAATATTCATTTTTAAGGATAAATATCAACACTTAATTCAAGTTTTAACTTTTTTCAACACCGCCATAAGGTAATTTAAAGATATAAAGGTTTTGGGGAGTGGCAAATACTTTTAGCCAGGTTGTATTGATAAAATCTGTTATCATTGAAATATTATCCCTAGCATGGTTTTTATAAAAGACTTTTGGAATAGTTAATTTAATTTTATTTTTTTATGTACTGATGAATTATAGATTTTAAATTAAATGATGCCAAAAGCTGGATGAGAGTTATCTTAATTTTTTAAATGGAACAATTTGTATATTTTCTATTTAACTAATTGAGTTTTGCAATGCGAATTCAATAATATAGGATCTGATATAGTTCATCTCTTATGTAGTTTTCTATACTGTTGAAAATATGTAGAAATATTCTTTGAACTTCCCATTGTAATTAGATGCTATTGAAAGTTCGAGATAAAATAACTTCTTTGATTGTGTTAGCCGATACTTGTTGGAAATTCATAATAAAATTATATAAAAAAACACTATGTTTTAATTTCCAATATATTTAAAGTCACTGGACAATTGTTTCACCATACAATGGCTTCTTCAGAAGTAAATAATTTTTTTTTATTTACTTCTGAAGAAGCCAGTGTATGGTGAAACAATTGTCAAGTGACTTTAAATATATTGGAAATTAAAACATAGTGTTTTTTATATAATAAAATAACTGGCTTAATGTAAATTTCATATAAAATTATTTTTTTGTAATATAATATTTAAGTTCAACGCTGATTTTTTATTTGAGTGCCTAAAGACCAATAAATTTCTTCCTTATAAGATGCTTATACTGTAATAACCATTAAAGTTTTCGTGAAATGAATAAAGTTACTTTTCACAATTTTGCGATATATATATATATATATATATATATATATATATATATATATATATATATATATATATATATATATATATACATATAAACAGGGTGTTATAAAATTCACTGCATATATTGAAATGGATGACTTGTTGGGCCATGTAGAAGCTCATTCAATGTTTTTTTTTTCAAATTTGAACACTTTTGAAAAATCAAAAAAAAAAAAGGTAAAACTGGATTTTTCCGCCAAATCTTGAAAGAGGTGTTGACAAACATACGATTTTCTTCAACTGTAGATTTCCAAATTTTAGGTACAATTAATCTAAAAAATAAAATAAATAATAGATAATACACCGCACACCTAGTAAAAACAGTATTTAACAATAATTAAGGGAATTTTTTTATCTATTATTTGAAAAGAAATAATTTCTTGGTAACGCGCGAGAACAACAGGATCATTGCTTTTTAATAGTTGATTTTGATTTATATGTTACCGGCTGTTTGGGTTTGGATTTGGGCAAAATAAAGACAAAATTTTAAATAGATTTTTCTCTTATTTTTTAAGATTAATACCGAAATGGCAAGTAAACGATTTTCTTGTAAGGTTTAAAAACTTATTATATTATTATTTTTATGAACCTTAAATATACAATCGATCTCCAGATAAAATATCCTAAGCTGTGCGTGACATATTTACCCGAACTAAACCAAGTGTACCGAATGACACGCACTATTACACTTACTGCTTTATTCTACACTTTCTACAAATTTTTTAATCAACACCACTATATTAATCTATGGGTATCGTTAAAAAAACTTACAATAACATTGAATATTTACCTCACTTACGACATATTACAAAATTTGTGAACGTTAATGTATGTATTATAAACAAATTAAACGTGAATTTGATTAGAGGGCGTTCTCACTTAGCCACTGCCAAGTAGACAGAGAGCCACTAAAAGCTACCGACAAGTTCAGCCGACGCTGAAAACAAATCCTATGTTATTGATGTATTATAATAAAGTAAAGCACAATATTGTAGAGTTGTATGGTGCATCAGTGGCGGCGTGAAAAAATAGCTAGTAGCATATAGATGCAGTGAATTCCATAACACCCTATATCTATATATATATATATATATATATATATATATATATATATATATATATATATATGTATATAGGGTGTTTTGGAATATATACTCTTCTAAAGTACTGGTGTTTCTGTTAATTATTAAGCAAGAGTTAAATTTTGGCTGAAACCAATACCTTCATCTATAATAAGCCCACGTAAAACACATTGCAAACTTTAAAAAAAGTAATTTTGGACAATCTTTGGAAGCTATAATAGGTAGTCACTATAAGACAGTCTATTTTACCATAACTAAATCACTACAATATTGATTTGTGGACAATACTCCAGTTTCTTCTTAATATCAAAAACAACAAATAACTAGTAACAAAAAGTTATAGCTTTTATTGACCTATTTTTTTACAACGTCTCATTATTGTTTTTATTCTTAAATTATTTTTAAAATAGAAATGACAACTGTTTTAACTACAAGAGGATTTGTATTACAGGATAATACACATTTTTGTAAATTAAAAAAGAAAAGTCATCAATAATTTCAGTGCATATACGTAATAACATATTATTTTATTATTTAAACGATTCTCAATATAAAATTATTTAATTCACGTTCATCACTAACTGAGTACTTTATCAGCAAACAACCCTAGGTGACGATTGGATTGATTGTCAGCTAGTCCTTTACATTAACACCATATACATTTTAGAGATGTATGTTATCACAATTTCCAATAATTAAAATGAATTTTGGTGTAAATTTCAATTTTATAATTCAGTTATATGTTAAGTGACGTGGCCAAGATGAAAGCCAGGGAGACCAGTAGATGGCTATTTGCACTCACCCCTATAGATGTAAAAAAAATATCGTCATCTTAGCAATAGAAAGTAGAGACTTTTGATGTTCCGTTATATGAAAAGGTTATTTTTTATCAAATATAGTTGGCTCCCAATCATTGATTGTTAAATTGTGTTTAAGCTGTTAAAGTTCCACTAAATGAAACATATAAAATATTTTCGCCCTCTTCGTCATTGATTTTTAAAAAGTTGGCGTTTTTGAAGTTTCATGTATGAAAAGTTTTTTGTGAAAAATTTCCCCCTGCGATAACCGATATTAAGTTTATTGTATAAGGAAGGGTCTAGGGCTGATCAGCCAGCTAATAACTCACCAAAATATCTAAATATAGCCTTAGTAAAAAATCGTTTTTTCTTAAATACCTGGCGATATTAGCTTAGTACATTTTATAGAGTATTAACAGTCAAAGTTAGATAATTAAAATGTTTTTACTCATATTACTTTCAAAAATTTCCCCACAGGCTTAGCACAACTATAAGTGTCAATATCTATCTCAAAATGTAAAGATTTTTCACTGAGGTTATATTCTGGGGAGCTATGAGCTGGTCTTTCAGTCCTCGAAGGGAATACGTTGGTTTTTGGAACACCCGGTATATATATATACATATATATATATATATATATATATATATATATATATATATATATATATATATATATATATATTAATGTATATATTTATGTATATATATATATTATAATTAATATTAAAATTAATTATTTTTATTATATTAAAATAATTAGTTGATTTTGTTTATGACGCAATTTAAAATGATTTGTTATGAAAAAATAAATAGCCATCTAATAATAAAGTCAGGACTTAATGTTTTCATTTCAATAAATTACACATATTTCTATTTTTGACGACGTATATGATACAGCTAAATATTATATATGGGAATTATTATTCAAGAAGATAATTATATTGATATACCCATTTCAATTTAAGTATAGTCACAAGGCTTTGGAACTACAAATACAGCAACTAGACATAAATATTTAAAATGTACCACAGTTAGTAAAAAAAAATTGTTTTCAAAATATATAAAATTAATTGTCTTTATTATGCTACCAACAATATGTAACAAAGTACACATATTTCTTTATCTCAGTTTGAGACCCGTACCCAAACTATACAAAAGGGTTTCGAATTACATACGAAAATACCATTTACTTTTTCATACGAAAGTAGAAAACTTACTTCATCAATAAAAACTAATAATTTTATCCTTTTTACTAAAGTTCTTTTGCACTTTTTTGAGTCTTACTGAAAAATGCAGAATCCAAAAATAAATGAGGTTTTCATGCAGAATCCAAAAATAAATGAGGTTTTCATCATTTTCGTTCGAGAAAATATGAGCAAAATTTAATATAAAACTAACAACTTCTTATTTAAAAATTTTCAAAAAATATTTTCGTTTTGTCGCAATACTCTCAAGAAAATCCGATTCAATTTTGAATTATTATCAACAACACACTAAACAATAAAATATAATTTTTTATAGTGATGTTAAATTAACATTAGAAAATGATTGACTGATTTATAAATACACGAAAAAACAGTGCAATCGCCTAGACAATCATTACTCTTTAAACATTTTTTGTTCGGAAAATAATCTTTACCACACTAGTCCCAAAATTTTTGATTTTTCTGACGATTTCGGTAAACAAAATTAAAAATACCAGTATGTGAACAGGGTTATCATGACGAAATGTTGGTTTGTCGACATTTCTGAATTAGCTAAAAAATTTTAAAAAATTATTCAAGGCCTTGGCAACTATTTATTACTTTTCTATACGTAGAAACATCTCGGGACGTGCATTTCGTCGAATCACGACTCGTCACCCCAACTAGGATCGATATATAGGAGAACAAAAATCAGTAATCTCCGTAGTCGTGCAATATAGTAGTGAAATACAATAGAATTTGTTCAGTTTTAGTATTAATTATCTTTATTTCCATATCAGGGATTAACAAGACTTATAAGTGTGGCGCTGCCTAGCGGTCATTTGGACAATTGTTTGTAATCTTATTATTTATTTAATTAATTTACACGAATGTACGAAAAAACTTTGTGCCCATCATGTCAAGAAAGTGGTAGTGATAAGTGTTCTTATGCTAATCCACTCATACATAATCACATTTCAGTCTTAAGACGCAAATAGTTGTTGCACTTTAAAATGTATCCATTCACTAGGTAAAAATTAAAATCGTATCACTAGGAAACTACATAAACTAAACAACTTTCAGCCGTTTTAACCCGATATATAGTCCAGTCAGAATACGACCAAAACAAGCCAAAAACAGAAATCGTCGGATACTGTTACTTTTAAAAGAAAAAAATGCTCATCTCGATTAGTATATTAAGGACGCTGAAAAATTGGGGCAACACCCTAAAAAATGGGAGAATTGGCCCGTTTTTGTTTTTTTTAGCGTATTTTTGCAATTTTATCATAAATTCATGGAAGATAAACTGAAAATTCTGACAGATTTTAATTCCAGATAAAAAAACATAAAATTTAAGGGGCTATGGATGTCAGGAGAAATTGGCCGTTTCTGTCGTTTTTTTTTTTAAATTTTTATGATCAAATAGGTGTACTTGCAAACTGTAAGCTATTTTTTTTAGCTAACTCTGGAAATATGTTCCATGGACATTACTTTGATTGATCCAAACATAATTTTAGTCATTTTTTACATATTAGATATATTTTTCACTCCTCATAATATTGATAAATCTTACCGATCAACGTTTTTTTCTTCTGACGAATTTTTGATACATCTTTTTTTCAGTATACTATAACCCTACCTAAAATATCAGAACATATTCCTTAGTCCCTAAGCTTTCATTTGAGTTACTTTAAAACTTATTTAAACAATTTAGGCCCTAGAAATTGGCCATTTTAGTCTCATATTTAATATTTTTTAATGCAAACTTAAGATTTTCTTTTTAAAAAATTATTTTTTCTTGAGTTTTATAGTATTTTCAGTAACCAAAGTTATTTCTAATTGTTATACACAAATTACTGCTGAATGACTGAGTTAAGTTTGGCCAGGGCTGTGTTTTCCACCGAGTACAATTTACAGCGATTCAAGAACAACGTGAAACGTTTTTCCGCACACATGCCGCTCCTAGAGCGCTTTAGGGACTTCCCTGTAGCACGTGTGCTAGACCAATAAAAAAAATAATTAAATTGGTGATCCAAATCCTTATTCCTCTCCTTGTTAGTATAAATCTCAGCAAGTAATTTGAACGTGTTTTTTTTTGGTACAATTCGTTGTATCTTACCCAGTAATTTGAACTTTTACGAGGAAGTAAACCATAATTTATTACGATCTACGAGCATAGATTTATTTTTAATTATTGTTAAACAATTTCTTGTACAATTTGTAAATACTTCTATTAACATATTTATTTAATTTCTATTATTTAGTAATTACTACATTTAAAATCATAATTATTCCTCGTTTTATTTTGATCAATTTTGTTTTTATATCTTTAAAGTAAAGTGACTAATATAATGTTGCTTTATAACTAGATTTTTTAAAGCTATTGCTCCTACTTGACTTACACGTCCAGTTACTCAGCGACATTCATCCAATCAGAAACAGCGGCATTAGATATGCTTGCTGAAAGCACTAGATACAGTTCTAGTGCTTTCAAGACCATACTGACTACATAATACATACTAATAGAACACTGTAGTATAGTAGTCACATTTTGCAAAAAATCGAGCAAAAATTAGTTCTCTTGTAACAGTCTGATTTTGTAAACAAAAAATTCATTTTCTCTTTTTGTTAAATACAAAAACTCTTAAATTAACCATAAATGTAAATTTAATATGAAGAAATAATAATTAAATTAATAAAAATTATAAAGTTACCGCTTAAAATAATAATTTTAATGATACAAGTTTAACTAGTTAAACTTGTATCATTATATAAATATTAATACATTGCTACAACAATATAATAATATTATATTTAAATTGTTGTAGCAATATATTTTTTATTTCATAGAAATATTACTACTTTTCAAAACTTTATGAAACCAACTAAAATTAATTTTCTTTAAAAAAAATTCTATGAGATAAAACTTAAAACGGAGTTCTTAATATATCGGTGAAACCTGACTCTCCACCAAGTTTCATCCAAATCGGTGACCCAAATGCTCTAGCCTCTCCTTGTAAGACATATGGTAATCATTCTATAACTAATAAAAATTATCGTTATGGCAAATATGATGATAAAATTCAAGAAAAATTAATTTTTTAAAAGTAAGTTTTCTCAGCGTAAATGGACCAAATGACTTCCTCAGCCACTCAACATGTACAGTAACTTGTGTACAATAATTAAAAATAGTTACTGAAAATATTGAAAAATTGAAGAAAAAATGATTTTTTAAAAAAGAAATCGGTAAGGTAGTAGTATACTGAAAAAAACTTGTTTTAAGAATTCGTCAGAAGGAAAAAATGTGAATCGGTAAAATTTATCAATATTATGAGGAGTGAAAAATATATCTAACATGTAAAAAATTGCTAAAATTAACTAAAAAAAAAATTAGCTTACAGTTTGCAAGAACACCTATTTAATCATAAAAAATGGCAAGAAAATAACATCAAAAACAGCCAATTTCTCCCGACCAGAAGGTTCAAAATCTATCAGAATTTTTAGTTCATCTCTTATAAATTGATAATAATATTGGAAAAATACGCTAAAAAATCCAGAAACGGACCAATTGTCCCATTTCTGAGGATCTTGCCCCAGTTTTTCAGCGGTCTCAATATTTTTTTCCTTAATGTACTCGTCGAGACGAGTATTTTTTTTTTAAATAGCAGTATCCGACGATTTCACCGCAAAATCATATTCTGACTGGATATATCTGGAATAGTTGAATGAGTCAATTTTATCATTGAAACAAGTCCTGGCTAGTTTTTCGACATAAACTAAAGTAATAACCCCCAAATAAGATTGCAATAAGGGTTTTTAGACGAATACCTGGAAAAAATCCATCATTATGTAGAATTTAAGTGCGAAGCAATAATCTTGAAGTATAACGATAAAAATAGTCTTTATGTCTTTTAAAGCTTTTGAGCCACTCTCTTTGGTGACTAATACGAGATTTTAATTTCTTCTAGACGAATAAAACAAGAATAAAATCAAAATAGAAAAAGCTTTTGTCTGTAAATAAAGCTGTAAAACTTAGCTATATTAAATATTTTCCGGGCTCAAATTCAAATAAATATTAAGTCGCATTACACGCAATGATAAATAATTTTTTCTTACTGGCTCTTAACATACTGTCATTATTAGCCAGATTTAGCCACACAGCCTTCCCCCTCCTTGTACAGGGAACATTGACTCATCCCAGAAATTATAAAACTTAAGCTTTGAGGGAGTTCTTTTTACTGTATCGGTATCTGGGGAGCTATAATATTTTTATTATCTTTAAAACAGAATTTACGTGCCATGACGCCATTAGCTATAAAAATATTTTATCAACCACTCATAGTACAAATAAGGTTCAGCGGAAGCGACGCGCATTAAATTTTCTAGGGTAGTATGTACACAGTCCTGGGCAAATTATTCCAAAGAGATGAAATTCTCCATATAAAAGACTGCTTGAAAGGGGTTGTACGGGAGCAACAAGCTGAACCTCATACGGATGTGAAGTATTAGCGCGACGTGTATTTCTAGCATGCACCGCTCTGGGAGGAATTAACCGGGCTACTTCCATCGAACACTTTCCATGAAAATACTTGTAGAATATACTAAAATCCCCAACCATTCTTCGAAGTTCCAACGAATCAAAGCCGCCGGCCAGTTCCGGGTCCCCAATCAGGTGAACAGCTCTTCTCTGAATAGAATCCAACAAATACAGGTATGTTTGGAAGCAGAGCCCCAAACATGGGAGCAGTATTCCATATTTGGTCGAATTCAAGGATGTAGGATAAGTTAAAAAGTCTTTAGAACACTAGTATTAGTTCTCTCGCACAATTTTTGAATACTATGGCAAGTATTCCGTCAGCACCAGAAACTTTTTTGGTGTCTAGCTTCATTAAAGTACGTTTTATGATACGCTGTCTGAAGACAATATCGGGCATCCTTGATTGCACTGTAGGAATAGTAGGTGGAGTTTTTCCTTGTTTCGTTCGCTTTTTCGACAGGTGTTGTAATGGAATTATTTGGCCGTGTGAGTAGTGGAATGGTGGATTTGGTGAAATTTTGACTAACTGCCTTAACGACTGACCAAAAGGACCTGGAATTGTTGGGACAAGCAAGAAGTTTCTAATTCATTGATTGTGTGCCTCATTGGTTTCGTCGACAATTTGTTTGCATCTGTTCCGGGTACGAATAAAAATGGTACGATTTATGACGTTAGGATTTTCACGCCATTGTCGGTAGGTAAGATGTTTAGAAGTAACAGCTTCTTTGCATTTTCGGTCAAAACAAGGCTTGCCGTTGGAAGGGCATTTCTTCAAAAAGGGGATGTAAGCTTCAATACAAAATAACATCGGAAACCTCCTTGGCGCAGTCAAATAGGTCGTCGGATCGATAATAAACGTCTAACCAAGGAAAGTTTGAAAATATTCCATGAGCCCATTTGGCAGACTTGTCTTGCGCGGTTTCGGCACCCCTCTATCGCTGGTTGGTAGGATACTCGATGTCGAAAGCGGTTTATGGTCGGAAGAACCTAACGGCGGATTTACGGTGACAGTGTAAATCTCTGGACTGGTACTTAAAAAAAACAGATCAAGGACACTGGCCAACTCCCCGTCTCGATCTGGAATCCGTGTTGGTTCGTCATTAAGCTGAGTTAAGCCACAATAATCTATAATATATATAAAATGCAACGTCTCTCTGTCTGTCTGTCCGTTAGTGCGCTTATCACTGGAGAACCACTTATCCGATTTACGTACTTTTTTTTTAAACATACATATGTTCTCTGGCCAGGTTATAGGCTATATTTTATTACGATAGGGAATGAAGTCGGAAAAAAGTTTGCCGCTAGCGCGTTCCCTTGCAGTACACAGCCTAAACCATTAAAGTTGGAACAATATTGTGTAGCAGAGAATATTTATAATCTATAATACGAGTATATATAAAATGCAATGTCTCTCTGTCTGTCCATTAGTGCGTTTATCAGGCGAGAACCACTTATCCGATTTACGTGTCTTTTTTTAAATTCATACATATATTCTCTGGCCAGGTTATATAGTAATAATAATAATCTATATCTATAATATATGTAAAATGCAACGTCTCTCTGTCTGTCCGTTAGTGCGGTTATGCCTCGAGAACCACTTATCCGATTTACGTGATTTTTTAAATTCATACATATGTTCTCTGACCAGGTTATATAATAATAATAATAATCTATAATATATATAAAACGCAACGACTCTCTGTCTGTCTGTCCGTTAGTGTGTGCTTATCATTCGAGAACCACCCTTCGGATTTACGTGATTTTTTTAAATTCTGAATTTAATATATGTCAAAAAAAATCTATAATATATATAAAATGTAACGTCTCTCTGTGTCTGTCTATCCATTACTGCGCTTAGCACTCAAGAACCACTTATCCGATTTACGTGTTTTTTTTTTATAAAATACAAAGGGAATAAACACAGACAAAATGCTAATATGTAGGAAAAAAGATGGAAGTTTAGCAGTAAGCTTCGCAGAAAGACTGAATAGATAGGGGAATACTTTAAAGAAACACTAAATGGAGATGAAAATGAGTTGAATAAGAAATAGGAAGCAAAATTAAGGAAAGGGCAGGAGGGGACAAATAAACCCTGCAAAAAAATAATAAGAGAAATACTCAGAATCCAAAAAAAATAAGGCCCCGGTGGAAATTGTAGAACTAATAAAAGCTGGAGGAGTAGATTTGGAAAATGAAATATGCCGGTTGGTGCAAGAAATATGGGAAACAGAAAAGATGCCAGTGAGCTGGAGAGAGTCGCTCATTTATCCAATATATGACTATCAAAAACAGACTAGCAGAGAAAGCCGAGTCTATTCTGGGAAAGTACCAGTGTGGATTCAGGAAAAATAGATCGGTTACAGACCAGATATTTTCGATTAAGCAAATCCAAGATAATAGCTTAGAACAAAATGTGGCACTACACTTGGTCTTTGTAGATTTCAGAGAAGCATACGACTCTGTAAATAGAAAAAGACTCTACAAGATAATGGAAGAACTAAAAATTCCAAGTAAATTGATTCGCATGGTGAGAATGACCCTGAATGACACAGAAAATAGAGTATTGGTTGAGGGCAAAGTATCAGACAAGTTTAAGGTGAAGAGAGGATTAAGACAGGGGGAACCAGTGTCGACATGTCTATTTAATTTGGTACTAGAGAAGATAATCCGGGAGTCAGAAATCAAAACAAATAGAACGATATACCAACAAACCTGCCAATGCTTGGCCTATGCGGATGATGTAGCAGTGATTGCAAGAGCAAAAGAGAACCTCAAAAAGCCATAAGTAGGATAGAAGAAAGGGGAAGGATGAGAGGACTAAAGACAAATGAGGAAAAAACAAAATATATGGAAATTACAAAGAAGAAGGATAATAAAAACAACAAAAGTTTAGATATAATAAACAACTTAGGGAGAAGATATATGTTTGAAAAAGTAGACAAATTTAATTATCTGGGAGTAACAATAATAGAGAGTGGACAAGAAAGGACGGAGATACAAGAAAGAATAGCGAAAGGACAGAGATGTTGGGGGGCA
Organism: Pachyrhynchus sulphureomaculatus; assembly: GCA_019049505.1. Taxonomy (NCBI): domain Eukaryota; kingdom Metazoa; phylum Arthropoda; class Insecta; order Coleoptera; family Curculionidae; genus Pachyrhynchus; species Pachyrhynchus sulphureomaculatus. The sequence continues at coordinate 80,708,632 of CM032448.1, read as the reverse complement.
ATGAATCCAATATTGAAATCAAAGAATGTATCAAGAAAAGCAAAAGAAAGAATATATACGACAGTTGTCAGACCCACGGTGACATATGGATGCGAAACGTGGAAAATGAATGCAAGAGAAAAGGAGACGTTGGAGGTGTGGGAAAGGAAAGCTTTAAGAAGAATCTACGGAGGAAGGAAAGAAGAGGAACTGTGGAGAAGAAGAACAAACTACGAATTAAAATGCCTATATACGAAATCCCTTATAAGCCAAATCATAATAAGCCAGCGATTAAGATGGTTGGGACACGTGGCAAGGATGAAGAAAGAAAGACAGGCAAAGCAAGCCCTAATAAGAGGAGCGGTTGGAAGAAGAGGCAAGGGTAGACCTCGATCTACATGGATTCAGGCAGTAAAGCAAGATCCGAAGTTGATGGGACTCCTGCACTATGAAAAGCTAACAGGAGACAAAAAGAAGTGGAGACAAGTATGCAACCAAGCCATGGGCCCCTAAGTTCTCTTGAGCTATATAATAATATAAACATAACGAATAAGCAGTGACGATAAACTTTGAATTGTTGTGGCTGTTACTTGATGGAACTTCCACTTTATTTCAAAAATAAAGTGGAAATTTGACAATATTAGTCTTTCATTACATTAGTGACGATAAAGGTGAATCAAGTCCACGCGAGCGGAGCCGCGGGCACGGCTAGTTGAGAATAATTCAACTTCACGATCTTGTTCATAGGTAGTATTTGACTACTTAATCCAGTTGATGTCACCCAGGATGGCAATTTCGGCATTTGGATAGCTAATTTTTAAATGATCGATGGTGTCTGCAAGAGAAGCGAAAAGTGTTTTGTTACTATATGTATACATACATATATACGTTATAAATTTGGAGGGTTAAGAAAATTCAAAATTGCGAATAAAACATTTTCAAAATTTAATTGGGGACGTTTGACGACATCTGCTCATTGCCTTCATCATACAGCTTAGTAACTCATTATATACTTCCCACCTTGAATTTGTTTCTTAAACCCTAGCATGAATGCGTTTCATACTAGCACTTAAAAGTATAATTTTACATATTCAATTGGCCGTGAAAAGTTTACCTTTCCAATCATGAGTAAGATAAATGATTTTAGGCATTTACAGAAAATGTAATAAAATACAGAATACTTTGCAATTTACCTGTCTCAAAAAAAGAGATTTAGTTAAATTAAAAACCACTTAGCTAATACCTTGAATGATTTCTAAATCCCCATATTTCTATAATACCCAGAATTTTAGCAAAACAAAGCAACATATAAACCATTTTTATTACCTGGGTCCCTTATGATAATAATCGGATTAAATATACCCAAAATAATTTAAAGTACTTTTATTTAATCTATTTTATTGCCCCAATAAGCACCCGCCCAAATACCCTTCAATAATTAATTACCAATTCTATTGTCCAGGATTGCTTAAAAACGAAAAATTAACTCTGAAATCTTTAGTCGAACTTTAGTTCTGGTACAGATCACCTCTTCGACGAGTGCTAAGTACTGAAAACTTTAAAAATGGTTCATCTAAAAGAAAACGAAATTATATCCGTCATAAAAGTTATCTATAACAAACTCAAAATAACGCGACCATATATCAGTGAAGAAAACCGCCGTGCTTTAGTGGAGAAAACGATGTTAAAAGACTATGGCATAACAGTGACCACGGAGCACTATAAAAAAATTAGTGAATCAATAAGTGTGTCTCAGAACAATGCCAACAAAAGGCCTGTTTTGATCAAACGGGATGTTACGCAAGGTCAGTGGTGGCAACAAGGCCTGCCCGTAGACAGAAAAAGGGAATACAAGAATAGTAACTTTGAACGACGTTTCAAATCAGCTATCACTAGCACTGCTATGAGAAAAACTGATGGTTCTGAAACAAAACCTAGTAAACATAACTCCAAGTACAAAGATAATAAAAATCAACAGGAAACTATTAAAGATTCAGACAATACTGCTTTATCATATGATCCAGTCAGTACTCCGACTGAAAACTCTGGCAAAAAAACAGGTAATGTCCAATCAATTAAGAACGTTTTTGAACGTCTGTACGAAAACCGTCCAAAACCTACTCAACAACAAGTTGCTCGTGTAAAGCAGATACGTGAGGTTCATACACTTAAGGCCTTAACCAACAAACCTCTACCGGCCCAAAAAAGTTGCGAATTCTATGAACCACCACAAAAAAGGAATCGCTACAGCCGAGAAAGTTTGAATGGAACTTTGAGCTCATCAGTGTTTGAACGACTTTACGCTGAGAGGAGGCAGTATAGCAACAAGAGACTGACTGATACTCAAAAGAGGGACCTCTACCTGAGAAGGCAACGTGAGAAGATCAGGAAGAACCTTAACCAAAACCCCAGCAGTCTATCATCAATTAAAGGTGATGATTCTTCACAAATGTGCTGCTGCAAATGTTGTGGTTCTTCTTCATCTACTGAAACAGCTACAGAAAGTATTACGAGTGATTTTGATGTCAAAGAAGATAATCTGTGGAGTGCGAGTGAAGACACACGTAGAAAAATAGATTTCAATAAAACAAATAATGTAAGGTCCTTGATCGACAAGTTTGAGACAAATGATTTTAATATTGATAACGAATTTAGACAAGTTCATAATCTTTTAGATGCTCTGTCAAATAAGTTTAAACAAAATATGTCATTGTGTCACACTGACGAAACCGATTAGCTGAATTGATGTATTATATTTAATTAGTTGTATTGCATTTGACTATGTATTTGTTTTGAATATGCTCTCACTTTAGTATGTACAAATCTTAATCATTATGTAAAAAATGTATGTATATATTTTGATATTTAACCTTGGAATACTATTGGTAACAGCGATTTTAGTAGAATTAATAAATATATAATATGTATAATTTCTGTGTTTTGTTATGTCGACTATTCCCTCAAATTAAGAGTAGGAGTTTAGAATAATAGTATCAAGTAAATAGAATATTAAGAAGTAATTAATTCCGAGTGGTTCATGAACATGTAAACTTGATCAAAAATTGGTAACTCAAATTTTCCAAAATGGGATACCAGGTATATTTCTATATATTTGGACTCTACTGTCGATTCTAAGATTTTTTGTGTAACATACTATATATCGAAATTATATACCCGTTTATAGCTTTAACTGCATGTAACGTCTCAACGATGCAGTTCTTTGCATATTCCAACCTTATTTACTACTATTTTAATGGGAACAACTGACCAGAATAATATTTCACAATTTATCTGGTTTCCCATCAACAAGAAAATAAATTTTTGGGGCTCACTCTAAAATATGCGCTGGCAATTGTATAACTTCAGTATTAATAATTATTTATTATAACTTTGTCGGAAGACAACATCCACTGGTAAATAGTACGATCTTACCTTTTATATAAGATACTACAGACATACTCAAATTGCTTAAAATAAAGACCCACAATTTTAATACACAATTGGGGAATGGGAAATCACCAAAGTTCCTTTACCAACCGAAGGTGTCTGTCTATAAAAATCCCTGGTTGGTATAGATGGAAGAAAGTATAAGTAAGAAACTATATCCACTAGAATCAGGAAACATAGAAGGTGTATAAAAAGAAAAAAATTGTACAGTCAGTTCAGGTTGAACATCAGAACTCTATACGATACACCAATAATTATTGGTTACAATTATATTATAATATAAGAAAAACCAAATTTTCTGCCTCAAGCTTCAGTTGTATTGAGAATAAATTGAAATTTACAAATGCCTTAACAACATTAACGGAGATGTCGTCCCCTCTCAGATGAAAATAGGTTCTCCGATTATAACTATCAAAATGTAACAGGGGTGCGAAAAATGCCCCAGTCATCATCTCAGATTAATTCAAATTAATAATTGTTGTGCAGCCTCTTCCATCCTCAAAGAAGTACGAATAGATTATCCAACATGCCGATATTCGGACACAAGCTGTCACTTTAGGACAACGTAAAGGACAGTATGTTTTAGCTTTATCAAACGCCAATAAGGATAATTCTGTTTATTGACGTGGTGGAAATGTGCCTCATCCATGAACGTCATGTTAGTAAATGTTTAAACATTTTTTAGTGATTTTTTTTAAATGAAAGTAGAATAATTTCTAGCCTCAAGCGAACTAGGATCAAAAAAAATAAAAAAAGAATGCTTATTAATTTTCATAAATTACGATACAGGTTTGAAACTACCATTTTTGAGGATATTCACGTAGTAGTAGTACCTTATATATGGTCTAGAATAAATATTGTTTATTAAAGTTCCAAGCTGTTGTATATAATTCTCTATACGACTCTTTGGTATCACACGTTGGTGACAGGACAATGGTATCATTCAGAGAATGTTAATTTCCTATCGTTCTGCGATTTGTATCAAATCTCGATATTTGTATATCTCCCGTAGGTTATCATTAACATATCTGAGTGGATGACGTCAATTAACGTCGTGTAGCTTAAAGATTTATATACAAGGTCTGATTAGTAGTCCACTGTAATGACTAACTCTTTAATCTCCTAACAGAGTTTGATCTAGTATAGCTTATATTGATTGTTTTCATGAGTCTGTTTATATTAACCGCAACTGTGACAACTTATTGTATTTGCGAAAATAGGCGATAAAGTCTGATAATCGTTAGTTGGCCATGATATTCACACCAGAGTGCACACGTACAACCCAGACATCCTCTTCGTAGAGGTTTGGAGTCTTGATAGAAGTCATATATGTCAAAATTAGCCTACTCAAAGCGACTTTGTCTGGATTGTCATCTAATGATATCCATCTTGCTGCTTTTTTATTACGCCACATTGTTCCATGTCACAATATGTTGAGCATACATGGACTACTGATGTTAGTCATGACTTTTTGACGTCTGCTGGCTATACCGTTTTATTTCGCCGTCATTTACAGTGGCTGATTTGTATAAGCAGAAGAAACTAGTCCAAACATAATTTTTTTATTGTTGTTATTATCTAAAAGAAAAAGAAACATTCGACGTAAATTGAGTTGATGAGTAATCATCGGCTAAACTCATCTGCCTGAGCAGCTTGAGTGAATAAACGATACCTGCTTTTGGCATCTGCATTACAAGTGAATCAGCAGACACATAAATTGGTATCTTCTTCAAGTTTACTAAATATGTATTCCGAATTCCTCCTAAAGCTCCGATAACTAAGACCACCATTATTAGTGAATGTCGTGGGAACAAAGTGCGAAGTTTGAAGGTCAAATTTTTGTACTTAGTATCATCTTTATTTCTATAGGTGTCGAAAATTTAATTAGAAAAAATATTTTTTGTTTCTTCAGCGAGACCGTCGAACAGTTAAAATTATAATAAATCCGGCACCTCATTTCCCACAATCGACTGGATTTCTTCCGCAAGATACAGCAGCATGGGAACATCATAAATACCGTATGAATGACTAAGATGGTAACAGGGAATACGCAATGCTGCAGTGTGATTGTGGATAAACAAGAATATAGCCTAACTTGGGTATGCTGGAAGTAAATACATAACTGATTCTAGTTCTTTGCTGAAAGCCCTACACCTAATGTCAACCAGAACGATAAACCGATAAGGTATTAAACACACTAATCTAACAAGCTTGTAGAAATATCTTAGTCTCTGAGTTAAGACTTTCCGAAAAATCAAGTTAACTTTTTCGCTGGGTGTAGTACAATGAAATTTCGGTAGAACATTTCATGTTATGGCTTCTTTGTAATCTCCTTATGAAATTGTTGCTCGGCTGTTTAATTAAAGTCTAAGTGGTACTAAATCTAAAACGTTAATCTCGCCATCTTGCTGTTCGCGGACGTGTAAAAAATGGGAACTCTCCAACCTGAAACGCTAGTCCCACCACAATTAAATTAGACAGTCACTAACCTTAAAGGGCCTCTTACGAGGTGTAAGATGTGTTCAAGGAACAGGATATCGAGATTGGACACCTAGATTCATGGGCAGATCTCGCAGTTCTTGTTTTGTCTACTTCATCATTTCGAAAGAATAGAGAACTATCGAAACAGTTCTGACAACTAAATCTTTTTTAGGCGTTTTTGATGGTTCCTGTATCCCACGTGCGATGTTAGGTCATGCCAAATGTTATTAGTACCTTTGTTTTTCTTTCTGACATTTGGTCAATGTCGTTCCATGTTTGGCTGACGGGCCCAAGCCAAGTCAGCACAAACGCTATTACCATTGTGTATTAAGGAATGACCTTACAATGTTACATGTTTTTAAAATCACTGACTTCTGAATGTTTTTGTGTATATTTGTGTTGTGGTGGTGTGGTATAAGTGTGGTGTGAACGTGGTTGGTGTAAGGCCTGTGGCTGATATGACGAGGGGGACAATAATGACTTTTTTTTGTTTCCATAGCCTTTTTATTTCTATTGCAAGGTCTGTGTATTTGGAGATTTTTTCTGTGTATTTCGTTTGTATATTTGTGTCGTTGGGAATAACTATGTCAGTCAGATAGGTGACTTTTCCTTTTTTGTATTGAAAAGCAATATCAGGTCTATTGACGGGGACTGTTTTATCTGTATGCTCGTAATCTTTATTTTCAAGTATGGATGTTGGTGCGTATTTGTAGTAGAGATCTGTGTTTTCTATGGGTTTGTATGTTGTGGCTAGCGCTTGGTGAACTACTTTTGCCGCTGAGTCATGTCTGGCTGTGTATTCCGTTCCGGCTGATGTTTTACCAGTTAATCAGTATTATTATTGTTATTATCGTTATATTATTATAGTATTTATTATTCTATTATTTTAACCAAAAGAAAAAAGTCTTTTTAATATCAATATTTGGTAGTTACTGTTATACATCCAAAAAGTAAAAATCAACCAATCGTAACTGGACAACTGTAACTGTTAAGTTCCATGACAACCACACACTGACTATTAAATCTAAGCATGACAATAAAATAATTTATTATTGCTGAGGTATGCTAATAATATTGGGCTGTTAAATTTATTTTCGTTTTTTATGATAAGTAAGTTGATGCTCTTTAGCTTGTTGATTAGTCTAACTACCTAGTAATTAACTTCAAATCATGTAGATATCGTAGTGGCAAAAATACCGCGCAGTTGCCAAAGAGTATGGTTATCAGAAACTGGAAATAATATTCTCCAATCATCATTGTAATGATGTTTTTATCCAAATAGTGACTTGAATAACTACTAACGAAATTAGTAATATATTTTTAAAATTAACAAATATTTCCTCTTCAGATTGACCCTCCTCCAACTGCTCCACCATCGGTAGCATCGAACAGCGCCGGACAACCCGGCGCTACACAGGGCGGCGGCAATGGGGGTCACTTGATGCCAGGTGGCCTTGGGGGTGACGATGCAAGTTCAGATGACGCCAACACGCCCCTTCACAGTCCAAGATCGCATAACACTAGTAGGGAAGAGGATGATAGTTCGAATGCGAATGAAAGTGACTGTAAAAGTCCGAATCAAAGGTAGGATATCAAGATAATTTGTTTGTGGATATAACATATCCACTATTGTTTTTTATTTTAATTAGATATTCCAGACAACATAAATAACATAATAACGTAAAAATTTTAATTTTTTTTTCGTTCAATTTTTTTTTCTGCGTTTTTTTGTATAGCTTAGTCGGGAAAGAAGTAAATCAGTCATTTTTTTTTTTCATTTGTTAATCTAGTTTCCTTAAACTAAACACCCTTGTGTAAGTTTTCATTATTTAATTTTAAAGAATCAGTTGTAAAGGCATACTACTCCACATAATTGACATATAGTGCAGTAAAAAAAGATCAAAATATTGATGAGATAGGCATAGTTTAGATACCGCAATATTATGATTTTATCCTCTCTGGGGTATCACCAGGAGTATTGTGCTGAGTCTTGGACCTCGAAATCTCGTATTTTTTTGTTTATAAAGAATTTAAGTTTTCAAAATGCGTTTTTTTGAGCTTAAAATGTGAATAACTCCGATTATAAAAGTCGGATCAAGAAAAAAAAAACTGAACTCTTCCTAATGAAATTTCCAACAAATTCTCGTTGGTTTTAAGTCCCTCAAATGCGTACATAACCTACAAAATTGAAAAAACGACCAAAAATAATTTTTTTAAATTTTATTGTACATGTCGACTAGAAAATGCCATATGCCCTCAATCCACTCTATAAATGAATTTGCTATTTAAAATTTAAATTCCCCGCCATTGTATGCCATTTGATCCAAAATGGATCTTTTTTTTTCAAAATTTAGGTCTCGACGCCAGCTTTTCGATGCTAATAAAAAACATTTTTTCGTAGGCATTTTAATTATTTTTTTACATCTGTTTATTAATGAAATAATAACAATTGTCATTTTGAAAAAAAAATTGTTAACGAAAATAAATTTATATATATATATATATATATATATATATATATATATATATATATATATATATATAAAGGTCTCGCGATTCTCTACCAAATGTGATAATATTACTGAAAAGAGGCATTTGTTTTTATTTGATTAATCAACAAATGTAAAAAAGAAACGGTTAAAAATGTCTCCAAAAACAATTTTTTTTAATATCATCGGAAATCTGACGTCGAAACCTAATTTTTGAAAGACAAAAATCCATTTTGGACCAAATGGCATAAAATGAAGGGCAATTCAAATTTTAAATAACAACTTCAATTATGCCCACTGGGTATAATATTTTTGTACCAAAATTTCAGGATATTTTTGTTATAATAAAAGGCATAGTTTCTGAAAGTTTTAAACCGACCTGTAACAAAAAATGAAAAAAGAAAAGTTTTTGCCTGTTTTTCCAATTTTGTAGGTTATGTAGGCACTTGAGCAACGAGAATTTGTTAGAAATTTCATTACGAAGAGTTTTTTTTTTGTCTCGATCCGACTCACCTGAACTAACCGGAGTTGTTCACATTTTAAGCTCAAAAAACGCGTTGTGAAAACTTAAAATGTTTATAAACAAAAGGGCACAAGTTTTCGAGCCCCAAAACTCAGGACAGTACTCCTGGTGATACCTCCGAGAGGATAAAATCATAATATTGCTGTATCTAGACTGTGCAATTTCAAATGCTTTTTTTTAGTGCACTAATACCAAAACAAGTATTTGGTGTCGGGTGTCGGGTAAAAAAAACAATATTATAACTGCTAAACTTCAATAAAAAATAAACATTTGTCATTAATTTAAAAATAAAGTTCAGATGATACTTAGCAATACGTTGATTTAGGCACATCAGTTTATAAGTATTATAATTTGATAAAATATAATAATAACCATACCTCGACTACTTTTCTCGGACTTGAAGAGATCAACCACCGTAAATCACCTCAAAATAAAACGGCACGCCCAGAGGATCTTTCAGGGGGAAATATAACTATCACAGATCATCTCTCTCAGAATAAATTCATTTTCATGGAGCCATGACGTAAATTCTCATGACAATTCATCACGTTTAGACAGGGAAGATGGGCAAGGCAGGGAAGCATCAGGAAATATGGCTTTAGATAATGGTACTGGCAAGGACATGGAGGTTTTCAATGAACAAGCTGAGGAATAACCTGTATAACTGCTACGAGGAATTCTAACCAATGTGAAGTATATAATCTGGTCTGTTAATATGTACTCAATTGTGAAAAGCATAAAGAATATAAAAATACTTCTAACGAAATATTACAAAATACGTCAGATATCTTCGTAGCTTTGGATATGTTCGAAACCTTACAGCTCGAGAACAACCTATTGCAACCATACATACATTTCTCTAAAATTCTAGTAAGCAATAATGCAGACCTTTACAAACCGTATATAATATTAATATAATATTAATAAACAAATTTACAGTTCAGTCATGAGACCTAGTAAATACTAATAATCCAGTCAGAAGACGACCAAAACAGGTCAAAAACAGAAATCGTCCGATACTGCTACTTTTTCTAAAAAAAAATACTCGTCTCGTCGAGTAGTTAAGGATAAAGTATTACGACTACTGAAAAATTAGGGCAACACTCTCAAAAATGGGAGAACTGGCCCGTTTTTGGGTTTTTTAGCGTATTTTTGCAATTTTATCATAAATTTATGGAAGATAAACTAAAAATTCTGACAGATTTTGGTTCTAGATAAAAAAAAAAACCTGAACTAAAAATTTAATGGGCTATGGATGTCATTTGAACCTTCTGGTCAGGAGAATTTGATCGTTTTTTTTTGTTATTTTTTATGATTAAATAGGTGTACTTACAAACTGTAAGCTATTTTTTTAGCTAACTCTGGAAACATATTCCATGGACATTACTTTAATTAATCCAAACATAATTTTAGCCATTTATTAAATATTAAATATATTTTTTACTCCTCATAATATTGATAAATTTTACCGACTCCCTTTTTTTTCTTCTGACGAATTTTCTAAATAACTAGGACTTCATTTGAGGTACTTACGAACTCATTTAAAGAAACAAACCCTAGAAATTGAACATTTTAGTCTCAAATTTAATTTTTTTTAATGCAAATTTACGACTTCTTTTTAAAAAATATATTTTTCTTGAGTTTTATAATATTTTCAGTAACAAAAGTTATTTTTAATTATTAGACACAGGTTACTGTTGAGCGGGTAAGTTAAATTGTTAAATTGGTGATCCAAATCCTCATTCCTCCCATTGTTAGCATAAGTCTCAGCAAGTAATTTGAACCTTTACGAGGAAGTAAACCGTAATTTATTACCGATCTATGAGCATAGACTCATTTTCTAATTATTATTAAAGAATTTCTTGTACAATTTGTAAATGTTTTTATTAACGTATTTGTTTAATTTCTATTATTTAGTAATTACTACATTTAACAACATAATTATTCCCCCGTTTTATTTTGATCCATTTTGTTTTTATATCTTTAAAGTAACTAGTATAATGTTGCTTTATAACTAGATTTTTTCATTCTGTTGCTCCTGCTTTACTTATACATCTAGTTACTCAGCGACATTTATCCAATCAGTAACGGTGGCCTTAGATATATAACTAGATATAGTTCTAGTGCTTTTAAGATCATACTAACTTCATAATACATACTAATAGTACACTATAGTATAGTAGTGACGTTTTGCAACAAATTCCAAATCGGTGACGCAAATGCTCTGGCCTCTCCTTGTAATCATTTTATAAATAATAAATCTTCGTTAAGGCAAATATGATAAAATTCAAGAAAAATTAATTTTTTATAAGTAACTGTAAATTTGAAACAAAAAAAGCATAAAATTGAAAGTAAATTAGCTACTTTTTGAGCCTAAATGAACCAAATGACTTTCTCGGCTACTCAACAGGTACAGTAACCTGTGTACAATAATTAAAAATAACTTTGGTTAATAATAATAATAAAACTCAAGAAAAAATAATTTTTTTAAAAGAAATCGTAAATTTGCATTAAAAAAAGCGATCGCAATATTTTTTCCTTAATTTACTCGTCGAGACGAGTATTTTTTACAATGGCAGTATCCGACGATTTTACCTCAAAATCGTATTCTAACTGGAGTACAATGATAGTTTCGAAATGAACTTCCACAAAACATATTATTCAGGTTACTAAAAAACGCTGCCTCTTGCATTGCCCTAAAATTACTGCTATGCCAGTAATACAGATAATATTACAAACAAAATTATAAAGAACACAAAAAAACAATTTAGGAGGCTAAGCTACAAGCTCATATTGATTGTATGATTGAATGTATAAAAACTGAATGACTATTTACAGCAAACGCTACGAAAATAGCTAAGAAGCTTGGTCATACGGACTAAGGGAATACATATTGGATACTAGTAAGGAATTTAGATTCAATAAATGTGTCGTTATTGAACCCAAGTGAAGACATTATCGTGAACATCCAGAAAATAGATAGTTAACAGACGGAAGCATTGTATAGTATACCACTCAAATGCTGGAGAATATATTTAACCAGATGGTTACTAATCAACACCGCATACAGGATACAGCAGCTTTCAAAACCGTTCTCCCCCGCAAGTAAAGGCAACGACTAAAAAATATGATCGATAGAACGCTAAGACTGTAAAAGAGTTGCTATTACCAATATGCAAATCGTTTTGCTCCTTTGGAGTGGGGCCAACAAAAGAGGAACTGCAAGATTAAAATCTTGCAGTTCACAGAGCACAGAAAATCATACAGGTCAATCGTCCATAACAGATGTTAAGCTTTGGCAGCACAAAGACTAGAACTGTTTCGATTTAAAATAGTTCTGAAAACAGCAGAACAGCCACAACCCTATAAACAGTATACAAAAAAAGCACAAACTTTGAATATTCCACAGAACATCGAGTTGCTGCAACTCTCAAAAAAATTAGTGATTTGATTTCTAAAGTCGACAAGGCGTATATGAGAACCGAGTTGCTCGCCTGTCAAAAGGAAGTACAAGTACTTTATTATATTCTAGCAGGTGAATTATACTTACGGACATTAGCTGGCTGATTCACTAAAAATATGTAACTTTAAAACTGGTTTAGGGGCTTAAATTGGCAAGGGTACTAGCTAGCCCACTAAAGTCCTACGGCAATATAGGACCAGAAAATATATTGTTAAAATACTTAACACTGTGATATTTTCTAGCTTTTTCGTGGCTTTAACATTCGATATTTATATCAAATTTTTCTTATAAAAACATGCAATACATATATTACATTGTTGAAAACAAATGTCTAATTTTAACCCTATTAGTGCATCTGGCTAGAAATATACGGCATGCAGCAAACTTATAGATCTCCTGTCAACTTGCTCAGTTCACGCTGCATCATACATGTAATGTATATATATATATATATATATATATATATATATATATATATATATATATATATATATATATATATATATATATATATATATTTATATAAGCTCACTCAATCTCAGGTTAAACAATAAAGATGCAAATAGTATTTATTCTTGATTCTCTCAGATTGCTCAGGTAGTTGAATTTAGTGGCCTAATCATCAATTAATAGCCACGCAATTTGTATAAGATATTGGTCACAATAAAAAAACTCCTAATTTTTAGTGTTCCGTACAGTTTCAAGATCACTTCGGTGTGTCCATCAGTCAAACCGATTTTCTCCGAAACTATGTGGCATAGAAACTTAAAATTTGGTACTAATATAGGAATTGAGAGCCTCATCATCGCCGTGTAGTTTTAAAAGTCAAATTTTGACTCGAGCGGTTAGTTTTGGGGGGTCATCGAGTGGGGTATCAAATGAAAGCTTGTAAAAACACGAATTCAAAAATATGTATAATTTAATACTTGAGTATACTTTTCTTCGTATTATTTTTAAAAAATTGCGAAAAATCGCTGTCCCCCGCTTATCTCGAAAAGTACTGATGAAAACATTAAAAAAAAAATGGGATATTCTCCACAGGATGTAGATTGAACGAAAATTATCATGAGTGCATTACCTTTAATAACTTATCTGGTATATAAAAAAATAAAAATTTCAAGGTCATCAATTTCGAGTAAAGATCCGAAAAAACTTTGTTGGAAACTCATTTGGGGTGTGTTTTGTGAAGTCATTGATCATTTTATACCTTATTTTTATTTTAAAAGCAATCAACATATGGAATACTAACTGTACAAGTCCGACTTGCACTTGGACGATTATTTTACTTTTTTAAAGAAAACGGAATATGTAGCGTGTTCTAAAAACATTAGACTATTTCTAGAACCATTAAATTTCACCCTCAACGATTAACAGCTATACATTGAATTGCTCATAATGATTTCCTCGACAATTGAATATTTGTAAGACATTAAAATAAAAACCAGTCAGTTTTAAATTTGAATTTTATTTTAATCACTTCACTTTATTATTATTTGTTAGATTTGTAGTTAAAAAGGGAATTGATACTGCAAAAAAATTAATTTTTCCTAAAAATTTGCTGGCGTACTACATTGGTTCCAGTAAAATAATAAGTGCCTGAATTTTTATGACCATAATTGTACAAACAATAAACTGATAATTGCTTGCAAAATTTAAATTTCAATGATTCTAGCGAATTTCTTTGGCGCAAATTTCGTTCATTAAGCCACCGGAGAAGCATCCCCTTCTTTGAAGTAATTATCCTTTTTGCAATGCAGATTAGTCTTTAGGTAAAAATGATTAAAAGGTTTCCATTTTAATTAATATCACTTGCATTTGTCTACATTAAAAAACTTTTAAAGGATATGAGCAAAAAATTTTCCAGTTAATTTAAATTTAAGAGTTACTATTGTGCATTTGCCCGAGGAACTCTACCTTTTTAAACAATTTTTGGGCCATAAAATAGTATTTTTAAGTGTTTGTCAATATTTCTTATTTGTAATGCAGATCTGGACAAAAAATAATTATTTATTTTTAGTGTTCTGTACAGAACACTTATAAGATCACTTCGATGTCCGTCTGTTTGTCTTTCTGTCTGTCCATCTGTCCGTCACAACCGAATTTCTCCGAAACTATTTGACATAGAAAGTTGAAATTTGGCACTAATATAGAAATTGATGGCCTCATCAAAGCCATGTGGTTTTGAAAGTTAAATTTTGACTTAAGAGGTTAGTTTTAGGGGGTAAAATCGGAAGTGAAAAAAAAAATAACCAGGTCGAGTGAGGTGTCAAATGAAAGCAAAAATATATATAATGTAATACTTGCGCTCACTTTTCTTGGTATTATTTTTAAAAAATTGCGAAAAATCGCTTTCCTTCTTATCTTGAAAAGTACTGATCAAAAAACTTTGAAACAATTCTGGAATATTTTCCACAGGGTGTAGACTGAACGAACATTATCACGAATGCATTACCTTTAATAATTTATCTGGTATATGAAGAAACAAAAATTTCAAGCTCATCAGTTTTCAGTAAAAATCGAATAAAACTTTGTTGAAAACTCTTTTGGAGTACGTGTACTACAAAGTACTGCTTATTAAACTTAACTACGTAAATAACTATTACTAATTATGTAATTTTTTAATCTGCTGAATATAAGTTTAAACACAAATTTACATTATTCATATTATGGTTCTCTAATATTTTATTATACAGAGGGTTATCAAGATCACTTATTACATTAAAACTGGCAAATTTCTGTAGCCAACAAAACTGTAAGAATATATTGATAAACAGCGCACCCTGATAAAAACACGTAGGGCTAACTCAAAAAGTCTCAAACTTTTAATCCAAAATCACCATTGACATTGTCTGCTGACTGCTACGTACACATACTTATTTGAACAATATAATCTAGTATTTTATTATTCACATGGGTCAAAATAAATAACAAAGTGTTTCTATCTCAACAATTAAAAATTTCATAGTAAGAAATATAGTGTATTGACCATATCAGAAAAATATGAGTGACACAACATTAAAAATCACTATTTTTGTTTAATTAATCAAATTGTAATACATAAAAAAAAACGAATCGTCACTGAATTTCCAGAGACATAAATAAGACAGTTAAGATGTTTCACAAGAAAAAAAAACATCTTTTATAGTACGTGTCACGACGTATACAAATCATCTTTGGCGGTTGACCGATCGGTCTTCATATTTCTTCATCTCGCTTTAAAAACTCTTTCTTTCTCGTTCATGCAATGTTAATCTTAGCTATTTTTATACCATATTTAAATAGATGTATATTTTTTAATATTTCACCTAAATAACGAAATTTTTAAAGTTTTTTCACGAATAAAAACGTGTTAAAATAACTAATGAAAAAAAAACATATTCCACTTATTTATATAGTGTCCTTCAAAAAATCCGCATTATTTTTTTTATGACGGCTTTCAGGTAAAATTTAATCCTAGCATTAGCTGTTGCTTAAACATAGATGAAAGAGAGTTACTATAGAGTAGTCATGTGACTTCGGTTAAAATTTATGGTCAGTTTTTTAAATTATTTTGATTTTGCATCATATATATATATATATATATATATATATATATATATATATATATATATATATATATGTATATATATTATATATATATTTATATATATATATATATATATATATATATATATATATATACATATATATATATATATATATATATATATATATATATATATATATATATATATATATATATATATATATATATATATATATACATATATATATATATATATATATATATATATATATATATATATATATATATATATATATATATATATATATATATATATATATATATATATATATATATATATATATATATACTAGCCGGGCCCAATCTCTCTCTCCCAATATTTCTCCTTATCTCTCATTATCTCTACATAATTTCCATTATCTAGGCTTATCGCTGCTCGTCTCCCATTATTTCCCCTTATCTCCCATTATTTCTCCTTATTTCCCATTATCTCACCTTATTTCCCATTTTCTAGGCTTATCTCGACTTATCTCACAATATTTCCCCTTATCTCCCATTATTTCTCCTTATCTCCCATTATTTATACTTATCTCCCATTATCGAGGCTTATCTCAACTTATCATCTCCCATTATTTCTCCTTATCTCCCATTATCTAGGCATATATCGAATTATATAGAACATACGTATAAATTTATAAAAACACGTAAATCGGATAAGTGGTTCTCGAGTGATAAGCGCACTAACAGACAGATAGACGTTGCATTTTATATATTTTATATTCTTTGCTACATGATATTGTTCCATATTTAATGCTTTAGGCAGTGTATTGCAAGAGAACGCGCTAGCGGCAAACTTTTTTCCGATTTGATTCACTATTATCGTCACTGCTTATACCTCATGTTACCTAACGTAATAAAATATAGTCTATAACCTGGCCAGAGAACATATGTATGTTTTAAAAAAAAGCACGTAAATCGGATAAGTGGTTCTCCGGCGATAATCGCATTAACGGACGGACAGACATACAGACGGACAGAAAGACGTTGCATTTTGTGTATATTATAGACATAGATTATTATTATTATATAACCTGGGCCAAAGAATATATGTATGAATTTAAAAAAAGACACGTAAATCGGATAAGTGGTTCTCGCGTGATAAACGCACTAATGGACAGACAGACAGACAGAGTGACATTGCATTTTATATATATTATAGATTTTAAATATTCTCTGCTACATAATATTGTTCTATATTTAATGGTTTAGACTGTGTATTGCAAGAGAACGCGCTAGCGGCAAACTTTTTTCCGATTTCATTCACTATTATCGTCACTGCTCATTCCTTTTGCTACCTATCGTAATAAAATATATCCTATAACCTGGCCGGAGAACATATGTATGTTTTTCAAAAAAAAAAGTACGAAAATCGGATAAGTGGTTCTCCAGTGATAAGCGCCCTAACGGACAGACAGACAGACAGAGATGCGTTGTATTTTATATATATTATAGATGTAATAAAATATATATCTATAACCTGGTCAGAGAACATATGTATGAATTTAAAAAATCACGTAACTCGGATAAGAGCTTCTCGATGGATAAGCAGACTAACGGACAGACAGACAGAGAGACGTTGCATTTTATATATATTATAGATATAGATTTTTATTATTATTATTATTATATAACCTGGCCAAAGAATATATGTATGGATTTAAAAAAAGACAGGTAAATCAGATAAGTGGTTCTCGCGTGATAAACGCACTAATGGACAGACAGGCAGACAGAGAGACATTGCATTTTATAAATATTTTAGATTATAGATTATAGATATTCTCTGCTACATAATATTGTTCCATATTTAATGGTTTAGGCTGGGTATTGTAAGGGAACGCGCTAGCGTCAAACTTTTTTCCGACTTCATTCACTATTTTACGTCACTGCTCATTCCATATGCTACCTATCGTAATAAAATATAGCCTATAACCTGGCCAGAGAACATATGTATGTTAAAAAAAAAAAGTACGTAAATCCGATAAGTAGTTCTCCAGTGATAAGCGCACTAACGGAAAGACAGACAGAGAGACGTTGCATTTTATATATATTATAGATATACATATATATATATATATATATATATATATATATATATATATATATATATATATATATATGTATATATATATATATATATATATATATATATATATATATATATATATATATATATATACATATATATATATATATATATATATATATATATATATATATATATATATATATATGTATATACATATATATACAAAAGAAGACTTACAGGAAATGCTGATGGAATTAAATAACAAGTCTCGATGTCTAAAAATAAATTTCACCAAAACCAAATATTTGAACAACGAAAGTGAAAAGAACAGACAGGAACTATTAATAGAAGGTAAAATAATAGAAAAGGTACAAACATTCATATATTTAGGACAAAAAATCGAAATATCAAAAAATAATTTAGAGGCTGACTTGGATAGAAGAGTCTCGTTAGCTTGGTTTGCGTTAGGAAGGTTACAATTTACATTCAAATTGGACATCCCAAATACAATAAAAGCCAGATTATTCGATCAGTATGTACTGATGGCATTAACATATGGCACTGAAACGTGGGCTGTAAATAAATAATAGTTTCCTATTATTTCTTTTTTAGGAAGAAGCTAAATATGATAACACACAATTTGTCACTTGTCAAATTTTACAGTTTACAAAGCCAGCCAGAATTTTTTTTAAATGGCACTCTCTACGTATAGAAAACTCGTAAATAGCTTTTTTTCAGTTCCTTTAAAAGAATAAGTGTCTTGATATTTATTTTCAGTCGTTTTGAGTTATAGGACGGAATTTTAAGTAATAAGTTACTTACTCGATCGACTATCGTCCTATTTAGTATGCCAAAAAAAATTATTTTACTAGTAAACTTACTTTTTTGTGAGAAAGCTAAATATAATAACAAAATTTTTTTTTCCTATGCCAAATAGGAAAATATCGGTATGACTTATAAATATCAAGAGTTATATACGGACTGAAAAATGCATTTTGGAGGTGTGCTCATATGTTGCGGGTGCGATTTAACAAAATCCTATTTGACTTCGTAATCTGTCAAATTTGACAAGGATAAATTTTTTGTTATTATATTTGGCTTTCTCGCAAAAAATTAAGTTTATTAGCAGATTTTTTTTAATATGCTAAATAGGAAAAGAGAAATTTATGTGAGATTTCTGTTTCAATAGCTCCAATGCCCTGTATATCGATAACAATTAAAAATAAATATCGTTTTTGTAATCTAACTGAAAAATGCTATTTAATTATATGCTAATTTGTGGAGGGTGTCATTTAAAAAATTCTAGCAGGCTTTCTAATCTGTCAAATTTGACAAATGACAAATTTTTTGTTATCATATTTAGCTTCCCAATAAAAAAACTAAGTTTGGTAGTGAAAGAAATTTTTCGATATGTTAAATTGGAAAAGAGTAAATCAGATAAGCCACTTAAAAGTTAAAATTCGGTTCAATAACTTGAAGGCTTTGTGTAACGGTAACCAATGAAAACTAAAAGATGTCATTTAATTGTGTTCTCATATATAGAGGGTGCCACTTAAACAAATGACCAAGAAACCTGTCAAATTAGACAAGAGCTAAAGTTTTTGTTTCGTATTTGGCTTCCCTCTAAAATACTAAGTTTAGCAGTAAAAGATTTTTTTGATATGTCAAATAGGAAACTAGTAAATCGGGTGAGCCACTTAAAAGTTGAAATAATTTCAATCGTATATCGGGAACGACTGAAAATAAATATGAAGAGTTATATATTTTTGTAAACTGTCTGAAAAATGTTATTTAATTGTATCCTAGTTGGCTTTGTAATCTGTCAAATTTGACAAGTGAAAAACTGTGCATTATCATATTTAGCTTCTTCGTGAAAAATTAAGTTTGGTGTTCCAAGAATTTTTTTGGTATGGAAATAGGAAAATAGTGAATTAGGTGAAACTTTTAAAAAAATGATCCTGTACAATGAACAAAAAAACAACGTTAAAGGTATTTTGAGTTTAATAAATAAACCCGTTCTGAACGATTTTTTTTCAAAAATGCCAATTTTGACAGCAGGACATAACAGTAGGAGTAAGAACGCGAATGACAAAATCCAATTTCATTCACCAACTTTTTGAAGGACGCTATATATCAGTGTATGTACAAAAAAGATAATTGCCATTTGATTTTGGCACTGTCTATAATCACAAAATTACAATTACACATTAAAATGTGTTTCATATAACCAGACAAACACGACCAAAGAATATTTTAGAAAATAATATATAAAAACGTAATCTGCTTCACAAAATAAGGCAACCAGATATGCTCAATATTATCCATTTAATGCAATATATCAAGACGTTGCTCCAAATTTACATACGAATAGTACGCAAGCAAACCTAGTTAAACCCAAAATACGGTAATATCGTCGTCTACATTGACTATGTTAATTTTAGTTTTCCTTTATAGTGGATTGTGTTAACAAAGAAAACACCGTATTATTCGTTTTATAGTTTTATACAAATTTACTTTTCTACAATGTATCTTTCAACATTTTTTAAAAATAACCGCATAAAACCATAAATTCATTTTCTGCCTGATTACAGAAGTATGGGTTATAAGGTAATAAACTGATACGAAATACTTCTAGTCCTTAATCTATCCGTATCCTTATTTCATGAGATGTGTTTTAACTTTTTTTACCCAGAATATAATAAATCAATGGATAAAATTACTCGATTAATATATCAAACTTAGGACAAGCTAAGATCATGGAGACCTACCTACACAAAACTTTCCTACCATATTAAAAATAAGAAGAATACAAACCATACTGGTCAAAAAGTACACTGCTTCCATGAAAAAACAAATAAAACGGACACCAAAACAAATCAATGTTACAGAACAGAAACGAACTCTATCTCCAAGTCAGGCACATAATCTACCGTATAAAAGTGTTGACATACGGGAACACGGAAATCGAGTGAAATGTCACTCCTGAAAGACATAACAATAACAATTTAGGACTTACGCAAGACATTAGCAACGACCACTACCAACAAATCACCACACACTGTACAACATATCAAAACACAAACTTCAAGCAGCCAAACTAGCGTCTTCAGCAAAAACTTTAATTATGCAGTAACTAAACAAATATTAGTGATTGTAGAAATGAATATGAAGAATTACCTGATCAGAAGCCTCAAGATGTCCCGAGGATACTGAAATCTTCCAAACCACCTAATTCTATCCTAACCTCAAAAGAGTTTTAAGCTCTCAAAAATCCGTTAAAAATAAAAAATGTCACCATACTACCTGCCGCTAAAGAAAAAGTCATTGAAGAATAAATAAGTAGGAGGAAAATGAAAACCATCCTTGATGACCCCCGTCACAACAGAAAAATCCTGGTCATATGTACGCAACTAAAAACATTATACAGATTCTAGAATTCCTTTCATAAACTTCACAACATACTAATTGATGTAATGCTACATCAAATAGCACCGAAAGAAAATACCTTAGCTCACGTAACAAATCTGTCAAAAAATCTAATGGTGACCTATAACTGAGGCAAACATATAATCTGTGTACAAACGATTACGAACAGTAAACCCTATAATAAGAAATCTTTAAGACAAATCTGGGTCTTTACAGTGTATCATGTGAAACTTGCAGCATACGAGTAGCATATATCGGACGAACTAAGAGAGGAATATCGGCCAGACTGAAAGAACATACATTGATAATCAAAAATAAAAAATCCATATTTGCTCTTTTTCAATACCAATTCCATACAGGCCACAAAATAAATTTTACTGGCACAAATACATAGTCAATTTGGAAATAACAATTCGCAAGGCCATCGGAATCCAAAAAGCGAAACACTTGAACAAAAAATACGATGCACAAAACAGGTGGAAAACGATCATTAAAAAAGGAATTGAACGATCCACAGACACAACACAAGTCATAAGAATGGAACCAGTCAAGAGGGTAAAGTCAACTACGACCAGTCGCAGCTATTACAATCCACGGTGCAAATATAAAACACCTAGCAGCAACGTAAGCCCTCAGTAAGCCACTTAGACGAGACAGCATTGAAAATGCCAAATCAGGCATTGGAGAAACGTCTACATAATTTTACCCCCAATATATAAACGCAGCAACTGACGCTGAAGAAACACTACATCTGAAATTCAGTGTTTGGTAGGAAATTATTCACTAATGAAAATATCATGCATTAACAGATTCCTATCTAAAGCACCCACTTTTTACAGCCTAATCCACTAATTTTCCGTTTAAAACATTTCACATTTATGACAGTTTTGTTAAAAACATAGTGCGAAATAATTTATAATGTAATTTTTTATCACTGCAACGTAAAATGTCGTTTTTACATGCTCTCCTTATTACAACTCGCGCACTTGTACTGCTAAACCGTTATGATTCACATGATGCGTATGCGCGACAGTTCATGCATTGCCTACAGATTTTTTTATGGAGCTAGCACGCGAGCTGTAGCGATTCACATTGGTCTTGGATCGCTATAAATTTTACTTGGTCGGGAACACAGTCCTAAGCAAATTATTGCAAAGGGTTCTCTATATAACAGACTTGAAAAGGATTGTACGAGAAGTAATAAGCTAAACCTCATACGGATGTGAAGTATTAGCGTGACGTGTATTTCTAACATGCACCGCTCGGTGAATAATCAAGCGGGCTACATCCATCGAACCCTTCCCATGAAAATACTTGTAGAATAGACTCAAGCCATCAAACATTTTCCGATGTGCCAATGAATCAAGGTTGCTGACCAGTTCGGGGTCTCTAATCAGGCGAATAGTTCTCTTCTGAATAGAATCCAACAAATGCAGTGTATGTTTGGAAGCAGAGTCACAAACATGGCAGCAGTATTACATCGTTGGTCGAAACTGAGCTTTGTACAAAATTAATAGATGTTGTGGAGTGCAAAGCTTTCTAGTTCGAAACAATATTCCCAGCTTTTGACAAGCTCTCTTTACCATACTTGCAACATCTTCATGCCAAGACATATTTGCTCCCAAATTAACGCCCAGCAAATTGAATGACAATGCTAGAGGAATGGAGTGCCCCGACTTAACTATGTAGAGTTTAGCAACGTTAACTTTTTTAGAAAAAACTACCGCGTAGGTTTTTGTAGCGTTAAATTCTACTTGGTTACTGTCACTTTAAGATATAGTTTCTTCCGGGTCTTTGTTAAGTAGAGCGACCTTCCGCTGTCTGCTGATATTTGCATGAGTAGCTGATGTTCGAGCTTTCAAAGTGACTGATGAGATAAGCGTACTGTCCCCTGTAAAGCTGTAGATTGGATTCCTGGTCTTTTCCAGTAGATTGTTAGTGTAAATGAGAGAGGAGTAGGAGACAGTATGGAGCCCTGGGGCACACCGGCGTTAATAGTGAAGGTGTTAGAAAGAAATCCGTTGACTTCTACTCGTAAAGAACGTCCTTTGAGAAAACATGAAAGCCATAAACAACATCGTACCAAACACGGTCGAATGCCTTGGATATCTCAAGAGCAGCCACTCGAGATTCAATTGCGTTGTTCCAAACATGTATTACATAAGTTAGAAGATCTCCTGTTGATCTATGTTTACGAAAACTATATTGATTGTTGCTAATAATATTGAATCCTTCAAGATACTTTAGAAGATGTTGATTTATAGCCTTTTCCATGACTTTCGATATTATTGAAAGCAGTGCGATCGATCGGTAGTTGTTTCGCAAGGTATTCTTGCCTGTTTTGGGTATCGGCTGAACTGTGGCGCATTTCTAGCAGAAAGGAAATATTTTCTTTCTGTAGGATACTTTGAAAAGTCTACAGATGTGATGTTTGTTACTGAGAGGTAGTAACTCGGGTTTAGTTTGTTTTAACACGCATTATTTAATGATTTAAACAGATAAGATATTTTAGTGAAAAGCACAAGAATTTAAACTTTAATTTAAGTGTAATATTTTCATGGGAAGTATTTACTACAATACCTTTAATCATAATGTTCTTATTTAATAACTCTTCTGTAATATATAAACAAATTTCATAACATCTTATATACATGGTGTAAAATAAATTGATATATTAGACAAAATTCTTAAAAAAGTAGCCGGGGATGTTCAAAAATCCATTAAGAAGTATAATCTTAGAAAATTAGAAACAACTTAATTGGCGTTTCCTAAAATAGCCAGAGAAATTAAAATATAAAATTCTATAAACACTTTCAGCAACCAAAGAGTCTTAAAATTCAAAATATGAGATATTTATCATTCCCACTTATTGAAAATATAGAGTATACGTTATTTATATATATACATATATATATATATATATATATATATATATATATATATATATATATATATATATGTATATATATATATATATATATATATATATATATATATATATATATATATATATATATATATAAATTTTTGTAATACACAAACTTGTAGTAAAAAACTAGTGTTTTGACAGAAAATTTGTTGTGAACTGTTTTGACCATCCAGTATATACTATCGGCCAAGTAGGTAACTCCTTTTTAGAGCTTTTGGGTTTCCTTCCATTGATTTTTTAAAGTTTTGAACATATGTTTAGAAGAATATTTCTACCTAAAACTTTTTTTAGAATCGCCAAAAAAACCGTTATTGCTGAATTAATTAGTGAAAACAATATTTTTTCCTCTTTTATATAATATTCGGTATTTTTATTTCACGACAAATATTTTATTACAGTGAGGTTTCCCCGAATTTTATTTATTTTTAAATTTTGCCAATAACTTCAAGGATACCTCAGTCTTCTGGTTTTAGGTAGTAATATAGCCTTAGTTTGAAACTTCAAGGATATTTCCTTGACGTGTCAAACTAAGGCTATATTAATACCCATTACAGTAGACTATTGTCTACTGTAATAAGGTAAATAGATGAAACTAATTAAAAAGTAAATATTATTCCTAACTACGAGTAGGTTAAAGTCTGAGAAGGTGGGAATGTTACCAGATACCTTGTACTTCCAGCTGTGATCCTAATTACCTACCTACTTGAAAATAAGTAAAATGCTTACTTTTTTGTTTACCACCAAATTATTCTCCACTTTCATAAAAAAAATTTGGTTAGTTAATTTCAAAATATAAGAAGTCATCTTTTCTATCATGCATCTATGTACCATTATATTAACTACGTAAATTACTCAAAATGGTATTATTAACGACATGGTAGAAATATCCTTACTATATGGTCTCAATTTCATTGTTGACTGTATCAACCACTCTGTCAGCTCGAAAGCTGCTGTGTCAGCTTTCGATGGAGTAATAGGTATGCGTACTTAGTACAATTCATTGTTCACTTTTAATAGGGCATTTACGCCCATTTTTGTGGACACTACAAACGTGCTGCAGAGACAACCCTAAATACCCATTAGAAAATCCCTAGATTGTTATAAAAGCAGAGAATACGTGAAGGTAACATTCGCTTTAGCTTTGACCTCCTGTAAATTGTACTCGCTAAGATAAGATTTTACATTTAAAAGAGTTCTAGAAAAGGGTTGTATGATAGTGATAAGCTGACTCTCTTAGGGGTATATTGTATTAGCTGGATATATATATACAGCTTTCGGAGAAATGAAGTGAACGCTTCTCGTGAAGGTATTTATAGAATACACTTAACTCGTAAACCTCCCTTCGTTGTTCGAAAAATCAGGACAGTTTAGTTATTCATTTATGCTTTGAACAGATTGTAACCCCAAATTTACAAGAGCAACACTAATCCGGTTAGCATTTTACATTGAAATAACTTCGTGATGATTTTAATGGGCAACTCACAAAACTAAAATTAAATCTTTCGAGATGTAAGCTTGACATAAATTTCTCTAAATGTCGGCATATTTCTCCACAAACAATTATCACAAATTCATATGGGAAATACTGCCATGGATTGTACTTTTACGAATTTTTATTTTACTTTTAGTATTTGCACTTTAGTGTAGGATATTTCAAGTATCTAATAGTTTTTTCTTAGCCCTAAGGTAAAAGAATGTGTTATATTTAACCTACGCTAATTTATCCTTAAATCGCTATTCAGACACTAACAAAGAACATTCTCACTTCGGAAGATGTTCTATATAGTGGTCAAACATACTCGTATATTTAGATTCGAACGGCATCGTTAAACTCAATAACTTACTATAAAGAGATTTTTTACGGGGACAACATGCTAATCGCGAAAAAAAAAAGCAATTTTCGTTGGTTTTGAATCGCTGATAGGAATACCTAAAAGTAATTTTATTGGTTGTTTACTATTATATCATATCTTCTGTAGTCGGATTACCATTATAAGTTTAATTTAGACTTACCTGAACTATTAAAACTATCCTGAGAATAAGTACTCTCCACTTTCCTGAGTTAGTAGATTTAACCTACCCATGACTAGGTTAGTTTCACCTGCTAAGTGACAGAGTGAAACATAACCCCCATCCAACGTACCTTGGCATAACGCTGGACAAATCCCTTACCTTTAAAAGGCACATAGAAAACCTGTGCAAAAACTGAAGTCGAGGAGTAACATTATGCACAAGATTGCTGAAACGATATGGGGGGCATGCCCAAATACACTTCATTCTGCTGTCTTATCCATCGTCTATTCCACGGCAGAATACTGTGCCCCAACTCGATACCGAAGTTCCCATACTCACAAAATTGACGTCCAGGTAAATGAGACAATGAGAATTATAACCGACATTGTTAAATCTACGCAGTCTGGCTACCTACTCTGTTAAACATCTCACCACCTGATATCAGAAGACTGATTGCAGCTACACGTGAATGGGATAAAGCTGCAAGAACGACCCAATCTCCCCCGCACGCGACCAAAATCAAGATGACTTATTTGGATCGATCAAAACTACGATTGCTGTAAAGCTCAACAGACCATGAACGACACTGCTCATGACTGCCCTCTGAGAAGGTTTCCGGTAGGCCTCACAGAACTGAACCGACTCTCTGACTTGGCTTTCCAGTGGCTATCTACTCGTATACTGGACATTACCGTATAAGTCAGCTTTTTTAATGTTACCTGGCACTATATTTGTTATACTCGTATGTTATATGTTTTATTTTGCGAACATAATTCCATTTGTTTTTATTTGATATCCCCCCACTATTATCTATTGTATTGTGCGAAATATATATATATATATATATATATATATATATATATATATATATATATATATATATATATATATGTGTGTGTGTGTGTGTGTGTGTGTGTGTGTAGAGATAACTACTAAGTTAAAAACGTGCTTTTCAGTTTGCACTACTCTCTTACCAATACGATAACGTTGGGACTTTGAGATCTTTGACACAATAACATTATACAACAGTTATCACCACCTTATTTTTGTGCTTGACCCGAGTTTTACTAACCATGTTAGTATCATCAGAATTGACTGTCAATCATCGTGCCTGACGACGCTAAGATGATTAGCGAAACGCGCGTCGAGGACAAAAATAAAACGTTTGGTGTAGTGATGATAACTTTTGTGCCCATACAATAGTTCAAAACTAAGACATCCGCTGTGACAATGAATATATAAAAATGATAATTATTAACCCAATTTTTTACAGCTTTATAAAAACTAAATGTACATATTTCTTGTTAAAAGCAATATTATTGGTCATTACTAAAGTCTCTTAAGAACCGAAAGTTGCTCATTGTTACTATTTACAACTAAATCAATCATTAATTTCCTCAGAAAAAAACACATTAAGGTAACAGGTAGTAGCAAAATATAAATCTTAACTAAAAGAAGTAAACAAAGCTGTGAAAAATTCGCAAAAAAATATACGGTTGCTAATTGGACTAAGACTAAGTAAGTTTTGCCTTTGCATTAAAAGTACATCAGTCTAAGGAAATGCACAACCTTGATTTTTGTTGTTCTTTTTATTTTTACAGTTACTTAAAGCCTATGATTCATTAAATAGTACT
The DNA here is from genome assembly GCA_019049505.1 of Pachyrhynchus sulphureomaculatus. Lineage (NCBI taxonomy): Eukaryota > Metazoa > Arthropoda > Insecta > Coleoptera > Curculionidae > Pachyrhynchus > Pachyrhynchus sulphureomaculatus. Next base: position 80,680,636 of record CM032448.1, on the reverse strand, counting down.
TAAAATGGAGAGTTTTATCAGTTTTTTTTTTTTCCGCAAATAGAATCTTCCTAACCAAATATATTGTAATAAATAAAAAAGTAAAATCTTCATTCATGCGTAATACCTGGTGAGATCCAAAAGTTGGGGTCTAGCACACGTGCTACAGGGAAGTCCCTAAAGCACTCCAGGAGCGGCAGGTGTGCGGAAAAAGCGATTTGACGTTGTTCTGGAATCGCTGCAAATTGTACTCGGTGGGAAACACAGCGCTGGGCAAATTATTCCAAAGGGATGATGTTTTCCATATAAAAGACTGCTTGAAAAACGTAGTACGCGGAGTAACATGCTGAACCTCATGCAGATGTGAAGTATTAGCGCGACGTGTATTTCTAACATGCACCGCTCTGGAAGGAATTAAGCGGGCTACATCCTTCGAACACTTTCCATGAAAATATTTGTAGAATGGACTCAAGTCGCCAACCGTTCTTCGATGTTCCAGCGAATCAAGGCCGCCGGTCAGTTCCGGGTCTCCAATCAGACGAACAACTCTTCTCTGAACAGAATCCAACAAATGCAGTGTGTGCCTGGGAGCGGAACCCCACACATGGGAGCAGTATTCCATAGTTGGTCGAATCTAAGCTTTGTAATGAATTAAAAGTTGTTGTGGAGTGTAAAGAGTGTAAAGTGAAAAACAAATGCACTATTCCCAGCGTTTTTTTCAATGGTCAAACCTTTTTTACAAGATCGCTACTGTCAGGACTGTGTTTCCCACCGAGTACAATTTACAGCGATTCAAGAACAACGTGAATCGCTTTCTCCGCACACGTGTCGCTCTTGTAGCGCTTTAGGGACTTCCCTGTAGCACGTGTGCTAGACCCATAAAAAAAAAACTAATTTAACTTTACTCGACGATTCCGACCTTAACCTATCTATAATTTTTTGAGAACCTATAACTAAAAACTAGATCATGCTGAAATTTGATTCAATTCGGTCAACATTGAATAAGATATATTCGTGATCCATTATAGAACAACACTGGAGTACAAAAAAAAATCAGAAACCTCTACTTTAAACACGTAGTTCCAAAAAAAAATAACTATGTTCTTATGTATCTCTGAAAATTTCTGTTTATGGCTATTGTATTTCCTCAAAGTGCGTTCTTTACGAGTGACGGTCGACGGATTTCTTTCTAACACCCTTAATATCAACTCCTGTGTATCCCAGGGCTGCTACTATCTTTTTCATTTACATTAACGATCTGCTGAAAGAACCTGGAATCCAGTCTACAGCTTTGCAGATGACTGTACGCTTATTTCTTCATTCACTATGAACACTCGAACATCGGCTACTCATCCAAATATCCGCAGACAGCAGGAAGTCGTTCAACTTAACAAAGACCTGGGTTGACAGTAATCAAGTAGAATTTAATGCTACAACCAGTTGGTAATTTTTTTCTGAAAAAGTTAACGTTGCTGAACCCAATATAGTTATGTCGGGGCACTCCATTCCTCTAACATCATCACTCAATTTGCTGGGAGTCAGTTTAGGAGCAAATATATCTTTACATGAACATGTTGCAAATTTAGCAAGGAGAGAAATTTCGAACTAGAAAGCTTTACACTCCACAACTATAATTCCGTGTAAAGCTCAAATTCGACCAACGATGGAATACTGCTTCCATGTTTGGGGCTCTGCTCCCAAACAAACACTGCATTTGTTGGATTCTATTCAGGAGAAAGCTGTTTGCCTTATTGGAGTTCCAGAACCTTGATTCCTTGGAACATCGAAGAACGGTTGGTGACTTGAGAACATTTTAAAAGTATATTCTTGGAAAGTGTTCGACGGATGTAGCCAGCTTAATTCCTCCCAAAGCGGTGCATACTAGGAACACATGTCGCGTTAATACTTCACATTCGTATGAAGTTTAGCTTGTCACGACTGTACAACCCTTTTTGAGCAGTATTTTATATGAAGAACCTTATTCCCAGGATTGTTTCCCACCGAGTACAATTTACTCATACAACGATTCACGACCAACCTGAATCGCTTCTTCCATACACGCGTTGCTCCTGGAGCGTTTGATGATGAACTTAATCACATGAAAAAATTGAGTAGACAAAAAACTATTTCTGCTAAAATTGCAAATAACAAAAAAATTGCATAATTTTCAGATTCCTCCGATCCACAAATGTGTAACTCGATATATACAAAGCAACTTCAGATAAACAAACACCTACGAATATTGTTAACTGCGAGATAAATAGACAGACCGACGGAAATGCAAAGAAATGCAAAATCTCGAAACAACAAGTAATATACAAGATTCAAGTAATTCAAAACTTAATACATTATACGAGTATACATGTGGGAGGAGCTGACATATGACTTTACCCGAACATTCCGACGATTATTGGTCTATAATGCCAAGGTTTAAATTGAAGTTAAATGACTTCATTACAATTTTAATTAGTGAGTCAGGAAGTAAAAATTACATCTTTCGAGATGTAAGCCTGATAGCAATTCCTCTAAATGTCAGCATATTTCTCCCAAAAGCAATTAGGACAAAGCCAGGTGGGAAGTTCTATTGCATTGTATAGTTCACTAGTTTCAGGAAATCATTTACGTTGTGCTTTATTAATTTGAAAGCGTTTACTAAGTCAGAAAGATATAATATTAACTGATTTAAAATAATAGTGAAATTAGAGTTTTTAATTTCAGTTTCGTTCAAAGATCAAATGGATTTTTGGCTTAGGTAAATAAATATTTTTTCCTTTTGTTACATGTTACGTTTTATAGGAAACGAAATTTTTCATGGCTGTGGTTAGATAAACAATCATGATTGTTTTTAGACAGTGTCAAATTAAAGTATTTTGCCGACGCTTTGACTACAATTGCACGAGGTATCGTTAAGGTTTCTACCCTACAAACACAGCACAATAGACGAACTAACTATATTAAGTTACTTTAAAAAATCGAACCAATCTAAATCATTTTCAATACTAGAGATCCCTAAAAGATACAAGTCATTGACAAACTCCCTGTTCGTGTGGTATTACGTATGTGGAAGAAAACAGAAGATCAGTATGACTAGTATTAAGAAATATGACATATGTTTCAAAAAGAAACAAATTATATACTTAGGTGTGATTGCACATCAACATTCTACACCCTCACGCTTAAAAGACATATTAAAAACACCCTAATATGAGTACAGATACGGGTTATGGTCTATGTTACACGTGGCTAGTGATTATTGTGCTAGATTATGCCATCTAGATACAATTACTGGGCTTATGCTTCTAAACAGAAAGAGTGAGGATCCCTAAAGATGTCTCATTCAATCATAGACAAAACACCGGAAACTACACAGCACAATTATCTAGTTATATTTAAAATTTATTTATATCAAATTAATTTTAAAAGACTGATTAAAGTTTAAGTGTTTTTAATTGTTTAAGTTTTTGTTTGGGTTGAGTTAACGTACAAAACAAATTTGGAAAACTTATTCTATCATTAATAAATGGAAGTGCCGTATCTGGAAAGGCCTATATTGCAGGAGGAGTAAGCAAGTTTCTGATTGACTGTGTACTTGAACTTGTACCTGAAAGTACACGAGGAAAAACATTCGTTAAAATTTATCAGGCTGATACATAAAAAGTTATAAGTTTACATATGAGTTGCCACCTACTTTATAGCTTATTTTTTCATTTACAAATTTACAATTCGGTATTAAAATACATTCATGAGATTCCGATTGAATATAATTTTCACAATAATTTAATCCTGTGGCTAATTTCCTTAGTAGGATTTTTCAAATTTCCTTAGTAGTACTTTTTAAAAACTAATTCTCCTCTTGAATTCTTTATGTAACTTAATAGTAGGTTACTGAATTTTTTATGTCCCAATTTTTAGTCTCAATTTAAATAAATTTGGATAATTACATAATTATAGGAAGGTCACATTGGGATTATTGGATTTAAAATGTGTTTTTTTTTTTTAAATTTCCGGATCCAGAGCAACGACCAAAATTGAGTAAGACGTAGTCATGGTCTGTTATTGGCAATTTGATGTAAACTTTTATTGGAGGTGGAAACTCAAATTTAGGGAAATTAGTATATTTTCAAATTTTTTCATAAATATTATTGTTTTTTTTTTTTTTCCAATTCTCTTATCCGATACACCCATTTTTAATATTGTAGTTAATCTTCATATTTAAATACATGGTACCAAAAATGAACCAAAATTTGATATTTCACTAATATTAGGAAAATTTGACCTGAAATATAGAAAAAAAAAACTTCAATATCTATTTTATAATTTCCGTTTATCAAGGTAAATGCGAAATTCAACGGTTGCCAACATTGGTTCATTGTTTCCATATTGTTTACTTTTAATTGAATATCTTGACACTCATTCCCGATAGCTTTCCCGAGAATGCTATATTTTTAATAGTATTTATTATGTTTTCTGTAAATTAATATTTACAGAAAATTTAAGGTACCTTGTATTTTAATTATAAATAAAATGTCGATATATGTATTTGAATAACCTATTCTACAGACAGGATAAAATCAAATATCAATACGATAAAAATGCATTTTTTGTGTTTCTTTTCGCCTAGCAAGACACAATTCTATGACGTACACTACATGTGGGCCACGGTGGCTTGGTGGGTTAGTAGCCCACATAGTAACCAGATGAACATGACTTCCATTCCTGTTAAAGTTGTGCGTAAGTAGGTAGTAGGTAATGTAAAAAATACATTACCGCTTGCGAAAGCACTAATGCATTATCTTAACTAGTGCCGTGAAATACATATGTTTCAGCACCTGACCAATACTGGCGGATATTATGAAATCCCCGCTAATATAACTATAAAAGTACAGTAAAATGGGTAAATCCTTACCGAGGCCGTGAGTTGACCAATAATAAAATTATATAATGTGATAATAATTTTAATCAGCGGGTCATAAACTAAAATTAAATCTTTCAAAATGTGACCCAATCTCGCTGAATGTCGTCGTATTTCTTGTGCAATTACTGCAAATTCAGGTGGAACATTCTAGTCCGTAATACAGTGCAGTGTTCTGTCGTTTAGCAAGGCAAGTAAACGAAAAAAAAACAATTATTATGATAATTTTCATTTGGCATTTTAATATTTTTAGATGAAGGCTACTATCCAGTATATATCATAACTACACCAAATACTTTATTTTTGACCTCGACGAGCTTTTTGGTAATCATGTTAGCTTCATCAGGAGCGTTGATTGTGTCAATGATCAAGCTAACATGGCTCGTCGAGGGCAAGAATAAAGTGTTTAGTGTAGTGGTGATATATACTAAGTAGTGTTATTGTGTCAAAGATTCCAAATTCCCCACATAAATGAAGAGTAGTTAAAATGTTTTCTAACAAATTTATTACATATTATAACAAACATAGAAAGAAGAATATATATATATATATATATATATATATATATATATATATATATATATATATATATATATATATATATATATATATGTATATATACGAGGCTGGTTTGAAAAGTCCGTGCAAAAATAAAAACTACTTATGTGTTTGGGGCAAACCTTTTTTATTTTTCGACATAGTCTCCTTTTAGGCTTATACACTTCGTCCAACGATGTTCTAGTTTGTTGATCCCTTCCGAATAATAGGATTTGTCCAAGTCTGCAAAATATCCATTAGTGTCTGCAATCACCTCGTTTGAATAAAATCTTTGTCCCGCCAGCCATTTCTTCAAATTGGGGAACAAATAGTAGTCCGAGGGAGCCAAGTCTGGAGAATAGGGGGGATGTGAAACGAGTTGGAATCCTATTTCCATTAATTTTGCGACCACAACTGCTGAGGTGTGGGCTGGTGCGTTGTCGTGATGGAAAAGGACTTTCTTGTGGGCCAATCGCGGACGTTTTTCTTGCAGCACGGTTTTCAAACGGTCCAATAACGATGAATAATATTCACCTGTAATAGTTTTACCCTTTTCCAGATAGTCGATGAGGATTATCCCTTGCGAATCCCAAAAGACAGTCGCCATAACCTTTCCGGCCGAAGGAACGGTCTTCGCCTTTTTTGGTGCAGATTGGTAACCCATTGTTTAGATTGTTGTTTGGTCTCAGGAGTATAGTAATGTATCCATGTTTCATCCACACTGACGAAACGACGCTTAAAGTCCTCCGGATTCTTCTGGAACAGCTGCAAACCATCCTTGCAAACACTTCACATGATTCCGTTTTTTGGTCAAGCGTGAGCAATCGCGGCACCCATCTTGCGGATAGCTTTCTCATGTCCAAATGTTTATGCAAAATATTATGTACCCGTTCAGTCGAGATGCCCACAGCACTAGCAATCTCACGCACCTTAACTCTTCTGTCATTCATCACCATATCATCGATTTGATCAATGATTTCTGGAGTCGTAACCTCCATAGGCCGCCCAGAACGTTCAGCGTCACTCGTGCCCATATGGCCAGTCCGAAAATTTTGAAACCACTTATAAACTGTTCTAATCGAAGGTGCAGAGTCACCATAATGTTTATCAAGCTTCTCTTTAGTCTCCTGAGGCGTTTTGCTTTTCATAAAGTAATGTTTAATCACCACACGAAATTCTTTTTCGTCCATTTCTTGAAAATCACTCGACTTCCTTGATTCACACAAATGCCAAACACAAAGAAATAGACCTATATGGCTGAAACTTGGTGTGCGCTCATTCAAGAGATGCTACTAACTATACATGACCTCGATACGCGCCGGTGGTGCCATCTCTCGGACTTTGCACGGACTTTTCAAACCAGCCTCGTATATATATATATATATATATATATATATATATATATATATATATATATATATATATATATACATATATATATATATATATATATATATATATATATATATATATATATATATATATATATATGATCTTAAGTCAATAAAGCGAATTGACGCGATTTGTGCTGTGTGTATTGTAGTAACTAGTTGCTAAAAACTATTCATTCATCTTTGTACACTCATAAAGCAACGATAAAATTTTATCTTAGCAATGAATGGCACCTAATACCAATATTTACAACTGAAAATACAATCTAAGACAGATGCAACGTGTTCCAAAAGATTGATATAAACATGCAATGTTATGGTTGATCCACAAGAGAAAACAAACGCAGAACAAGAACTTAGCGCGAAAAAAACATGTCAAGATGTATATAATTGGTTTAATTAAAAAAAAAAACACCAAAAGACAGTGATGGATGAGCATAAATCTTTTTCTGTCTTCTTTTTCGTTTTTCTAATCTGTTTTGTACGCTACGGCACTGTTAAATGTTATTATAATTATTACGTTATATTAATATATAATTTATTTAATAGTTTTTTACTTTATTATCGTTTTAACAAAATAATATTTTTGTTCCAAAAGCTTCTTTTAAAATATGAAGGTTTGACAACATTCACTGCGGCTAATTGAGTTATTCTTAAGGCATAAAAGTGAGATGGTGCATTTCAGAGGTGTCTGACGTTATCTTAAAAGAGATTTTTGTAAAATACAGAAAAATGTTCCGACGAGAAACCATAAGTAGTGAGTATTGTTTCAGTTGACCCAAGAAATAACTGATTTTAATATAGTTAACTTTCTAAATATAGTACCAACCGGTCGAACAGACTGGATTTAGGAAGGGGTATAGTACAACCTTCTCGCAATGAGATCATTAATAGAAAAATTAAACGAATACAATTTGCTGCTATATACAGTCATTGTCGTTTGACATCATTGAATTATGGGGCGTAGAACAACCAATGAACAACTTCCGAATCGACTACAGATATAGACAACTTATACAGAGTATATACAGAAATACAACAATGACAATGCTGCTAGAATAGAAAACAACTCCCATACTTATCAAAAGGAGAGTTCGACAAGGTGATGTAATTTCTCCAAAGCTTTTTCATCATAACCTCAGAGGTGTGTTTAGATGGTTAAACTGGACAAAAATGGGCATAAACATCAATGGTAGAAAACGTCATACTAATTAGCTCATATTTTGAGGACTTTTAGACTATATTAATACAGCTGGCAGAAAAGTCGGAAAGGTCGGACTAAAGATGAACAAGGAAAAGACAAAGATCATGACAAACACTAAGGACACAAGAATCATCATCGTGAAATATTACACACTAGTCATTGTACGACGAATACATAGATCTGGGACAGATTTTGAAGCTGAGTAAAGGCAACCAGAGAGGTGAGGTAGTAAGATGGACAATACTAGTATGTGCAGGATTCGAAAAGCTGACTTTGGTACTGAGAGGTCCTAGAATGCCACAATACTTGAAAAGTAGAGTGTTCGACCAATGCATCCTGCTAATCATGACATATGGATGTCAGACATAAACTTTCACTAAAGCAAATATTGACAAACTAACAAAAATCCAGAGGGCCATAGAGAGAGTGATGTTGAACATAAAGTTGTCCGATAGAAGAACAAATGAATGGATTAGGAAAACCACAGGGGTGTCGAACGTGAGAGAACGGATTGCCAGACGTAAATTGAGTATTGCGGGCCACAATGCAAGATGATCGTTGGAACGCGGTGATCCAACCTTGGTTGAGAAAGAGAGCCAGAGGCCGGCCTCAAATACGTTGCGTGATGATTTGAAAAGGGTCGGAGGCCTACATTGAAAGTACATGGCTCAAAATAGAGGCAGATGGAGAGAGTTAGGAAAGGTCTATATCCAGAGTTGGCTGACCGAGGGCTACAGAAGAAGAAGAAGTCAAAACTATTATATTAACTAGATTGTTTTTTTCTAAATCTTACTGGAATGCAAAATTCTGTATAAGAACAACGAATGGTACGTTAGGTATATTGTAGGTACAGATAGTTACTATATTGAAAAATTAAGGGGACCATTAGAAAAAACTACCCCCTGCCGTTATCTATAATATTTATTCCTTAGATTAATACTATTATCAAGACAAAAGTTTTCATAACGTTTCCTTTATTAGATAAGAAATATTTATTAATTTCTAACAGGCAATTTTTAAAATAAATAAATTTATTGAGTAAAAAATCGGCCTAAAATTTCATCTTAAAAACGAAATTTCTTATATCTATACATTATAAACATTACCAGAGTATTATGTTAATGAATGGTTAGCTAGGTCAGAAGGTTTTAAGTGGTGTAAATCTTATAAAGAGGGTAAAGAAGCAGTTGAAAATGAGCTACGTTCTGAAAGAAGGGGAAAATATTATACTCAATTATCGCCATTTAAGTATTAGGGATCGTGAAGTTCTTACTGAAATATTAGTTTGATTAATATAATCGATTTTGAAAAGCGATTTGGACTTGTTTCATGTGTTGTTAGGTCTTGTTAAAAAATCCTTGAAAAACATCGTCGTTTTGAGGTGGCAAAAAAATATTTTGTTTCGATGATTGCACTTTGAGTTGAACAGAGCAAAAATTAAGTAATTATCGTGAAAAAGGTGAACTAACCTGAACTAAAACCGAAAAAAAACTTCCAAATCAAGGTCAAGATAACTGTTTTCTTTAAGGAGTAGTTTCTAAGTAGTCAAGCAGTTGATAAGGAGTATTATATAAACGTTACGGGTTCCTGTGAGTTAATTTGTCGAGAAAGCCCGAGTTATGTTATTTTATGACGGCAACATACAAAGGAATAATTATTTGTAACTTTCTAACTAAAAATGAAACAATAACTATCCGACAAGCATCATATTTACTAGATATGACACTATGTGACTTTTCTCTGTTCCGCTATATTTATAATATATATATATATATATATATATATATATATATATATATATATATATATATATATATATATATATATGTATATTATATATATATATATATATATATATATATATATATATATATATATATCGATCACTGGAGCACTCTGGAACTCGACCTTGAGATAACCCGGTCATCATATACCGCCTATCTCGTTTATTTATAAGCTTTACATTTAAGTGGTTTCTGATATTCTCCATCATCTTGCCGAATACAACTTTCGTTTCAGAATCCCACTGTTTAATATGTTCGGGGCAAGATGGTAAAAAAATACTTTTAATATCGTAATTACCAACTTACTTAAAAGTCTTTATATGGGAGATACTGCGACATAGCCTAGCCATATTGGTTGTTAATATCGAAGTATGCGAGATAAGAAGATTATTTTCCTTGACCATAGTTTAGCATAAACTTATTACTAGTATGAACTTACCTTTTCGAATATTGATCTAAGGCGCAGGTACCGTTTTAAATCTACAGAAGTTATAAAAAAAATAATTCATTGACCACCGTGAAAGCAATAGCAGAAAGTTAGTATTATAAGTGTTGTCAAGACGTTGATATGTGTGCAGTGGGAGACGATTATTTTGGCGGGAATATTAGGATGAATAAATTAACAGTTTGTGTTTATCTATGGAGTCCACATATATTTTTGAACAGGTAGATATTAATATTGGACACCCGTAAAATTCTAAATTATTTTTTATTTAATTTTAATCTTTGTTTATGTTAGCGAATTTTTTCCACGGCACAAACGTATTAATATTTAATTAAACCTTTCAAGCTGAATATTTGAAATATAAACAAAATTAAAATTAATTTACCCAAAATGTTTATTTTAAACCAAATAAATTGCTTTGGTCCTTTATTCTTCCCGGTCGACAAGTTTTCATCACCACGAGAAATTTTAAAATACCACACAAATGAGCTGTTTATGTTTACACAGAAGATTAAGAGTCTTTTAGCTGAAATTTCCTTAAAATAAAAAAGAATACCGAAAAGAAACAATAAAAACGCCCCAAATAAGCCGCAATATTAGGGGAGGCAAAATACTTATGTAAATTTTGTTTTCCTTGCTTTTAAGGAGTTTTAAATTTATATAAAGTAGATAAACCAGCGTAATGGATGAATGTATTATCGTTATTGAAAAGTAAATTTAATATGTTGCATACTTCATATATTTTAATACCCCTTTTGTTTAGGAGCATGAAAGAGTTAACTAAAAGTAAAATTAGCCTTATATATGGACCTATATTTAATTCTCTGGAGAGTCAATTTGATTTGTAAATACATAAAGAATAACGAGGTTTTGTCATTAAAAGTAATAAAAAAAAAAATAACTCAAAAAGGTTACTTTTTTATAAAATCCGCAAAACCACCACCTCGTATCTAAAGCAGCTTTTGAATTTCTTTAAATGAACCGTCTACGTCTATGTTTTCGTTTTAATAAATATAGCTTTTCTATGCGAATTTAATTGAACAGGTTTTAGGGGTATAGATTGATTCCATCCTTAATTAGGAGTTTTAATCGCAGATTTAAAGCGTTGTAAGATTTATGCCTTATGTATCTCATCTCCTCCCACTGCAAAACACTTATGTCAACCTTTCTCTCAATCTTCAAAACACTTGGTTTTTTGGTACTGCTTTCAACACAGCCAGCAAATTCTGTTTTAGAGCTTCTATATATTTCAAAGACTGATTACGGGTGAGAATTTCAGCTTGTGAAATATTACAAAGTATCACGGTACCATATTTAGTAACAATAACCGTTTGTTTCATTATTACTTCAAAAGTTACGAATCAAATCCATGAACTGTTCTGCCACATTTCTGCCCTTTTTTACAAATTTACTCAAACCCTTAAATAATATTCCTTATAAACGGTTTGGCCAGGTGGAAGAGATTCCTTGTGTACAAAATCACAATAATCAAAGAAAATACATATCTTTGATTTTTGACCGACATTGACGTATTTTTTTATGGTTGTGCACGTTATTCACTTGATTGTTACGCTCTTTTTGGGATAGTCACCAATGGTTATGCACGTGTGAAGTCATTCACAGAAAGTATATCTCTAATAATCTAAACAGGTCGCTGTTTTCCAAGAAAATTCATTAACACTTCTTGTAAAGCAAATGTCGTGAAAATTGTTGTCCGACTTTAATAACAATTCTACCAAGCTAGAAAAAAAAATAGTTCGCTTAGTTTTTGAACATAGTAGTAAAATTAATGAGAAATTTAGCTCAGAAGTTTTATGATGTATGTATGTCAATGGTTGTAGTTAATAGACACGCCAACATTTTCTTTCGTTATTGTTCATAATTCATTGAAAGAAATTTATTTTTCTAAATTTAAAAAAGAAAGCTTCTTATGCTGCCGAAACAAGCAATATTTGAAGTTCATTATTTTAAAAGCAGTTATTAACTAATGGAAACAATATACAAAAGCTGAAATCTATCCTGCACAAATAATTTTCTTTGCAAAGCCGAAATTTTTCGTAATATCGTGAACCACCACATTTTAGTAAAAAAAAATTGTTTTTCGGTTATTATAGTTTCACAACACAGCGACAAAGTGTAAAAAAAATCCAGGACAAATGTATTTTTTTATCATAGGATGAAAACTTTAGAAAATACTCGTTAGAACAACGGGTACCAAGAAATACACATTGCACATGAAATAAGTATTACAACGGTTATTATTTATTTTTAAGTACACAAATAAATTCAGTAGTTATTTTCGTTATAAAACCTTTAAATTTATAAAGCGAAAGTTCTAAAGCGTCCAAACTTATGCAGTGAAACAAGCTGTAAGGTAAGTTACGCTGCACGGATAATAGAGTACTAACATGGGGTGAAAAGTCCCGAGACTTTCCGAGAGATGGCAGCATAAATAAAAAACATATAATTTTCAGTTAGTGTCCATCCTCAGAAGATTCATGTAAAATTTTCATGACATTTTGTCTATTAGTTTGCGAGTTACAGTCGTTTGAGTGAAGCTACTTTTGATTTTTTTCAAAACGATGGAACAAAAAGAATTTCGTGTGTTGATTAAACATTGCTTTTTGATGGGAAAAAATACAGTCAGAACCCAAGAATGGCTTGAGAAGTGTTATGGCATATCTGTTTCATCGAAAGCAACTATATGTTGATGGTTACTTAGATGCGGTCGTACAAACACCGATGATGCCCCACGTTCCGGACGTCCAAATAAGGCAGTTACTCCAAGAAACACAAAAAAATCCACCATATTGTTCTGAATAACCGTAAAGTGAAAGTGATAGCTGATATCGTGAAGATATCAACAGAACGCGCGAGACATATTGTTCATGAACTTTTTGCAAATGAAAAATCTGTGTGTCCGATGCTGCCGCGCACTCTCACGATTGATCAAAAACAGCAATGTGTTGAAGATTCAGAACGCTGTTTAGCACCGTTTCGGCGTAATCCAAAGGAGTTTTTACGTTTACGGTTTACGTAACAATGGACGAAACATGGATCCATCACTACACGCCTGAGTCCATAGTCGACAGAGTGACTGGAACTGCATGAAAGCCGACCGAAGCGTCTGAAAACACAAATATCAGTTGGGAAGGTTTTAAGAAGTATCTTTTGGGATGCGTTTGGAATAATACTGATCGACTATCTTGAGAACGGGTAAACAATCACGTTTGTTTATTGGACCGTTTGAAAGGTGAAATCAAGAATTTAGCGAAGAAAAAGTGTTGTTTCATCAAGATAATTCTCCAGCTCACAACTCCATACAATCGATGGTGAAATTGGACCAATTGAGCTATGAGTTGCTTCCTCATCTGCCGTATTCGTCAGATCTGGACCCCGGCGATTATTACCTCTTTTCAAATTTGAAAAGATGGCTTCAGGGAAAGGGTTCTGGTTCAAATGAAGAAATCGAATTGAAAACTGAAGCTTATTTTAGAGACCTAGACAAACGTACTATATGAAAGTGTATCGCTCTTGAAGGAAGTTATGTTCAAGAATCGATTTTTGATAAAAACATTATTTTTTTCTTCCAAAAACTCCAAACTTTTCATCCTGTGTAGTACATTTCAATATTTCATGGTGGTAAGGATATTTAATGTATTATATTATACCTTGGTAATCGTATTTAGGTATATTATTAAGATTGTATGTGGTTTTAATATTGAGCTATTACAGCAACTTAAGTGCAGTCCAGTTACATGCTGGTCATTGTATTATACATAGAAGACTTTTTAATCAACTTACTCCAGGTTATTCGGTTTAATTTAAAACTACTAAGGTGTTGTCTAGAGTGCTTTGTATTTTAATATGTTGAGCTAACCTAATTCCCTAAAATTTTCTTAAATTTATAAATTGTTGTACCTTAAACAATTTAGTTATTGTCCCACAGAGATTATTAATATTTCGTACATCTTCTAATTTAGTACTAGTCCAGTCAAAATACGACCAAAACAGGCCAAAAACAGAAATCACCGGATACAGCTACTTTTTTTTTAATACTCGTCTCGACGAGTACATTAAGGAAAAATATTGCGACCGCTGAAAAATTGAGGCAATTGGTTTTTTTTAGCGTATTTTTGCAATTGTATCACAAATTTATGGAAGATAAGCTAAAAACTCTAACAGATTTTGATACTTGATAAAAAAAACGAAAAATTTAAGGTGCCGTGGATGTCATTTGAAACTTCTGGCCGGAAGAAATTGGCCATTTTTGTCGTTTTCTTGTCATTTTTTATGAATAAATAAGTGTACTTGCAAACTGTAAGCTAATTTTTTTTAGTTTCTTTTTATGGGTCTAGCACACGTGCTGCAAGGAAGTCCCTAAAGCGCTCCAGGAGCGGCATGTGTGCGGAAAAAAAAAAAGCGATTCACGTTGTTCTTGAATCGCTGTAAATTGTACTCGGTGGGAAACATAGCGCTAGGCAAATTATTCCAAAGGGGTTCTCCATATAAAAGACTGCTTGAAAAGCGTTGTACGCTGAGTAACAAGCTGAACCTCATACGGATGTGAAGCACCACCGCGACGTATATTTCTAACATGCACCGCTTTGGGAGGAATTAAGCAGGCTACATCCTTCGAACACTTTCCATGAAAATACTTGTAGAACAGACTCAAGTCCCCAACTATTCTTCGATGTTCCAGCGAATCAAGGCCGCCGTTCAATTTCGGGTCTCCAATCAGGCAGACCGCTCTTCTCTGAACAGAATCCAACCAATGCAGTGTATGTTTGGGAGCGGAGCCCCAAACGTGGGAGCAGTATTCCATAGTTGGTCGAATTTGAGCTTTGTAAAGAATTAACAGTTGTTGTGGGGTATAAAGCTTTCTGGTTCGAAATAATATTCCCAACTTTTGAGAAGCTCTCCTTGCTATGCCTGAACCATGTTCAAGCCAGGACATATTTGCTCCCAAACTAAAGCCCAACAAATTGAGCGACGATGCTAGGGGAATGGAGTGCCCCGACATAACTATGTCGGGTTCAGCAATGTTAACTTTTTTAGAAAAAACTGCCGCCTGGGTTTTTGTAGCGTTAAATTCCACTTGGTTACTGTCACCCCAAGATAGAATTTCTTCCAGGTCTTTGTTAAGTTGAACGACCTCCTGCTGTCTGCGGATATTCGCCTGAGCAGCCGATGTCCGAGCGTTCAAGGTGAATGAAGAGACAAGTGTACTGTCATCTGCAAAGCTGTAGATTGGATTCCTGGTCTTTTCCAGCAGATCGTTAATGTAAATGAGAAAGAGTAGGAGACAGTATGGAGCCCTGGGGCACACCGGCGTTGATAGTGAAGGTGTTAGAAAGAAATTCGTCGACCGCCAGTCGTAAAGAACGCTCTCTGAGGAAACATGAGAGCCACAAACAAAACCATTCAGACATACCATAAGAGCGTAACTTAGCCAACAGTCCATCGTGCTAAACACGGTCGAATGCCTTGGATATGTCAAGAGCAACCGCTCGAGATTCTCCAAAGTGTTCAATTGCGTTGTTCCAAACATGCGTTACATAAGTGAGAAGATCTTCTGTTGATCTATGTTTACGAAAGCCATATTGGTGATCGCTAATAATATTGAATCGTTCAAGATATTTTACAAGATGCTCATTAATAACCTTTTCCATGACTTTCGATATTATTGAAAGCAGTGCGACTGGTCGGTAGTTATTTGGCAAGATCTTCTTGCCGTTTTTAGGTATCGGCTGAACCGTGGCACATTTCCAGCAGGACGAAAATATTCCCTTTCAGTAGGATAGGTTAAAAAGTCTACAGAGAACTGGTGTTAGTTCCCTTGCACAGTTTTTGAGAACTATGGCAGGTATTCCGTCAGCGCCAGAAGCCTTTTTGGTGTTTAGCTTCATTAAAATACGTTTTATGATGCGTATCATAAACAGCTTGTTGATGAAGACAACATCGGGCATCCTTGACTGCAATACGGGAATAGTAGGTGGTGTTTTCCCCTGGAAATCGACAGTAGAATGTAAAGCAAAGAGTTCAGCCAACAAGTTCGCTCTCTCAACAGGTGTGGTTGCAAAGGAATTATCTGGTCGTGTGAGTGGTGGTATGGTGGATTTGGTAAAATTTTGACTAACTGTCTTAGCGACTGACCAAAAGGACCTGGAATTGTTGGGACAGGCGAGAAGCTTGTTTCTAATTCGTTGATTGTGTGCCTCCTTGGTTTCGTCGATAATTCCCTTGCATCTGCTCCGGACACGAACAAAGGTGTTACGATTTATGTTGTTAGGATTTTCACGCCATTGTCGGTAGGCAATATGTTTAGAAGCAACAGCTTCTTTGCATTTTCGCTCAAACCAAGGCTTGCTGTTGGAGGAGCATTTCTTCGAAAAAAGGGATGTAAGCTTCCATACCAGCCAAAATAACATCGGAGACCTCCCTGGCGCAGTCAGATGGGTTATCGGATCGAAAACAAACGTCCATCCAAGGGAAAGTTCGAAAGTATTCCATGAGATCTTCCCATTTAGCAGATTTGTAGTGCCAAATCTTGCGCGGCCTAGGCGCCTCTCTGTCACTGATTGGCAGGATACTCGATGTCGAAAGCAGTTTATGGTCGGATGAACTTAATGGCGGATTTACGGTGACCGTGTAAATCTCCGGATTGGTAGTTAAAAACAGATCAAGAAGACAGGCGAACTCTCCGTCTCGATCGGGAATCCGTGTTGGTTCGTCAGTAAGCTGAGTTAAGCTACAACTGATTGAGAATGATTCAGCTTCACGACCTTGTTCGTCGGTAGTATTTGAATATTTAAGCCAGTTGATATTGTGGACATTAAAGTCGCCCAGGATGGCAATTTAGGCACTTGGATAGTTAATTTGTAAATGATCGATGGTGTCTGCAAGAGAAGCGAGAAGTGTTCGAAAATTGGTATCACTTGGTAGTCGATACAGGATACAGATATACCTTGTGGTTTGTTGAGTCGTTATTTTTAACCACATAATATCAAATCGCCAGAGCTTCTGCTCGTTGACAAGAGAGGTCGCTTCTGACCAAAAGACAGATTCCAAAGTTACGCCTAAATCGGGAATAGAAGTCGTACCCAGGATAAAGATAGTTGACCGTGCTGGTCTGACTTTGGTTTCACACAGAGTACATGAGGTTTATTTGATTGCAGGTGTTAATGCACTGAATTTATGTTCGAGTTTAAACTTCGTATGATGCAAAAATCTTTCTTAAAATTATGATGTCTGCAAGTCGACGCCCCTGAACCAGCCCCCACCCGGAGATTCGAACGGGGGGCCATTCTACCTCCGAAAGTTAACTCTGAAGATATGTTTCATGGACATTCCTGTAATGAATCCAAACATAATTTTAGCAATTTTTGACATATCAAATATATTTTCCACTCATAATATTCATAAATTTTCTGATTCTCAGTATACTACTACCTTACTTAAAATATCAGAAAATGTTCCTTAGGCCCTAAGCTTTCCTTTGAGGTACTTAAAAACTAATTTAACCAATTTAGGTTCGAGAAATTAGCCATTTTGGTCTCAAATTTAATTTTTTTTTAATGCAAATTTACGATTTCTTTTTAAAAAATTATTTTTTCTTGAGTTTTATAATTTTTTCAGTAATCAAAGTTATATTTAATTATTTTACACAGGTTACTGTTGAGTGACTAAGTTAAATTGTTAAATTGGTGATCCAAAATTTCATTCCTCCCCTTATTAGCATAAGTCTCAGTAAGTAATTTGAACCTTTACGAGAAACTAAACCAAAATTTATTACAGATCTATGAGCATAGACTCATTTTAAGTATTATTAAATAATTATTTGTACAATTTGTAAATATTTTTATTACCGTATTTATTTAATTTCTATTATACAGTAATTACTACATTTAAAAACACAATTATTCCCCCGTTTTATTTTGACCAATTTTGTTTTTATATCTTTGAAGTAAAGTAACTAGTATAATGTTACTTTATAACTAGATTTTTTTAATGCTGTTGATCCTACTTTACTTATACGTTTAGTTACTCAGCGACTTTCATCCAATCAGAAACGTTGACCTTAGATATCTAACAAGATATATGTCTAGTGCTTTTAAAACTATACTGACCACATACTAACAGAACACTATAGTATAGTAGTGACGTTTTCCAAAAAATCGAGCAAAGAATAGTTCTCTTGTAGGAGTCCGATTTTTTAAACAAAAAATTCATTGTCTCTTATTGTTAAGTAGAAAAACTCTTAATTTAAGTGTAAATGTCAATTTTATATGAAAAAATATTAACGAAATTAATAAAAATTATAAATTTACTGCACAAAATAATAATTTTAATGATACAAGTTCAATTAGTTAAATAAAATAATAAATTATATTTAAATTGTCGTAGCAATGTATTTTTTATTTATGAAGCCAAATAAAATTAATTTTCTTTAAAAAAATCCTTTGAGATAAAACATAAAACGGGGTTCTTAATATATCGATGAAATCTGACTCTCTAATTGCATCCAAATCGGTGACCCAACTGCTCTGGGCCTCGCCTTGAAGAAAAATTAATTTTATACAAGTAATTGTAAATTTGAAACAAAAAAAGTATAAAATGGAAAGTAAAATGGCCAGTTTTTTCAGCCTAAATCGGCCAAATTACTTCCTCAGCTACTCAACATATATAGTAACATATGTATAATAATTAAAAATAACTTTGGTAACTGAAAATAATATAAAGCTAAAGAAAAAATATTTTTTAAAAAAATCGTAAATTTGCATTAAAAAAAAAAATAAATTAATTAAATTTGAGACTAAAATGGCCAATTTCTCAGGACTAAATTGTTCAAATGAGTTCTTAAGTATCTCGAATCAAAAGGTGCATATTGAAAAAAAGTTGTTTCAAAAATTCGTCTGAAGAAAAAAACGTGAATCGATAAAATTTGTCAATATTATAAGGAGTGAAAAAATGTCTAATTTGTAAAAAATGGCTTAAATTATGCTTGGATGGTCAATTAAAATAATGTTCATGGACCATATTTCCAGAGTTAACTAAAAAAAAATTAGCTTACAGCTTGCAAATACACACAAAATGACAAAAAAAAAACGACAAAAAACGGCCAATTTCTCCCGACCAGAAGAATCAAATGACATCCATAGCCCCTTATATTTTTCGTTTAGTTTATATTCCACAAATTTTTGAGAAAATTGCAAAAATATGCCAAAAAACTCAAAAACGGGCGAATTCCCCCATATTTGAGGGTGTTGCCCAAATTTTTTAGCGGTCCCAATATTTTTTCCTTAATGTACTCGTCAAGACAAGTATTTTTTTTTAAAAAAAAAAGTAGTTAGTATCCGACGATTTCACCTAAAAATCGTATTCTGACTGGAGTATACTCCAAGACGTATTTATTTCAATTAAAGAAGCGAATATTTGGTGTGGTTTTGGGCTTTTCTATATTTTCCTTTTCCTATATCCGCTCCATTTATTATATTACTTTTCTTAGATTTTACTTTTATTACATTCGCAACAATTACCATGGTTGATTACTGCCTTTGATAGTTCTCTACACACGCACCATTTACCAATTTATTTATACTCTATTTAACCTTTTTTATTATTTATATTGACTTATCATCACTTTATTACTTTTATTATTTGTTTACTAAGTGTTGCTCTCAGGGACTCTCAACTTAAGTGACAACTGGTTATTGCTGGTGGTGCTCTATGGTAGTTTTCAGTGAATTTGAACCTAGTTCTAGGCTTACGGGGCCAGTTGGGCACATTATTGTCGTTCCTTGAAGTGCGATACGGTAATTAGGAATTTATTGGGAAATCAACTTATTTTTCTAAAGGCGTTGTTGGGTAATTGGGGATTGGGAAAATATGTCCTTCTCAAAATTATTCCCTAGCCACTAACACATTTCTTAAAAGAAATCATTGTCCGAAATTTTTGCGTTCTTTCACATTTTGAGGTCTTAGCCCATGAAAAATATAGTTTCACTTTTTCGCCAGTCCATCTGTCGATACCTGAGTCTGTTAAAATGACAACTCTCCACCAAAATCAGACATCGATTTGAAATTTGGTACAATATAAGAATAGGAAAGAAACCAAAACTATTCGAGTTATACCGCTCCAGGAACAGGAGATAATAGGGAAGGACGTCGATAATTTTTTAGAATTTCAATAGCATTAGTAGATTTTTTTCCTGGTTTTTGGTTATATAAAGAACAAATTTTAAACAAAATTATTTCTAGTTAGATATATAATAACTTAGGCAAGGAGTTAGAAGGGTTGCTTAGAACATATAGCATTATATATCTTTTCAGGGTTTTTAAGTCGAGTAATCTGAAACTTACAATATTTTTTTTATTATTTTCAATTTTACCCAAAATAGCATGCAGAAGGAACATTTAGGTGTTAATATCTCTGAAACCTATCTTTTGCTTTAACCATTTAAAATATCAAGTTGTCACATTTGGATGAAGTTATTCTTTAATTTGCGAAAATCACATTTAGTATTTAATTTAGAGCGTATTTCTACGAAATTACGAAATCGGAATCGGGCACACTGGATAGGTAATATATAATAATTTGTGTATACTAATAATAACGTATATATATATATATATATATATATATATATATATATATATATATATATATATATATATATATTATTGTTTGAAAAATTTATTATTTCAAATTTTTAAGTAACAAGCTTGCTAAATTAATTATTTCCTATTTCGATATTTGTTCGAATGCCACACGAAATAACTATTTAGGAAGGGATGTGATGCAGGAAGCATAAAATTCAATTACAAACCTATATTAATATCCTGTTATGTTGAAGAGAGATGGAAGTCGGCATCCCCTGAGTAACGGTTTATATTAAGAATAAACAGCCAAGATTCTATAGAACAGAGAGCTTACATAAAACTAAACTTTTTTCCTAAATTACATAACATACTTGTTGATCTCAGGGACTCTCAAGTAAAATGACAATTGGTTATTGCTGGATGGTATTTGTAGCTAGTGGTACTCTATGGGAACTTTCAGTAAACTTGAACCTACTTCTATGTTTACGGGAGGAATTTAATTTAAGTATGATACCACCAATATCAATTATTTACAAATATTTGGTTGTACAATTTTCTAAAGGCCTATTTTTTATAGAACCCATTAGTACTATCAAGACACTTTGCAAATATACCTCGTACTACTACTTGGTACCTACAATTTTGTTTACGTATGATTATATTTAAGACCTATTCGATTAATACATTCCATGTGCAAATAAGCTTTAGAAGGGAGTCTACAACCAAGCTACAGCGAAGTTTTCAACAAATGTCCGATACGTTATTGTTTTATAAAGATTTCTCTACCGTTCTCTTGTTCCATGTTTTTCGTGTTTGAATCTTTCCTAGCGTAAAGAAATTATTGTATTCATGAAAAAATTTCACTCCATGATTTACATTGCTTTATATTTTTGGACCCCTACATCACGAAAAATATAGTTTCCCGTTTCCATTGGTCCGTCTATTCGTCTCTCTCTGCCTGTCGGTCTATTCATACATTAGATACCGACTTCAAATTTGATACATATATAATAGGAAAGAAACCGCAGTAACATTGGTGTAGAAGACAAAGATTAGAGTGGTGAGAGTCGATAAATTCTGTAGACTTTCAAGAGTATAAGAATGTTCTGTTTTTTTTTTTTGAAGGAAATAAGAAACAAATAATAAGCAAAATTAATATTAGTCAAACAAATAGGGGTTAAAAGGGTAACGGTTGTTTTGAATATATATGTTATAAGTATATTTTAAGTTTAATGGGTTTGAGGAAACCGGAAATCACATTCTTTTTTATTTCCGATTTTAGCAGAAACAATATCTAGAAGAAAATGTTAGTTTTCAGTTGTAAATATTTCCTTCACGTAGAAAATAATGCCATACGTCCTTTGTTTTATTGTATATAGAGTGTCACTTACACAGTGAAGACACATATTGAGAGATCCCATTTATTAAAATTGGTTCAGGTTACATCATTTCAGTTATAGGTAGTAATTGGAAAATAACGTTCATGACTGGGAATCGTTTGATAGTAGTATTCTTTTATTTTGTGAGAATGAATCGGATTTTGGTCAGACCTTTTACTCTCCTCGCTGAAGTAGGAAGAAAAGCTATAGTTTTTGGGCAATACCGCTTCAGAAAATGGGGCTGAAAAGGGTAGGGTAATTAATTTTTTTATAAAATTCAATGGTATTGTAAGATATTTTCCCGATTTTTGGTTAGCATATTAAATAAATTGTATGCATAATTATGTACTGTTAAGCTGAAAGGACGTACTGGAGATTAGAAGGATTGTTTCGAATATTTCGTATTATAAGTCCTCTTCCTAGATTTTACGGTAAAGAAATATTAAATTAATATTATTTTTCATTATTTCCAATTTTAATAGAATTAGTATATAACAGAAATGTCAGGTTTTTAGTTGTAAACATCCCTATATTCTTTTATTTGCTCAACTTTTTTGTGATTATCTCAGCCCATTAAATACCTAACATCTACCATAAAAGATAGAAATGTTATTCTTTGATTTGTTTATTCTTTAGTGTTCGAAAGTAAAATTCAGTATTTATTTTAGAACTGTGTAAAGAAGTACTGGGCAAGCCATTTTACTGATTTTGTTTATTTATTAGGTTTATTAAAATTAAAAAAAAAAATGTAATATAAACGTCTGGATTTTTTTTTTAAATAAAACGGAAATTAACAGTTAAATAATAAAACTTTGGAGATTTTTCTTTATGGCAAATATAGCATCCTTAATATAAACCCTATTAAAACCCAAAAAATAAAAAAGTAATTTGAATTTAAATTAAATATTTTAACTCCTTTTCAACGAAATTTTTAATTTCTCAAATCTTTATTTAAATAAATCACCGACAAAAGTAAACTAAACAGGAGAGTTTCATTTTAAAAAACGAAAAAAAAATTGTAATTCTGAAGGTAAATGACCCCAAAGGGAGATTGTTAAACAAAATTGGTAATATTCATAGATATGTTTAATTTAATATACGAATAAAACAGAAATTTCGAAAATTACGGTTGTTTCAATTTGACTGTATATTTAAGTTAATCCTTTTAAATATAGTGAGTACCGGGTTTTCGAAGTACAAGTGTTGATAATTTTAACATTCTTTACTTATTAGACATTTTTAACCTGATTCGGTCAAATACATCCAATTCTCCCTTTGTAACAATGAGAAATATTGTATAAGGTACATTTTTTCGAGACCACACCCGCACTTTATTTTATCGTAAAACTTTTTGGTCTCTTAACTTTTTTTTATCTTTCACCATTTTACTCAGTATATATCACCACTACACCAAACACTTTATTTTCCTTCCTGATGAAGCTAACATGGTTAGCGAAACGTGCGTCGAGTGCAAAAATAAAGTGTTTAGTGTAGTGGTGATATATACTGAGTAGTACCATTGTGCCAAAGATTCCACATTCCCAATTTAGTTGCACCATTTTGGTAATATTTTGCAAAATATGAGTTAAAGTAGGCTAAATTTTGTAGCAGTACTCGTTTACCTTCTTGCCGGAATAAGGATTAAGCTTAGGATTACCCTTTTTCCACATCCCATGGATATCGGCGAAAATATCGTAATATTTTCAACGTTGTTCAAGTGTAACACCTTTGACTTTCACAGTACCTCTAAGACAACGCGGCAGTGCTGCCAGGAATGTTATTGCATTTCTACTGTATGAAGCGAAGCCAAATATACTTAAATAAATTTATAAATAAGTGCACTGACCTATCGGCATTGCAACCCGGGATCTTCTGTACCGTATGCCACAACTATACCACGACATTATTAAACAAAAATCATTGCAAATCTGTTCACTAAAAATTAAGCGTTTTTCAAATGGGTCTCTGTTAGGTGGAACTTGGCTAGTCGCGGATAAAAATATACCGAATTTGAATGAATTAATTTTTAAAATGTTATGAAGTAAATAATAAAAACCAAAAAATTGCAGTATCCGTATCTCGGTAACGATATATTTTCGAGTTTATGTGATTATAGCGTTTTTCTTATTTTTAGCTGTAGAATCACTCCCCAAAAACTTTAACGTACTTTTCGAACACCCTGCATGTACTTCTATCTTATAGATGAGGGTACCTATTCTTGCAAAGATCTAAATATATTTTTATTCGACATAAAAACTGATATGTTTTTGGTGTTCAAAGTACCAGAAAAACAATAAAATGACATACATTTTTTAAGTCTACGAATCATTATATTATTTTAAATAATTCAAAATTTTTTGAAACCTAATGACGACGACAAGTAGCTATAAATACCCAGTTGAAATATATTAACGGTAATACCTTTATTGAGAATATCATCAAATTAGCATCTTCAAGCCATTCAGTATTATTACAGGAAGTTAAACTTCATTTATCTATTCGGAGCGTCTCTATTTGTATTATTATGTAAATTTTGTAGCTTATTGTAAGTTCGCAATTATGAACAGTATAATAAAGCATCACCCTATTACGAGACGTTGGTGCCTTCAAGATTAAAAGCCTGGGAATATCGAGTTTTGGTTAAAATCGACCACCGAACTTTTCATCTAAATACTACTTCATAGTAAAATTTTGTTGCGTGCATTCACAACGGAAGGATCTTCACATGTGACTTCTGCCAAAGTTTTGAAGGTTAAATTTTAACTTAAGGGGTTAGTTTTGAGGGGTGAAATCGGAAGTGAAAAAAAAAATTTTTTACTAGGTCATCGAGTGTGGTGTCAAATGGAAGCTTGTGAAACGAGTAATATATATATATATATATATATATATATATATATATATATATATATATATATATATATATATATATATATATATATATATATATATATATATATATATATATATATATATATTATATATATATGTATATATATATATATATATATATATATATATAATGTCATACTTGCGCACAATTTTCTTTGTATTATTTTTAAAAAATCGCGAAAAATCGCTGTTCCCCTACCTTATCTCGAAAAGTACTGATCAAAAAACTTTGAAAAAACTCTAGAATATTCTCCACGGGGTATAGATTGAACGAAAATTATCACGAGTGCATTACCTTTAATAATTTATCTGGTATATAAAAAAAAAATTTCAAGGTCATCAGTTTTCAGTAAAGATTGGAAACAAACTTTGTTGAAAACTCATTTGGGGTGTGTTTTATGAAGTCACTGATCATTTTATACCACCGTAACAAATTTTTTTATTTTAAAAGCAATTAACGTACGGAACACTAATTGTGCAAGTTCAGGTTGCACTTGACCGATTATTTTAATATCAAAAACAAAATAATATTCTACATTGATAATGTTGACTCTAACCTAAGCTAGCAAATTAGCTCAATAAAACTTTTCCTTCTGCCGAATTTTAGGTAAAACAACCCACAGTTTTGCAGAAGATTTGTGAAAATACTGCCCTTTTCTCATCATAGTGAATCTTCAGATTCGGCCGTCTAATTATTTATTAAATGCCATAGTTTAGCTCTAAATTGGTGTTTAAAGGATAACCTGTTTCAACAAATTAAATACATATAAACCGTTTTTAGTTGTTATTCCCGTTTGTGATTAAGGAAAACAACCATTTTAAAACACTTTTAAAGAAAAAATAACGCAGAGATGATATTCGTAGCAACCAGAGTTGGACGGAATTAACTTTTTGATGACTCTTACAAACGTGACTCCACAATTCAATTTTTTTTTATCATATTTTTGAACTTGCACAATAGACAATAGATAGTGACTAACACATTCTAAGAGTAATAATAATAAGAAATTTACGTTGATCATAACAAAAATAATTTATTCCACAGTCAACTACAAATATTATTAATTATTTCAGTTAAGAACGATTTTTTTTGTGTTTTATGGCGTTGGTGGATACCAAATACCAGCTTCTCACTTTATCCTTTTTGCAAACAGATTTAAAATTAACCTAAGGACGAACACAACACCCAAGCAGGCTGGCGGAATCGAACCGCCGACCACCGGATTCACAGTGGGCACCCACTGCGCCAATGGTCCCAGTTAAGAACGAAATTCACAAATTTCGCGTATCCACATATTAACCTATCATGAGTATTAAAACCACTAAACACCCATACAAAGTGAGTACATTTTTAAAATGTTATAAAAATTATCAATGCAAAAATACACATATAAATGCCTGTATCTTGTTACGCTGTACATCCTTATGAAGTCGATAAATACTATTTACTTGTGAAACCAACGGAACGAACAACCTAAAAAAATAAACGGATTTTTCAATTTTGTTTTGAGGATCTATTTAATCCTCAATTATTGATTGCTCCAAGAATTTCCAGCAATTTCGTTCTGCTCATCTTCTACAGTGGAGATACAACGTACTCACCGTTGAGTCTTTGCGGTCGTTGTGCAGAGGTCAAGAAACTCTGTTACTCTAATCTTATATAAAATTATAATGATATTCAAAGCACAAACGGAAATGAAATAAACCAAAGCCTTTAAATTATATCGAATGCATCTAAAACGAATAGTTGAAGCTCGAAATAAACTAAAAGTAGACTTGGCTTACTTCAAAAATGCATATCTATGCAGAAAACTTGCAATTTTCGCTCTGTTAAGATTCTAGAAAGATTCCGCTCGCGCGAAAACTTTAATAGAACTTTCTTTTCATATTAAACAACAAACAAACTTTCAATTGCACGGAGCTCGTAACTGACTACAGTTCTTGTTTACCACCTTACATTTATTCGAGTTGAAGGAAGTGTCAATTAAAACACTAAAATTACATTAAAGTTCATAAAATAATGCTGTGCCGATTTGTACCAGTTACGAAAAGCTAAAACTTTGTAGAGGCTAAAGTTGTCGATAAATAAGGGAAACGTAGGGGACGAGATTCTAAGACGATGAATTTACTTAAATAAATTACATTTAAGTATCTTTTTGAGTAGAAAATTTAATGTACACTCGTATATAAAAATTGTTAACATAATTTAATGAACTATTATATACCTTTTTTGTTTTATATAAATACTTTTGCAAAAGCACGTTGATCCATTAAAAATGTGTAAAACTCGTTAACCCACCCTCAGTAGCTGCTAAGATGACTAAGGCTGATAAGTTGAAGAAGAAATACATGGAAATAAAAAACACAACAGAGATAAATAATTGCTGTTTCATTACAAAAAATAATAAAAAATATTCATTATATTTATTATGATGATGATGATCAATTTAGTATTAATAATCTTAATGATATATTATTTTGTACTACAAAGATCACCAATTTATATTTTTTCCTGCTGTTTTTAAGAACAAAAACTAAAGTTATTTATCTTCTCCTGTTTGTCGTTATCGGTATCAGTAGAGCTAGTACAATTAAATGAATTGCCAAAAATTATTTCACATTTTGTTTTCTTACCTTTTGTTATATTTTACACACAATAATCAAAAAGCGGAGTAACTAGTGCAAGAAAGATAATCGGAATGCTTAACTCAATTATATTACAAAATATTATTTTAAAGAGAACAAAATTAAAAATATATGACACCATTGTGAAAAGGAATTTAGCTTACAAAAGAGAAATCTGGCAGATCACCAAAAACATAACTATGGAAATAAGACGACACATGAACAAAGATTATTGAACGAACACAACACAAATAATTAATATGATACGAACACATTAATAGAATGGATGAGAGCAGATACCAAAGAAAGTTATGCAGTGGACAACATCAGAGAGAAAACGTAGGCAGACCCCGAAATACGTGGTTGATGGGGGTGAAGGGAGCTATGTGCGTTTTATTGATGGTATTCGAGGCCGTAAAAGAGGTGTCCGTGCAAAACTGAGTGAGATAAAGTGGTTAAGCTTGGGTGCTACACACTTTGGTACTATACAATAGGATTATTTGTAATAAGTGTCCTGGCTACTTATATAGAAAAATAAAATTTAGGTACGATGCACATAACCTGGATCTGAGACATAAATTCACCTTGACTCCGCCCATGCACTTGACTTCAATGTATGAGCGTTCTTTCAGTTATCAAATAGCTAAATTGTACAATAAAGTTCCTGTTGATCTGAAGGATGCGACAGGTCACAGGTTTAAAAGAGCAGTAAAAACCACTGTGCATAGCTTATGCTGACTCCTTCCTTCGGCAGCTCGTACAATGGTCACCTCAATCGAGCTCTCTAATGTTACATATATAGCAGTAGCCATGCCTTTAGCCACCCACAGTATTAATATTAACTTCTATCATGGTAGTACATTGTGCATCGATTGCCATATTTTGTATTTTATGTGCAATATTAGTTCCTAAGTGTTGCTGTAAGAGTAACTTCAACTCCGCCGATTGTAATCCTACCATTTAATGACATAAAAACATTTTATTATTATTATAAAAAAAAGTTCTTCTTTCTCACATTTGGTCAATGTGGTTTCATGTTTGGCTGACGGGTCCAAGCCAAGTCAGCACAAACACTATTACCATTGTGTATTAAGGAATGAACTGACAATGTTAAATGTATTCAAAATCACTAATTTCTGAGTCCTAATTGTACTAAATGAGGTGTCAATGTTATTGGTGTATGGCCTGTGGCTGATGTAATGATGACTTTTTCTTGTTTCCATAACCTTTTTATTTCTGTGTATTTGGAAATTTTTTCTGTGTATTTCGTTTCGATGTTCGTGTCGTTGGGGACAGCTATATCAATTAGATAGGTAACCTTTCCTTTTTTGCACTGAAAAGTAATATCGGGTCTATTGGCAGAGATTGTTTTGTCTGTATGGATACTGATATCCCAGTAAAGCTTGTAGTCTTTATTTTCAAGTATGGATGTTGGTGTGTATTTGTAGTAGGGATCTGTGTTTTCTAAGAGTTTGTATGTTGTGGCTAGTGCTTGGTAAACTACTTTGCCGCTGAATCATATCAGGCTGTGTATTCCGTTCTGGGTAATATTTTACGTCCGCTTGTTATGTGTTCGATCATTTCTTTCTGCTGGTGGCATTTCCTGCATCTGTCTTTTGTAATAATTGGGTCTTTGATGATATACTTTTGATAGTTTCTGGTTAATATGACTTTATCCTGGAGGGCAAGTAAGAAGCCTTTTGTTTCAGGGAACAGCTGCCCATCCTGTAACCAGGTGTATAATTGTTTTTTATTTACGCGGTCTTGTTCTATGTGGTATCTATGTTTTCCATGGAGTATTTTTCTAACCACGTTTTCATCTTTTCCTGTTGTAATTGGGGGTGACTGTGTGTGTCTGCTGGGTGGTCTGCCCGGGATAACTCGAGAGGTGTATAGTTTTTGTCTGCTTTCACAGTTGCTGTGTGTGAAAGAAGTTCCTAAGTGCTTGTATTTGTTCTGTGTGTAGTGATCTGATGTTTATGATTCCTCTTCCTCCTGCCTTCCTCTCGATGGTAAGTCTTTCTTTGCATCCGTTGAGGCGTAATTTCCTGTATTTGGTGAATTGAGAACGTATAAGGATGTGAATGTTTTCTATGTCTATGTGTGACGATTTGATGATACCAAATGAATATGTGAGTATAGGTATAGCGAACGTGTTTATGGAGTTAGTGAGGTTCTTGCAGTTGAGTTTTGTTTATAAAAGTTTTGTGAGTCTATTTTTAAATTCGGTTCTGAGCTCTGTTTTGATGTGAGTGGGGTTGAATTTGGTGCTTTGTTGGAAGCCTAGATATTTTGTACGTTTCTTTGTAAAGCATGTTATCGAGTGTTCCGTTTCTGATGGTTTTTGTCTCATGGTGGCCTTTCCATTGCCTTTATTTGATGTGGAGCACTTTACATTTCCTTATACCAAATTCCATATTGATATCTACTGTTCTGTTCATTTCATCTGTCCACTTTATTCGTTGTCTTAGTTTGCCAGCCTTGGTAGTTGCATGTTGTCCTTGCAAAACATACGCGGCTTGGCCTGACTTTGGTAATTGTGTTTGTCCCGTATCTGCGTCGGTTGCGCTTGAGATTGATGGTCGTGGGTCCAGGCGGCGAGTGATTCCCTTCTCAGTGATTTCTTTGTCAGGTTTTGAGATTTTATTATAACAACACATGACGTGTTCGTTGATTCCTGTGTTACAACTCCTGCTTTGCTTTGATTTTCCCGCCTTGGTGGGTGTCGGCTTACTCGCCAACACAACACTATTATTATTATTAAGCTTTTTGGATGTCTAACTTTATTAAAATACGTTTCATGACACACTGTCCGGAGATAATATCGCGCATCCTTGGCTGCACATGGTGAATAGTAGGTGGTATTTTTCCTCGGAAATTGACAGTAGAATGTGAAGGGTTCAGCTGACAAGTTAGCTTTCTGGACTGTTAAGGTGTTTTTTGCAATAGTATTATAAACATTCTTGCCGTGACTTATAGATATTGAATAAATACTTACTGCCACCTTGGAATAATTACACTAAATTTTTGTTTTCAATATTATTGAATTAAAAATTTTTAAAAAATTGTGGATATTTGTAGATGCATGAAGTAGGTTGATATTATAAAGAAAATACGTTCCCCTCTAACAGTCACTTTCACCGAAAACATTTAAATATAAAAATATGTGCTTCACCTTATTCACTACATAAGGTTATATCCCTCCGAGGGTCTGAGATTACACCCACGCTAAATCTGGTTTTAAAACTCTAAATCTTAATATGGCATCTTTCATTAATTAATCATATTGAGACATAAATTTTAAGTTTATTCCAGAAGCAGCTTTAACTAAGGTAAAAACTAGTTTAATCAACATTTTCTGTTATAACATATTAACAGAAAATCTTTGAATAAGGAGATTTTTTCGACTTAAAAACAGTACATTTTCTAAAATTATGAATACTTTGATACCTACATTACTGGTATAAACACCCAATATTTTTTGGGTTGGCAAGCTATCTGCAGTTTTTCGGTTTTTTAAGAATGTAACTACTTTATTTCTACTTCTTTAATAATTGGTGTATATTTTCTACAATTAGATAAATAATGAATGGCGAAGAACTAGTTCACACTCTTTAAAAAGAAACTTTTGTAACTGGTAGATCTGGGGATTAAAAAAAAATGCCCTCATTTTTTTAGATAAACTTTAATGAATTAAATAAACTAAGTATTTTTGAGGAAATTATTTATATAACATAAATCAAATGCTTACAACGAATTTTAAAATTCTAGTACAAAATTTATCCGAAATTAGAGAGATCAGTTTTATTGAGTCAAAACTCTTAATGAGCAAAATCAGTCATTCAAATTTGTCATTTAGGCAGTTTCAATACTTAAGTAATACTTTACAACTCAAAATATCAGCATGATTTTTAAAATCACATTTTAGTTGTGTTGATTTTTTTAAATATTTTCTTGCTATTTTTTTTTTTAAACAAATCATAATATAATTTATATTCACTATTAACTTCGATTTCACCCTATTGACTGCTAGATAAACAAGTCCATAAATTCCCAATTAGGGAAAACACGCATTCATCCAAAACAGTATTAACAGAAACGGAAAAAAACTTACTATTTTCGGCAATTCCGTAAAATTTGTTACGTCGAATAAGTGAACTAAACTGACTATATGAATAACGATATGAATCTGTGTATGAATTGTGGATGTATTCGCTTGAAGATTCTAGTCAACCCTTATTTGGCAAACTTTCAAATTACTGTTTCTACATAATTGTCGCAAAATCTGGTAACATCAATGCGAAGAAGCTCTCGTGATTACTAAAAGCAAATCT
>CM032448.1:80563555-80643555 GCA_019049505.1 Pachyrhynchus sulphureomaculatus | reverse complement strand
GGTGACGCTCATTTAAATTTTCGACAATGTTAGTTGCTGAAGCATTTTACAAGCAAGAAAAACTTACGAAACAGATCCTCAATCTAGAATATTTTTACTTAATTATGCCGAAACCAACACGAATTTTTTTTGGAAATCTCAGTCACCTTTTTTTTAAGAATCAAGTAACTACTAAAAGTACGCACTAATAAAATTATAAATGTTAATATATACAATATACTTTATTTCTTTCAATAAGGCAAGAGAACTTAAAAAAAAAATTAAACTCGCCAAGTGCAAGTCGGACTTGCGCAATTAATGTTTCGTACGTTGCTTTTAAAATAAAAATTTTTGTTACAGAGGTATAAAATGTTCAATGACTTCACAAAACACACCCCAAATGAGTTTTCAACAAAGTTTTTTCCTATCTTTACTAAAAACTAATGACCTTGGAATTTTTTTTTATATACCAGATAAATTATTAAAGGTACGGCACTCGTGATAAGTTTCATTCAATCTAAACTCTGTGCACAATATTCTAGAATTTTTTCAAAATTTTTTGTTCAGTACTTTTCAAGATAAAGGAGGACAGCGATTATTCGCAATTTTTTAAAAATAATACAAAGAATGTGTGCGCAAGTATTACATTATATATATTTTGTACTCGGATTTTTACAAGCTTTCATTTGACACCCCATTGGATGACCTAGTAAAATTTTTATTTTTCACTTCCGATTTCAACCCCCAAAACTAAACCCAGACACCGATGTAATCTTATAAGTGTTCCGTACGGAATACTAAAAACATAACTTTACAATATATGTGGAATCTTGGACACAATGATATCAGTATATATCAATATATATCTCCACTACACCAAAAAAGCAAAAAATGCAAAAATTAAGTGTTGGTGTAGTGGTGGTATATGCTGAGTAGTCTACAATATAACTCATTTATATGAACTCGGTGTGACTTTTTTGTAATACTTATCTTTGACAATACGTTCTGAAGTTGTCATTTTATATGTGCTATTCTCCTATCTACGTCAAAATTATTGTTTTTTTTTGTTAGCCAAATGGCTCGGCAATTCTGTCTACGTCCCCTACAAAAACTTAGTAGTAGTATAATAACGAATACAAGAAAATCTTTGAAAATCCATTAAATATATTCCGAAGAATATGATTTTCAAGAAATAATTAATGACCTAGCTAATTCGGCAGTGACGTTAATTAACAACAAAATTCTTTGGCTAATTCTCTAAATAAAAAGTGTGCAGCAGTTTATCTAAACCGACAACCAAGCAGCCTCTGTTGGAAGTTATCTAGGTTTTGGTCGTCATATTAATATAGAGGCGTATAAACAATTTTAATTTTATGTAATAAAATTTTACCTGACCAAAAAGTGCCTTAATAGAGGAAAAATTTACAATTATCTTGGTATATAATGTACATATATATATATATATATATATATATATATATATATATATATATATATATATATATATATATATATATATATATATGTTATATATATACATATATACATATATACATATATATATATATATATATATATATATATATATATATATATATATATATATATATATATATATATATATATATAACATATATATATATATATATATATATATATATATATATATATATATATATATATATATATTCAATTCTTGGGCTTATGATTCTTTTGTTTTAAGGATAGAGAAATTACATAATGTTTCTAGTTTGAAGTTTATTGAAAATGTTTCGCCTAATTTGTAGGCTTCTTCAGTTCATCTAAAAATTGAGAATTTTCAATCATCGTACATTATCCTCCCTTCTTTACTTTTCTTTATGACTTTAGATTTTGATTTTACAGGACTGTTTTGGATATTTAGTAGGATGCACAATTTTTTAGTTATGAATATATAAAATTCTTAAACATATAATACAATGCAAAAAGTGAAATAATAAAAATACACACAAAAAATATACATAAAAAAACTTACATGTGTGAATTGAAACGGAGGCACACTTAACGTTCTTTAAAAGATACTACTAGGACGGTCATATTTTTTAAAATAACTTTAGACATGTACAGGGAATCGAAAATCATTCTTTGGTTTGTTTATGCTTTTTTTCTTTTTTTATTTATCAGTTGTTATTGAGTTATTATGAGAAGAGTTCGAAATAAATATAACTTAGACCCTTAACGGCGCTTTTGTCGTTTATGGTGTTTTTCTCTTTATTAATACAAATCATTTCATCGATTGATCTTTTAAAATAATTTGATTCTTTTTTTAAGATTTTTGTGTTTATAAAATCAAAAGAGTGTTTGGTTTGTTGAATGTGTTTTGATAGAGCTGTTCGGTTATTCTTATCATACTTATGGCCATTCAATCTAGTTCCTAGGTGTTGTTTAGTCATGCCGATATAACAGCCGTTACAATCTTGGCAAAGGATGAAACATATCAGGTTCGATTGTTTCAGTAGAGGTATTTTGGATTTTAGGGGGGTAAAAAAGTGTTTTAGTGAGTATTTTTCTTAAAATTTGGAGGATGATGCGAATGGTAGTTTAGATAGTCTCCAGAACTTGTTGGTTTTGTGTACCATTTGCTATTTATTTTGGTATTTTATCTTTCTTATCTTTTAAAGAACGTTAAGTGTGCCTTCGTTTCAACCCACACATGTAAGTTTTTTATGTTTTTTTGGTGTGTATTTTTATTATTTCACTGTTTGCATTGTGTTATAACTTTAAGTATTTTATATATTCATAACTAAAAAATTTTGCATCCTACTGAATATCCAAAACAGTCCTGTAAAATCAAAATCTAAAGTCATAAAGAAAAGTAAAGAAAGGAGAATAATGTATAATGATTGAAAATTCTCAATTTTTAGATGAACTGAAGAAGGCAAAATGTTTTCAATAAACTTCAAACTAGAAACATGATGTAATTTCTCTATTCTTAAAACAAAAGAACTATAAAGCCCAAGAAACTGAAAATTTATTCATTATTCCAAGGTTCAAGAAAGAATTTAACTCAAATTAATATATATATATATATATATATATATATATATATATATATATATATATATATATACAAGGTGTCCCAAAAAATAACGTACTCCCTTCGAGAGCTGATAAGCCAGCCCATAACTCACCAGAATATGTAAATAGAAATATTTTTTTTCGAGTATGAAGTCTTAGAGTTAACTAATTAAAATATTTTTACTCATAATACTTTACGCAAAAATGGTTTTTCACGACAGTCTTAGCACAATTGGTTTTAGTTTGAACTGTGGTTAATAGCAGGTTTTACGGAATTACGTAACAATAATTAAAATCTTAGAATAAGGAAATTTGTCCTTGTGGTACTCGACAAAATGATGTAGATTTTCACGAAATTCGTAAAAAATATCTCGAAATGTAACAATTTTTCATTAAGGTCATACAAGGGAATACGTTGGTTTTTGGGACACCCAGTATAAATAAATAAATATATAAATAAATAAATAAATAAATATATATATATATATATATATATATATATATATATATATATATATATATATACCCTGGATTGAGAGATCTTCTCTTGATCATATATTAAGTATTTATAATAATATACAATATAATAAATAACTAAATTAAAAATTTTATCTGAAGTATAAAATTTCCATTTCCAAAAGGCCCTAAGTAAAAATTTATTCTTTATAAACTATTACTTTCAACAATAAATATTGAAATAGGAAAACAATAATAGCTTAAATATTGATCTAACTAACGGAAATTTGAATAATTACGTTAAAACCTACACCTGACTCCAGTATTTTGACACCCACACAATGTTTATCGTAATTCGTTCCTTAACATAATTTACGTCACAGAACTTGATCCTAGGCAATATATTAATATCATTATCGTAAGCACTATTATTTTAGATTTTTAGATACATTTAAAAAGTTTATATTTAAAATTAATTATACATTTTTTGAATAAAAAAATAATCGAAAAGAAATGTAGTTTTTAATTTTTCATTTAATCGCGCGAGTTCTACAAGCTTTATCTTTTTTTGATAATATTTCCTCCATTCATCCTAGTATCTCGTAGTCATCATCAAAATTGTGTCTGATATTCTTTTGCCGTAAAAGAGAATTTTTGATATATTTCTTTTTTATTTTGTTATTTAAGTGAAACTTGATACATTTGAATTTTTGCGTATTTAACTATGTATATATATATATATATATATATATATATATATATATATATATATATATATATATATATATACATATATATATATATATATATATATATATATATATATATATATATATATATATATATATATACATATATATATATATATATATATATATATATATATATATATATATATATATATACATATACATATATATATATATACATATACATATATATATATATATATATATATATATATATATATATATATATATATACATATATATATATATATATATATATATATATATATATATATATATATATATATATATATATATACATATATATATATATATATATATATATATATATATATATATATATATATATATAATTTGTGTCTTTTACAAAATTTACATTATACTATTTTTACTAATTAAGATAACATGTTTTTCAACTAATTTTGGTTAGAATATTAGTAGTAACACTCTTTTCAGTAGCATCGACTCAGAGGACAAGAAAAGTTCTACGAAACCGGCGACTCAGAGTTGGAGGAACCTCAGAGCTGTTATGGCTTATTACCATTCGCTACGAAAAATCAAGAGGTTTTTTACATTTTGATATCGTATTGTGTTAAATTATATTACTTCTCCATGGGTGCAGTACCAGAAAAAATAAAGAGTTTTTAATAGTGAAAGTCTACTGGTATTTTAAAATATTAATTGAGATATGCCTGAAGGAGACCATTTAACCAAGGGCAAGAGAATTAAACATTGTCCATCATTCTGATTGCCTAATAAAAAAAGTCTAAACATTAACACATCTGTTTTTGACATTCATTTTCATTAATCTACTTAAAAAAGAAGCAGCTTGTGACTTCAGTATATATAATTTTTATGTGAACGACTTTTTAACCGATTTTAATAATTTTGGTGTCTCAGTGGCCACATAATAATTTTTAATACAATTATTACGCGTCATGTCATCAGACGGAAATATATTTAAATTATCCTAAATTTTCTTTTTCAAAATCTGACTGTACAAAAACAAATTATTAAATAATGTTATATAAGTGTTGGTGGCTAGTGCATAATTATCCGGTATTGTTACACAATACTTATTATTAAAAAAAACTTAAAATACGTTAAAAATATGTTGCATATATCGTTCTGGGCATATTGCCTGTCTGCATCAATACCTGCTTCTTATTTACTTACGTATTTTTCTGAAGATGGTCAGTAAGTATTCAAATAAAAAAGAAACGGAAAACGAATATGGATATGGTCTACAATCAAGTCTTCGAGCAGCATGCGGGTTGTCAAGGTTTCGCCACTCTTCACAGCCCCCGCGTCTGACGGTCAAAATTAGATTGATAGTCTCTTCCTTTTGTTATCGAAGCTTATATGTTGCATCAAATTGGAAACCACTCCTGACACTGAATATCGCGAAATGACTATATCGCAGTGAGTCTTTTTTGACGATTTCATTCTAAATATAATTTTCGACACACATATTTAAGAACAAAATATTGAATAATAATTTCATGAAAACAAGTAAACCGTACCCCAGTTTTTATGAGCAAGAATTGCGTAATAAAAAATACCGCAGAATTATGCACTAGTATAAAAAACTGAATAATAAAGATACGCACATTATCAATTTTAACACGTAATAGAATAAAGGCTTCAAAATACTATAGTCATAAACGCAATAGCTAATTCAATATGGAAGACTAAAGT
This sequence comes from Pachyrhynchus sulphureomaculatus, assembly GCA_019049505.1. NCBI lineage: Eukaryota > Metazoa > Arthropoda > Insecta > Coleoptera > Curculionidae > Pachyrhynchus > Pachyrhynchus sulphureomaculatus. Next base: position 80,637,616 of record CM032448.1, on the reverse strand, counting down.
GTTTCGATTTTTACAGCGATTCCCACCAATACGGTTGTGGAGGTGTTCTGGATTATGTATTTTAAATCCAAATATTTTTATAAAAACTTAGACCCTACGCAATGTCATGCTTAAAATTGGAAAACACATAAAAATCATTTTTCATTTAACAAATAAACATCTTCAAACATTTATAAGCGTATAATTTTAGGTGCATGAAGGAGAAAATATACATGTTTACGAGCAATATCTGAGATGTGGTTAATAACTGAAATAAAAGTTTACAGTTTATACCACTATCGATAATAATCTATCAATATCATTATCCGGATACTAATTTTAATAACTAGGTAATATTATTCTATTAAGTTCAAATTATGATAGTAATGGAATTTTTCAATAAAAATACTAAAAACTTATTTTATATGTTTTAAAGCACGCAACTATGAAAGTGCCTTGTCTTGATAATTGACTATAAATAAACTAAATACGTCAATAAATAAAAGGCAATCAGTCTAATGGACAGTGATTTTATCGTTAAAACTCCTGCTGTAATTATCCTTTAAGTAAAAAATTTGAAATACTCGACATTAGAGAGCATTTAATAAACATAGCAACTGGTACACACCCATAGTGTACAAAACTTCACCTTACAGTTTTGGTACCTATTTAGAGGTCGTTTTTTCCTACTGGTTGTTCTGCATTCATTTTTTGGTGGCCTGTCTCTATTTTATTCTAATGACACTGATTCAAACCGACCAGCATATATCTATGAATAAAATACTATTGATTTTAAACCCAGAAACAACAATTATTTTCAATAGTTTCAAATAATTATGAATAACAGTAATTAGCTCAATTAAAATTGTTTATTGCTCCTTAAGAATCAGTGTTACAATTCTACTTAACCTACTAATTGTACTACTTCACAGTTTCTTACTAAAACTGACTTACCTTTAGCTAGATGTTATGTATTTGTCATATTTATCATGTTGTAACGTGTTAGGTATCGATTTGAGGTTTACTACGACTACTTTAAACTAAAAATTTAAAATAAATTTATAATTTATACTCAGCTTTTTTAATGTTGATAAACATATTTATAATTTATAGAAGAATTTTAACCTTTTTTTTACAAATGATGTGTATTTTGATAAATAATAATTTCACAAAATTTCATAAAATTTTTATAGTTACAAAATTTCATAAAATTTTTATAGTTACAAAATTTTTGTTTTGGTGTATTTCAGTAAACATTTTTTTATATTTTTAATTTCTTGTAAGTTTATTGTTTTTTATGTAAACAGAATAAAGAAGCACATACACTGCACTCTTGCTACTTTTTAGTTTTATTTCTTCTAAAATAAAAGTTTTCGTTGTGTTATAAAAGAAACTTCGATTTCAGTGGTCGGCATAGGAATTTTTTTAAAATTGGACTTTAGCCTGAGCAGGAGGTTCTCAAGATTCTAAAATTATTTTGAAAAAAATCAGTGTTGCCGGGTCATATCGTGAACAACTTTAAAGTTTCAAATTGATTACTCTAAATTCAATATCATATTTCATATGTACCGAAAATTTAAGACATTTTTCATGTAGTATAACATATGTCTGTATTAAATTTAAAGGTTAATTGTTATTTTCATACGCACTTCTTTAAATTTTGCCATTCAGAAGCATCAAAACAGTATTTCCTAGAACAAAATCAACTACCCATTTTTTACTTACTTTTCACATTATACTAAAAAATATCAACTTTCTGTAGTAGCAGAGATGGACTCTCGGCCAATCGACATAGTGAAATTCCTCACATATATTCTAACCTAATTTCTTTTGACATCAACCATTTGCAGCACCCTAAATTGCAAGATAATTAAGATTGGCGTAAGGCTGAAGTTTGTGATTCCTTGGCAGAAGTAATTGGCACTTGGATTTATTTACTTTCAAATAAACTGTAAATATTTCGAAAGAAATTTATTTCAGACATTAAATGTGTTACATGAAAAATATCTAGAATGTTGGATACAATTCAACAATGTAGATCAATAGAGATTGATCTTAAGTATTTCAAAATTTAAAAATTCCAAAATTATATGTGCTATGATTTGGCAATATTGCATCTTCTAAAATATTTTCCAAAAATAGGCAAAGTATCCAAATTTTTTAATTAATATCTGTACCATTACTTAAATACTTTTGAAAGTTCTTGAAGTTTATGATATTCTGTGCAAATATTACCCACACGGCCCTTTTAGTTTAAAGTAGTTCTATTAGAAAGTTGTATTTTGCATGTTGAACATAGTAGATCAGTCATTAGAACAATTAGATTTACCCAGAACGAATGAAGGTTCAAAAATAAAACTCGTTTAAGTTACATGTCAGCCGCAAAACAAATGCACAAAAATTCTATTATTAATTTTTTTAACGTTTAGTGGCAGAAATTTTTGCATGTAGAAACATCATTTGCAATAATTAAATTTAATAGAAATTGTATGGTAACACCGAAAACATACTTGGAAAATGAAGAAAATGCAAATTATTAATTTTTTCCCTAAAACAAATATATATATATATATATATATAATATATATATATATATATATATATATATATATATATATATATATATATATATATATATATATATATATATATATATATATATATATATATATATATAATATATATATATATATATATATATATATATATATATATATATATATATATATATATATATATATATATATATATATATATATATATATATATATATATATATATATATATATATATATATATATATATATATATATATATATATATATAATATTTTAGTGTGTATTTTAGAAAAAATGTCATAGTAGAAATTTGGTTTTCACATGTTAAAATTTGAAATTCTGAGTAATTCTGGTCATGTATTACTAGTTCTTAGACACCTCAGATAATTTATTTAAAATTTAACTATAGCATAATAGAACTCGCTATATGTAAAAATGTCTACCACCAAAAATTTTTAGAACAATCAACAACAAAAATTTTTCTCATATAATGTTAATCTTTTGGCAGACACTAAACTAAGACTTGTTACTTTGGTACTTTTCTTTGCCTTTCAAAATTTTCCCAAAATAATGTCTGTCATATCTCGAGTAATTGTAATAATTAACAAAAAATAATCATGGACTATACAGTTACGAGAAACTCCGAATTTATCTGAAAATAATTAGAAATATGTTGTAAAATTTTCTGGAAAACTTCAAAAGCGTAAATTAAATAGTTCTTCAAAATAAAAATAAAGAAGTTTATGCTGTAATAAAGAGAAAATATTATTTTACGAATACTTTAACATAAATAAATTGAAACACAGTATGTTTCATTTTAGTGGTCCTAATATTTTAAACATGAATCTCTGTCAGAAATACAAGGACGCTTAAGAGTGGGAAGAAGAAAAAGAAAGACAATGGCGCTATATGAGGTTGAATTTAGAAGGAACCCCGCACTAATCTTATAGAAATTGGATCCCGGTCAAATCGGCTGCAAATGTAATATGTTATGCTTCAAGTCATTCTGATCAATATTCTTCATGGACATAAAGTCCAGAAATGAGTAGATTAGGAATTATCGAGCGTGGAATTAGTGAAAAAACCGGTCAAGAAATGCTATTTTTGCGTCTTTTTAAGGACTTATTGGGACTAAAACATGATTTTACGAAAAATTCCAACGGAGTTTTGAGGGTTGCCAATTATGAACATAATAATTATTTTGACCCATTTCACTCCTACTTTCGAATATTGGCCAATTTGATTTAATTCGCCTAGAACTTATGTTTGGCAAAAATTCTAACGGAATTTTATGTTTTTGAATTAATAATTACGAATATTATAATTATTTTGAACCAATTCGATCCTACTTTCTAATAGCGTTTATGTTTGGTCTCTAGACTCCAGAAAGGACAAAATGGCCAATATTCGAAAGTAGGAGCAAAATGGTTCCAAAAAATTATTATACATAAAACATTTTCAGCCGATTTGACCAGGATCCAATTTTCATGAGATTAGTGCGGGGTTCTTTATTATTTATATTTATTTTCTCCGTAGAACAAATGCCGATTTATTTAATTTTATTTTTTAACTGATTTTATGGATTTTAGAAAAAATTTGTATTATTTACATGACTCTTTGAACACTTGTGAAACGCGTAGTACAATTTTTAGTTACGATATCTTGTGTTCTAGAGACCACCTTCAAGTCGACTTTTTATGTATATGGATTTCAATTTCATAACGCATTTTTTAAAAACTCGTTAAGCCTAAACAGAGCAATGATGTTACATAACTATATAGTTCAAGTGAGTTACCTATTAGCCGCCATGAAAAAATAATACTTTTATTTACTTCTTACTCATTCGGTATTATGGAACATAGAAATATTAGGAATTAAAAAAGTTTTTAAAAAATTCTCATGAAATCTAGGCCTAATTTAAAAATTTTGATTGTTGATATCCAGGACATAAGACTTTGTAATAAAAGCAATATAATTATGTCCAAAGTTCTCTAAAAGTGTCTGTACAATAGAATAATTAGTATACAAAAATTTTTTACGTGAAAGTGCCGAATTGTCTAAAAGCCTTCTTACTGAGCAGTCTTTGTTTCTCTGATAGTTCAAAGATCGCCAGGCATCTTCAAAATATGACAAAAATTATGTGCATAATTATTATATTTCTAAGTACAATTTTTTTTGCGTTGGCATGAAATAAAAAGTTGGTTACGCTACTCGCAAAAGTATGCCCTCCTGCCAATCTTAGCATCGCTTACTGTCTAAGAGTTAAATATCATATGTTGGTCGTATACAAGGAATAACGGGCTATTCATCATTTGTACGCAGGTAATGGCCTCACATACAAGTTTGATAACTCATTTTAAAGCTGTAACAATTCCCGATTTTCGTTTTAAATTTTAGCGGCAAATATTAACAATTGACTGAGAATGGATATTTTATTTAACAGTCAATTTCATTATAGGAATTATAACACGGAACAAAGAACTTAAATTAAATTTTACACCAAACTTCATATAAATGTCACAGAAATATCCAACTGTCAATAGTGAATATTGATTGGAAGTTTTGAAACATTTATTGAATAGAATCTGTCATGTTCGACCATGATCCAGATAGCTGTTGCTAATTAGATGATAATGCATCAACGCACTTCACTGTCGGTTGATAGCTAAGTCTGCGTATCGAAGCCATACCGTATTCACTTAATTTATCATCTTGTAATTTTCACTATTCTCAAAGATTAAAGTGAAAGTAAAAGGCTACTTTGCTGGCTACACAAAGACCATTCAAAGTCATTTACATCATTATAGAATCATTGTAAAATATGTATCAAAATTTGCATTAAAAATGTGTATTAAAACTAAAAAAGAAATTACTTCTTTTCATTCAATTTCACTTTATGGGCATAGCACACGTACTGCAGGGAAATTCCTAAAGTATTACGGGAGCGATGCGTGTGTAGACCACTGTAAATTGTAACAAGCTCAGCCTCATACGGATGAGAAGTATTAGCGCGACGTGTATTCCTCCTTTGCACCGCTCTGGGAGGAATTAAGCGGGCTACATCCATCGAACACTCTCCATTAAAATACTAGTAGAATAGACTCAAATTGCCAACGATTCTTCGATATCCCAAGGAATTAAGAATGCTGGTGAGTCTTCAATCAAGCGAATAGCTCTCTTTTGAATAGAATCCAACAAATGCAGTGTCCGTTTGGAAGCAAAGCCCATGGGAGCAGTATTCTATCGTTAGTCGAATTTGATTTTTGAACATAATTAACAGTTGTGGAATGTAAAACATTCTAGTTCCAAATGATATTCCCAGTTTTTAAGAAGCTCTCTTTGCTATAGATACAACATGTTCATGCCAAGAGATATTTGCTCCCAAATTAACGCCCAGCAAATTGAGTGACGATGTTAGAGGAATGAAGTGTCCCGACATGTCTCCAAAGCTGTTGATTGGATTCTTGGTCCTTTGCAGCAGATCGTTAATGTAAATAAGAAAGACAGTAGGAGGCAGTATGGAGCCATGGGATACACCGACGTTGATAGTGAATATAATGGAAAGAAGTCCGTTGACTTCCTCTCGTCTAGAACGTTCTCTGAGGAAACACCAGCGCCATAAACAACATTTTTCAGACATACCGTAACAGCGCATATTAACTAACAATCCTTCATGCTAAACAAGGTCAAATACCTTGGATATATAAAGTGCAATAGCTCAGGTTTCTTCAAAATGTTCAACTACGTTGTTTCAAACATGTGTTATATAAGTCAGAAGATCTCCTGTTGACCTTTGCTTCCTAAAACTATACTGATGGGCGCTTATAATATTGAATCTTTCAAAATATTTTAAATGGTGCGGATGCGTTTTCCATAATTTTCAATATTGTTGAAAGCAGCGTGACTGATCGGTCTTTGTTTGGCAAAGTCTCCTTGCCTTTTGGGGGCATTGACTGAGCTGTAACGTATTTTCAGCAAGAAGGCAATATTCCCTTTCTGAAGGATCGGTGAAAGTCTACAGAAAGCGGACACCAGAAGCTTTTTTAGTATATAGCTTCATTAAAGTAAGTTTTATGATACGTTGTCTGAAGCAGTATCGGACATCCTTAACTGAACTATGGAAACATTCATTGGTGTTTTTTCTCGAAAGCCGACTGTAGAATGGGAAGCAATCAGTTCAGCCAACGAGTTGACTTTCTCAACAGGTGTTGTCGCAATAGTGTTATCTGACCCTGTGAATGGTGATATAGTGGATTTAGTGAAATTTTGACTCCCGGCCTTAGCAACTGACCAAAAGGATTTGGAATTTTTGAATTTCTGGCTCCTTGGTTTCGTCGATAATTTCTTTAGGTCTGTTCCGGGTACGAACAAAGATGTTACGATTTAGAACGTTAGGAATTTTACGCCATTGTCAGTAGGCAAGATGTTTAGAAGCAACAGCTTTTTGCATTTTCGGTCGAACCAAGGCTTGCCGTTGTAAGGACATTTCTTCGATATAAGCTTCTATACCAGCGGAAATGACATCGGAGACCTCCTTAGTGTGGTCAGATGGATCGTTGGATCTAAAACAAACATCTAACCAAGGGAAAGTTCAAAAATAGTCCATGAGCTCTTTCTATTTAGCAGATTTGTAGTCCAAATCTTGCGTGGTTTAGGCACCTCTCTGTCACTAGTCGGTGGGATATGTCATGTCAAAAGCAGTATAACGTCTGAAGAACCTAATGGCGGATTTACGGTGACAGTGTAAACCTCTGGTTAAAAACAGAGCACGAAGACTGGCGAACTCTCTTTCTCGATCAGGGATCTGTGTTGGTTCATCAATAAGCTAAGTAAAGCTGCAACTGATAGAAAGTGATTCGGCTTCACGACCTTTGTCGGTCGTATTTGAATATTTAAGCCAGTCGAATGGACATAAGAAGTCTCCCTGGATGGCAATTTCGGCACTGGGATCTAAATGATCGATGGTGTCTGCAAGAGAACAAATAAGTATTCTAAAGTTAGTATCACATGCTGGTCACTGCTGACAAAAAGATAGATTCCAAAGTTACGCCTAAACCGGAAATATAAGTCGTACTCAGGATAGAGTGAGTTGATCGTGTTGGTCTAAGAATTGACTTTGGTTTCGCAAAGGGCAAGTACCTGAGGCTTATTTACTTGCAGGTGTTGGTGCACTGAATTTATGTTGGAGTTGAAACGTCGTATATTACAAAGATCAATTTTAAAATTGCGATCTCCGCATGCTGACACACCCGAATCAGCCTCCATCCGGAGATCTGAACGGGAAGCTGCTTTACCTCCGAAGTTTTTTGATCCTGGGAGCTTCATCATGTTTTTTTACCATGGTTCGGGGACATTGGCATAGCCACGAAAAGTTAAGCAACTTCACGCAGCCTAAGCCAGTACGATGGTATCACACCGGGTGATGACTGGTGAGATCTGGGCATCTACCATCTAACTTGTTCTTTTAGTTGCCTTCTACGATAAGCAGAACAAATTCGTTTGGTATGGGACTATAGACTCAATAATTCTGTAATAGCAAAAATGGAGAGACGTATATTCAACTTCACGGTTAACATCTCCAGAATTTCATCCTGGATACGATGGCACCTTACTTGATAAATTTTTATACTTCATTCATTTATTTCTAGATTTTTATTTCCTCATTAAAAGTGTTAAATTTTGATCACGCTATTTTTTTTTATAGGTATAGCACACGTGCTGCGATTCACGTTGTTCTTGAATCGCTGCAAATTGTACTCGGTGGGAAACACAGCCCTGGGCAAATTATTCCAAAGGATGATGTTCTTCATATATGTTAAAAGACTGCTCGAAAAGCGTTGTACGCGGAGTAACAAGCTGAACCTCATACGGATGTAAAGTATTAGCACGACGTGTATTTCTAACATGCACCGTTTTGATAGGAATTAAGCCACATTTCTCGAACACTTTCCATGAAAATACTTGTAGAACAGACTCAAGTCGCCAACCGTTCTTCGATGTTCCAGCGAATCAAGGCCGCCGGTCAGTTCCAGGTCTCCAATCAGACAAACAGCTCTTCTCTGAACAGAATCCAACAAATGCAGTGTATGTTTGGGAGCGGAGCCCCAAACATGGGAGCAGTATTCCATAGTAGGTCGAATTTGAGCTTTGTAAAGAATTAACAGTTGTTGTGGAGTGTAAAGCTTTCTGATTCGAAATAATATTCCCAACTTTTGAGAAGCTCTCCTTGCTATTAACGCCCAACAAATTGAGTGACGATGCTAGGAGAATGGAGTGCCCCGACATAAATATGTCGGGTTCAGCCACGTTAACTTTTTTAGAAAAAACTGCCACCTAGATTTTTGTAGCGTTAAATTCCACTTGGTTACTGTCACCCCAAGATCGAATTTCTTCCAGGTCTTTGTTAAGTTGAACGACCTCCTGCTGTCTGCGGATATTCGCCTGAGCAGCCGATGTCCGAGCGTTCAAAGTGAATGAAGAGATAAGTGTACTGTCATCTGCAAAGCTGTAGATTGGATTTCCGGTCTTTTCCAGCAGATCGTTAATATAAATGAGAAAGAGAATAAGAGACAGTATGGAGCCTTGGGGCACACCGGCGTTGACAGTGAAAGTGTTAGAAAGAAATCTGTCGACTGCCACTCGTAAAGAGCGTTCTCTGAGGAAACATGAGAGCCACAAACAGAACTTTTCAGACATACCACAAGCACGTAGCTTAGCCAACAGTCCATCGGGCCAAACACGGTCGAATGCCTTGGATATGTCAAGAGCAACCGCTTGAGATTCTCCAAAGTGTTCAATTGCGTTGTTCCACACATGTATTACATAAGTCAGAAGATCTCCTGTTGATCTATGTTTACGAAAGCCATATTGGTGATCGCTAATAATGTTGAATCGTTCAAGATATTTTAGAAGATGCTGATTGATAACCTTTTCCATGACTTTCGATATTATTGAAAGCAGTGCGACTGGTCTGTAGTTATTTGGCAAAGTCTTCTTACCTTTTTTAGGTATTAGCTGAACAGTGACACATTTCCAGCAGGAGGGAAATATTCTCTTTCTGTAGGATAGGTTGAAAAGTCTACAGAAAACTGTTGTCAGTTCCCTCGCACAGTTTTTGAGACTTATTCCGTCAGCGCCAGAAGCCTTTTTGGTGTCTAGCTTCATTAAAATACACTTTATGATACTCTGTCTGAAGATAACATCGGGCATCCTTGACTGCAATATGGGAATAGAAGGTGGTGTTTTTCCTTGGAAATCGACAGTAGAATGTGAAGCAAAGAGTTCAGCCAACAAGTTCGCTTTCGCAACAGGTGTCGTTGCAATAGTAATGGAATTATCTGGCCGTGTAAGTGGTTATATGGTGGATTTGGTAAAATTTTGACTAACTGCCTTAGCGCATATAAAATAAAATTTTGTCATTTATGTTAAACATACATTTATTCCTTGATTTTTATTTTTTTATTTAAATTATTATTAGACACTTGTACAATGAAAAGGATCAATAAAAAGTAATAAACGTATTTTTCTACAAGTACATTATTAAATTTGATTATAATTAACAATTTGATCAAAATTAACCAACATATATATTTTCGCAATTATTTATGGCTCTTCGATTTGCAGAACTAACTAGGAAACATGTATTGTTATATCATGACTCGTCAGCCGAGATGGAAAAGCAAAAATCGACACTTTATAATCGTGCTGAACTTGGTAGAGGACGAACATGCTATTAAAATTGATACACCAGCCCGAAATAAAACTTGTTTTAAAGTAATTACATTATTAAAAAAAAATCATTTAAAAGTCATGAAATGTCAAATAGGATATCAATGATATTTTTAATTAAAATAGGCCCCAACTTATAAGGTGCCCCGGTTAAAACTTGAAACTTGTGTTTTTTACAATTAAACTGACAGGCACATTAAGCATAGATCACATTTGAGAATTACTCGTTGTAGTGTTATATGCTCACTATCATCATAGTGAGTATATTTCAGAATATTGACCTTGGAGGTAAGCGATCCTGAGATCGACATGAAAGAATATCCCTGGCAGCCAACATATGTTGGCATTCGTAGCTACTAAAAATAATCTCCTTGAAAAAACTCTAATATTCATTTTAAAATAGTTCTTGTGAAATTATGTAAGTAGACAGCTCCTTTAAATAACTTCTTTCTTCATTTGTTTTTGGTAAAAAAAAATTTGTATCTCTTAGATTTGAGACATTACTTTTTCAAACTTGTTGGTAAAACACAACTTTACTAGATAATAGTTTATTGTGTTAGATATCTGATTGTCATTTGCAAAGTATCTGTAAATAGTAAAGTACAGTTTGTGGTGATATTCTGTAATAAACAGATATTTAATGGCTATTATTTCTAGTGACGCTTAAAATATTGGTAAACAGAATATTACCATTTATATCTTAATTAAACGACAACAATGCAAAATACAACAAAAAAAAAATTCTATCCAACCTGAAATTGAACTTAAAAACATTTAAGGTGGACTATGGAGTTCCTTAAGAAAAGTACCCTTCAATACGCCAAAATATTGAAAATCACGAATATCATAGATAAATATAGACATTAATTGCAGCACTAAAAATAACTACAGCGTTTTATCATTTTAGGAGTGCCAATAGGAAATTACCAATCCTTTCAAAATATAGTAAGAAATTTTGCCAATTGACTTAACCTTTTCACAACCCTTCCGTGTACAGTCACATTTGAAATGATGTTTCATAATAACTGGGAAATTTGCATTAATTTTTCTCTTTTTAAACGGTGCAGCCAAAAGTTATATAGGGTATTATGAAAATCATTTAATGTAAATCAATAAATCCAGTATCAAAAGCAACTGCGGATAAATAATGACAAATAGCACTCCTTCACAGTTAATAAAAAAGAAAATCGACATTGAAGATTTATGCTTTTTCAACATGTTCGCTAATGGTTGCAATGAATAGATATGACAAAAATTATTGACTCAAATTTTCAAGATACTCTGGACTATCGTTATATTGTGATGTTAGTTGATGAATTATAATACATTAGCATTTTCAGTTTAAAACACCATCTAATGCTATAGAAACAAACTACAGTTTAAGTTTAGTTTTTGACTTTACCTATAGAATGACTGAAGATATAACGACATCCTATATCTAGGATGTTAAAAACTGTCAAAAATACTCGCGACGACACAAATATGGATTAAATTCAAAAAAGCAAGAAATAAAACACTGTCCACAAGACAAAGTATTAAAATATTCACTATTTATTCTTAAATTTATTAATTGGCACAACTTGTAAGTATTTAAACCGTAGAAAGTTTAAATTGCTAAAGAAAAATAGGCTTAGACGAGAATCCTGAACAATTTTACAAAAATTTCTTTTGTTGCCATCTGTTGGAGTAGAAAATAGCTTGGCAAAATATTTATACGATTAAATTAACTATATCAAATATTATATTTACAGATAATAGCTAATAGGATTTAAACTAGTTTCTCTTTGCCAAAATAAATCTGCTTACCCAAAAAAGTGGGAAAACTTTGGGTCATAAAACTAACAATATAGGCATTTTAGTTCTTTAGATTTAAATATTCCTACTACCTCCCCTACAGGGTGTAAAAATGTACAATATTTTAGGGGTCTTTTTTACTTGACCCAAGAAATCGCCTACTTCCACATCATAAACTACTTCTTCTCCTTATAATTCCCAAATTCAATGTAGGGATTTAATATATGTATTATGGAAATACAGTATACGGTGACAAAATAAAAAATGATCTGTGTTTTAGAACTACACTCATTCCACTCGTAAATAAAGAAATACTCGAAATAGTTGCGTATATAATTACTTAGACCGGAAAGTATCATTTTACAGCACAGACAAGCTGAATACATGCAAATACGAGAATAGATTGAAAAGTCTTTTGAAAAACATGGTAAATAAAATTTTTTTGCAAAAACAAAAATTAATTCCTTAACATAATCTCCATTGAGCTCAATACATTTGGTCCAATAAGATTCCAATTTTTTTATTTTCTCTGAAAAAAATTGTTTCGAGCTGTGCAGAAAAAATGTTGTGCGAACAATTGCCATCGCTTTTGCCGCCGATCAAACTGTTTTGTTTCGTGTACAGTCACAAAACGACGCCAGACGTCCTTCGGATTACGCTGCAACTTGTCTAAACACGTTTTTAAAATGTCCTTCCTCGTACAGTTTTGGTCTATGTTTAACCAACGCGGCACCTATTACGCGCTCAGCTTCGTCGTTTTTAAAACCTCATGCAGGATATTATGTACCCGTTCATATCAGATGCCTATAACCCCAGAAATCTTACGAAGGTTAATGTGACGATCTTCTATAACGATACCATAAATTTTATCGACTTTTTCTTCAGAAGAAACCTCAATCGGACATCCTAAACGTGCAGCATTTGTAGTGCTCGTACGGCCACGTTAAAATTCATTTTTCTACCAATAAATGGTTTTGAGTGCTGGTGCAGAGTCCTTATAAACTTTCTTCAGCTCAGTTTCTGTCTGTGTCGCAGTACACTTTATTAAATAAAAATATGTTATCACTACACGAGACTAGACTTTAGCCATTTCTACGAAACGTGTAATACTTACGATACCTATCAACAAATAGTTGCGCGTTGCATCTGTTTGAAACTTTAAACACAACCGTTCCAAGGATCACACTTACCAATAGTCATGCCGCTTACCAAAATTTACCGCCATTTCGTTGAAATTTACCAGACTTATTAACCTACCCTCGTACCTTATATTGAAATTTGTTTGACTAATAAACAGTTGTTATATTAGGACTGATCCGTTAGTCTTTAGTTTAGTTAGTTTATCTCAGAATCCGCCACATAATTACAAAGTTGATCATTGGTGCAATAAGTTAAAAATCAAAATAATTGCTAATTTTGTTGAGATTTGTGAGATGTAATCCCGTAGTAATCTTACATATCCATGATCTGATGTCTGATTTTCGAGCTTCACTAGCACTTTACGCACGTGCCGCCTAAACATCACTACTCTAAAATCAGTATAATAATTTAACTATCACCGAAATATGGCTTTCACCTCCTAATAGTCTACTGACCTTACTGAATTAGTCTCTAGATCCTAATGATGGCACCAGTCACAGCTTTTCCAGCCGAGATATGTTTAAATTTGTATGCTTTGGCTCTCCCCGTATTTCGTAAAAACGAAGCACACTGGTATGTATGACAACGCTACTATTCTTATTAGATTTATACTTTCGTCTTATGTTATTTTCTAATTTCATTTCATTATATTAATCGAGAATAAGCGCCAGTAAAAATTGTTGTTGTTTTATTTTTTGGTTAAAAATTTATAGTAAATGGATAATCTTTAGCTGCCTTTGCATACAGCTACATTTTTAGGATACTGGAGCAACTAATATCTATATATCTATGATACGTGAATCAATTATTTTTCAATTATGATGTGGGTAATAATTTGTAAAAATTATTATATAATTCTTATAAATAAACGTATTTATTTGCATTATTACTTTCACGTTATTTTTAGAAAGTATTTTTTTCAATTATTTCAACATAAAAATTATGAAATAGAACCATGTCAATACGAAAACTACAATAGAGAACAGCAGTATAAGTTGCACTAAACCACTTAACATAATTGATCCATGTAATCGTTACAAAAAAATTATATTCAATACATTCACCCTACTAAATCTGAATCAATACTCTGCTACTATATTTACGACTTCCATTAAGCACTAAAAATTTTTATTGGCAATATAATGTCAGAAAATCCATTTAACTCCACTTTGTCTATAAAATATATTATCATATATTATCATTTTGTAACTTTATTGATTACTGTTTTTGATTATTTATTATGGTTTTAAGTTTTTGTGATAATGTAATTGTAAGATACACTTGTAACAGAGAAGTAATTTTTAATGAATAATGAAGCCCTATTATCGTGGACGATTAACATGTCAAGACTTGCAGATTGTCCTTGTGCCCGATTTAAAATCTGAAGGCCGACCTTAAGTGAATGATTAAGAAACCTTGACATCAATTAAAAATAATTTCATGAAACTCGTTACATCAACAAAAAACTTGCAGGTATCATTATCAGATATATTTGAAATTAATATAGAAAAGAGAATATATCAATTATTCTTGGATATACTTTTCTTGTTCAGTTTAATGCAGGGTCCAAAAGTTACATCAATTTTATTTTATTTATATCTTACTTACAAACAGGACGTAGTACATGATCTCTAACAATTTTTTTACAAAACCTACCCACAGTTTTTTATCATTTTGGCAATTTTATTATTGTGACAATTTAAATTAGTTTAGAAAAAAATCAGTCTTCTCAAAAGAAACCGAAAAAAAATATATTTTAAATTTTCTCCCAAACCAGGTCAGTATACTATACTGCAAATAAATATTATTTATATATCATCATCTTCATCATCATCATCATCATCATCATCATCATTAGCTTATTCCATCCATGCCTCCCCAAATTGTCTCCAATGAGCTTTGTTGTTTGCTTTTTCATCCAATCGTGTCCTGCTAATCTTTTTATATTGTCCGTTCATCTTGTCTGTGGTCTACCTTTGCATCTTTTGTGTTCTCTAGGCCTCCATTCAACTATAAGGTGTGTCCATCTGTTATCATTCATCCTTGGGACATGCCCCGCCCAATTCTACCTTAATATACATATTCATTGTATTACATCTGTCACGCGTATCATAAAGCGTATTTTAATAAAGCTAGACACCAAAAAGGCTTCTGGGGCTGACGGAATACCTGCCATAGTTCTCCAAAACTGTGCGAGGGAACTAACACCAGTTTTCTGTAGACTTTTCAACCTATCCTACAGAAAGGGAATATTTCCTTCCTGCT
Organism: Pachyrhynchus sulphureomaculatus; assembly: GCA_019049505.1. Taxonomy (NCBI): domain Eukaryota; kingdom Metazoa; phylum Arthropoda; class Insecta; order Coleoptera; family Curculionidae; genus Pachyrhynchus; species Pachyrhynchus sulphureomaculatus. Next base: position 80,622,152 of record CM032448.1, on the reverse strand, counting down.
TGAAATGTGCCACAGTTCAGCCTATACCTAAAAAAGGCAAGAAGACCTTGCGAAATAACTACCGACCAGTCGCACTGATTTCAATAATATTGAAAGTCATGGAAAAGGTTATCACTCAGCATCTTCTAAAATATCTTGAACGATTCAACATTATTAGCGATCACCAATATGGCATTCGTAAACATAGATCAACAGGAGATATTCTGACTTATGTAACACATGTTTGGAACAACCCAACTGAACACTTTGGAGAATCTCGAGCGGTTGCTCTTGACATATCCAAGGCATTCGTTCATGTTTGGCACGATATACTGTTGACTAAGCTATGCTCTTGTGGTATGTCTGAAAAATTCTGTTTGTGGCTCTCATGTTTCATCAGAGAGCGTTCTTTACGAGTGGCAGTCGACGGATTTCTCTCTAGCACCTTCACTAGGAACGCCGGTGTGCCCCAAAGCTCCATACTGTCTCTGACAGTACGCTTGTCTCTTCATTCATTTTGAATGCTCGGACATCGGCTACTCAGATGAATATCCGCAGACAGCAGGAGGTCATTCAACTTAACAAAGACCTGGAAGAAATTCTTCTTGGGGTGACAGTAACTAAGTGGAATTTAACGCTACAAAAACCCAGGCGGCAGTTTTTTTCTAAAAAAGTTAACGTTGCTAAACCCGACATAGTTATGTCGTTGCACTCCATTCCCCTAGCCTAGTCACTCAATTTGTTGGGCGTTGCGTTGGTTTGGGAGCAAATATGTCCTGACATGAACATGTTGCAGGCATAGCAAGGAGAGCTTCTCAAAAGTGGAATATTATTTCGAACCAGAAAACTACACTCCACAACAACTGTTAATTCTTTACAAAGCTCAAATTCGTCCAACTCTGGAATACTGCTCTCATGTTTGGGGCTACGCTCCCAAACATACACTGCATTTGTTAGATTCTGTTCAGAGAAGAGCTGTTCGTCTGATTGGACACCCGGAACTGACCGGCGGCCTTGATTCGCTGGGACATCGAAAAACGGTTGGCGACTTGAGTCTGTTCTACAAGTATTTTCATGGAAAGTGTTCGAAGGATGTAGTCCGCTTAATTCCTCCCAGAGCGGTGCATATTAGAAATACACGTCGCGCTAATACTTCACATCCGTATGAGGTTCCGCTTGTTACTGCGCGTACAACGCTTTTCAAGCAGTCTTTTATATGGAGAACATCATCCCTTTGAAATAATTTGCTCAGGGCTATGTTTCCCACCGAGTACAATTTACAGCGATTCAAGAACATCGTGAATCGCTTTTTCTGCACACATGCCGCTCCTGGAGTGCTTTAGGGATTTCCCTGCAGCACGTGTGCTAGACCCATAAAAAAAAAAACTTTTGATCTTCTTAGTATCTCGATGTTAGGAATACGATCTTGGAATCTAATATTTAGCATTCTTCTCCCCATTGCTCTTTGGATTACCTGGAGTTTATTTATTCTACTTCTATTTAAAGCCCACTTTTCAGTGCCATATGTTAATACCGGCAGTACATATTGATCAAATACTCTGGCTTTTATTATATTTGGGATGTCTAATTTAAATGTAGATTGTCACCTTCCGAACGCAAACCAAGCTAACGAGACTCTTTTGTCCAAGTCAGCCTTTAAATTATTTTTTTATATTTCGATTTTTTGTCCTAAGTTTATATATATATATATATGTTGTTGCACACTCTTCTTTTCATTTCCATTTATGCATTTCTGCTTATTTTGTTTTAAATCGTACATATAAAAAGCGTATGTCAATACGGACAGGCATATAAACAGCGTGGGAAATGTTTGCACATGCTTTTAACGTATGTTCAAGTTACATGAAACAGTATTTTCCAAACATAATAAATAGAACGTTTTTATACACAGTTGTAGAAAAAAATAAATTTCAAAATATTGTTTTAAACAGAAGGCGCAAAATGAAATTTAATATAAGGATAATATTATACTTCAAGTAGACCTCCATTTTCGATGAAAACGGTTGTTTTCACAGAAAATGTGACATACTTTTTTTATTTATAAGTAAAATACCCTACATATTTTTTATTTTTGTATTTTACGGAAAATTCTAGACAATTTTTGTGTACTATTTCGTCATTCATTTTTTATTTTGTTTGATTTTTCAAACCATCTTTTACGACAGTCCTAAAAATTACTATTTCATATTCTAATATGCTACCTAATAAAGTGATCAAAATTGTTTTGACGGTATTTTTTATTTTTTACAAATTTAAATTGCTTAAAATCCAAACTGCGAATAAATGTCGCCATAAAACGGTTGAATTCAGAAAGCCCTCAATATCATTAGGGGAGAGCAGGGCTGGAAGTTCCGATTTACCCTAAGAAAATAAAGCTTTAGGCCTGTAACTCATTCACACATGGAAAGAGCGTTTATTTGTATTTTGGGACATGCTTTTATTATTTACTTATTATAAATGGTTTTAATTCCAGAAGCATTTAGATAAGAAAAATCGGAAAGGAAAAATCAACCCCCTTGCGGGGTTGGTTGTTCCATCGCTGTGGTAGGTTGATCCGGTAATCTTTTTTACTAGTTTTAATGGAAATAATTTAGTTTATAAGAATAAAACGGCTGATTTTTATATCTGAGTATCTTTTCTTGCTGATTAGTCAGAAAGAATGAGTTAAACATAGATAATCAACATGGTTAAATTTAAAAAACTTTAAAAAATTAAAATTAAAAAAAAAACATGTACTTTATGTAAAGTATTCTCATTAATTATTGGTGACAGCAACACTTAGTTCACTATCTTGTAATTACTTAAAATGTATTTGAGATCAATTAACTTAGAACCTTCATTTTTTTATTGTAATCAGTCATAATCAACTTTGGAAAAAAAAAAATGAAAAATATCTTAAACAAAAATAACATTCAACAAAATTGACAAATAGTCTTTCGACAAAAACATAGTGTTTTACTTAGTAACACCTTAGTAAAAATATTTTTTAGGTAAGTACATAATATTTTAATATTATAAATTGAGATATTTGACAAAATTTATGGACTTATCTAAGTAGATTCTTCATCATCAGATGCACAGTTGGGACATATGTATGTAACTATATCTTCTCTGTGTAAACATTTAAAATGTGCCTAATTCTTGCACATTACACTTTCAATCCATTGTTCCTGTGGCCGCGAATTAGAATAAGAATCGCAGGAAATCATACAGTACCACTTCAGATCATCATCATCACTCTCACTGTCTTGTAGCACTCGTCTTGTTACTTTTTCTTGTGATTTACTCTTTTCTTTATCTGCTCTCTTATTGTTGTTAACTTGAATCTGTTTATTAGTTTTCTTTTTCTTTCTAGTTTGTTCTTCAGCCAAGGCATATTTTCCGGCGTATCCGTTAAAATGGATGTCTTTCTTATGCGCCGTTTGGTTGTTGTCTGCAATCTTGGCGGTGCTTTTGGCAAAGGTTTCACAAGTTCAGGAGAGGATGTCACGGAATCCGGTATTCCAATATTGGATGGCCCTGGTTGTTCATCATAATTTGCTGATACTGGCATGTTGAAGGGCTCTGGCTATTCCTTTTGCGTCGATATAGAAATATAGGATGTCTCTCCTTGTTCATCGTTCTCTCTCTGTCTGAGATATACGAAGGCCCAGGAGCACTGAAGCTGAGATGTTGGAGAGCCCTGGTTGAGGCTCTTCTTCACTTTGAATAACATGTTGTGATGAAGTGTCTGTAAACGGGCGATCGGTAACAGAAGAAGGCGCAAAATCTTCCTCTGTAAACACATCAGGATCGAAAGGGCAAATTCCAGCTTTCTTGAATGCGATCATGATGTTTACAGGAGTTGCGGCTTGAGGCCAAGCTGTTTTTAGGATTCCGGATATTTCATAAATCGACATTGTTTCCCCTGGATTGTTACGGAGCCATGTTTCTTGGGCCTTAGGACAATATGATTTAAATGGTCCATTCACGCTAACATCAAGAGGCTCTAAACTATGTGTGCAATAAGGGGAGAACGATAACATAATAATTGAGTTGGCTTTAGCTTTTTCAACTACTTCGATGTCAATGTGCGACAAGTGATTTTCAAGTAGCAGTAGCACCGGTTCTTCTGGGGTAGGTTTCTTAAACTTAATGAAATAATCCATATAAAGTAAAAATTCAGTGGCGGTCATCCATCCGGAGCTATTCCCAGCTCCAATCAACTCAGGAGGGCTATTTCGCAAAAAACAAGTTTTTATATTTTAAACGAGGAAACATACACATCGGTGGTATCGAATTTCCTGCTGCGCTAACTGCTAGTTCCACAGTCACTAAAGTTCCAAGTTTGGCAGAAAACTATAGCACCAATCTGTTTAACTCCTTTTTAAGCTACTATTTTCTGCGGCTTCAACACAGTTACGCCAGTCTCATCTAAATTCCAGATTCTGAATGGTGGCAACTTAAATTTTATCATAATGTCACCGAGTTTTGTAAAAAAACTCTTTGACATTGTGTCTGTTAAATGCAGATGCATGGCCTGCACTTGTTGCTTCTAGCGATCGTATTGACAGAGACGGGTTTCTCCTCAAAAAATCAGTGAACCAGTCGACTCCACCTTGTTGATTTTTGTGCCACGAAGGTGGAATATTTGGCATGTTAAATCTGGCCGCAAAATTGTAAGCCAACTTTCTAACGTCTTCTAGCAAAAGACCGAAGTAAATGATGGAACGTTTTAAAATGTATTTGGCCATATCTTGTTCTTGTTCCAGGCTAAATACTATTCTAGATTTGTAACCTACTGTAGGAACCTCACCAGCACTCACCAGTTTTTTGATAAACCGATGTAAAGTCATATGGCAAATTTCATGTTCTCTGACAATTGTTTTTATTTTTTGCCATCTTCGATAACGGTATCGGCAGCTAAACGTAATAGTTCTTGCGAGGTTTTACCTATCTCTCTGTTTTGCGCTTGTAATTTCGCATTCTGCAACAATAGAACCGTGTTTAAAAGACACGAATGAAAATCAGTTGAGGTGAGTTGTTTCAGCGAACAACTAGCCACGAGACAACGGAATATTCAGCCTCATTTTCCAACTTACAACATCACCGTGTCGGAATAAGTACTGAAATGAATTTAAAAGTACTATTACGATATGATACCAGACGAGTTTTACTTACAATAGCATGGACAACATTTCAATACGTTTGTAATTAATCAAGATAGACAAGCAAGTTCAAACACAAAAATATTTACTTACGTAATAATTTTTACCTCCATATACATTTAACGTTCATCGCGAGAGCAACTAACATGACTGCCGCGACTGTTCAGTGTTCAAACCTTTCGCGACGCACTTCACACGTATCGCTATCTCTTTTACTCGCATACCTATTCACGTTGGAACAACTTACCTCCGGAACTTCCAGCCCCGCTCTCCCCTATCCATAGACAATTTTTTGTCATCCAACTACCAATTTTGAAGATGTCATTCGTCAAATATATTTCCATATTAAATATTAACCGCCCTTATTGAGAATTACCATAAATCTCTATTATATTTATTTTTAGCTTAGTTTCATTTTAGGTAGGAGTTCTCTTTTATACAAAATCTCTCCCACCGCTCATCGATTTTTAATTTACTTGGTTGGCGACGAATGTAAGCTTTTAGAGATCTAGTGCCAGAGGATCTTTTTTCATTAAGGTGTTTCAACCCTCTAGTTGTCTTTTGGCCTCCACCTGTTTGTAGATTGGTTTCCCTTCTCTATAAGTAGAATCGTAAAAATTACTATTTTTTTATTCTAATTTGCTATTTGATAAGATAATCAAAATTATTTTAACGGCATTTTAAATTTTTGCAGATTTAAATTACTGAAAATCCAAGTTTCGAATAACTATAGCCATAAAACGGTTGAAATTAAAAAGTTGTCAATGTTATATCATCGAACTACTAATTTAAGTTAACTATTACCCTCCCTTATTGAAAGTTACCATAAATCTCTATTACATTTTTTCTTAGCTTAGTTTTTATAAATTCACTACGTTTTTTAAAAAAAACCTCAAGGGACAATATTGTATTGTTAACTTATAAAAACTATTTGTTAGGTAAATGGTAAAAAACTTCCTATAGATAGTAACATTGTCTACTTTCTAACTTCAGCTGTTATGGTGCAACAATTAATCAAAGTTTGCAATTCCAGCAATTAAAAATTTTGAAATATGAAAATTTCTATTAAAATTATTTTACTTACTACATTAGATAGCACATTAAAACTGTAGCAAGAAATGATATTTCTTAGATTTATCATTAAACGTTGTCTTGCAAAATCGAATGTTAGTAAAACATTTTCTGATATTTAAAGGCCATTCTAAAAAAAAGTATTGATATTTGCCATAGCCATTCCTTATGGCAAAATATCAATTCTTGCCATAGGGAATTGTCCACGAAAGTCTAGAATTTTAGGCAGAATTCAAAAATTTAAAAATATGTATGGTATTTCAATTAAAATATCAACTGTTTTTCTATCTGAAATAAACGCTTACTGTACGTATGCTATTTTTTTTTTTCGAAGCTGTTTAATTATAGCACCGTAGATAGTAACTTCAGAACCACTAGGTGTACATATATTTATATATATATATATATATATATATATATATATATATATATATATATATATATATACGAGTATATATACAATACATTAAAATTCCGGGTATTAATCCGTTCGTCTAACGATGAATTTGCGCGACGTCTCGCCAAAATCATAAAAACGCAACGAACCAGTCTGAATGAATTTCGCGAAATGCTGCAGAAGATTGGCGTCTTCAAGTTTCTTCCAATTGTCTTTATCCTGTGCAAGATGGAGCCATCTACTACTTGCTATCAACCTGATATCATCAGTCCATCTTTTCATTGGTCTTCCGACACTTCGTCCGCTCTCCTAAGGTCTCCATTTAAGTAATTTTGTTATCCATCTACCATCATTCGTTCTAGCCACATGCCCCACGTATTGTCACTTTAATTTTCCCACTCTTTCACTGATATCTGTAATTCTTGTTGTTGGTCTGATATCCTCGCTTTTAATATGTTCTCGTAAACTAACACTTAACATCTGTCTTTCCATGGCCCGTTGAGTACGTTAGAGTCGACAAAGACTATTTCTTGTAAGGGTCATGGTTTCCATCTCATACGTACTTACTGGAAGTATACAGCTCTCGTACACCTCTCTTTATAAGGTGATGGTGATATGTTTGTTTTTTATAATGAATCCTAGTTTTTGAAATGCAGTCCAGCTAAGTCCAATTCGCCTTGGTACTTCCTCTATTTAATTGTCTTTATCCAATATAATTTTATGTCCCAAGCAGCAAGAGCACTTGAAAATGCCAAAGGAGATTTTGACGAAACGTCGTACAAATTCATCGTTAGACGTACGGATTGACACTCGGAATTTTAATGTATTACATTCCACCATTCGTGGAAATCTCTATTGTGACACATATATATATATATATATATATATATATATATATATATATATATATATATACATATACATATACATATACATATATATATATATATATATATATATATATATATATATATATATATATATATATATATATATATATATATATATGTATATATATGTATATATGGGTCATTCTTCGTCAACCGAACCCTTACAATCTGGTTCAGATTAAAGCTTATGATATGTAGTTTTAGATTTTGAGTGGCATATTAAGAAATTGTGCTGATTTGGGCTCAATACCAACTCAAATCTGAAAATGGATTTTAAAAAATTTCAGAGACATTAAAGTAAATATGTAATTTCCTAATATAACCAAAAGTTTTCGCCGATAATCTTATTCTACCCCCACAAAACCTACAAGTTTTTTATGAAAAGTTTTTTTTATTGCCTCAAATTTCGGAGAAATTTATCACAGCGTATTTGCTACATTTTGGATATTCAACAATTTTTTACTCTAACTTACTTAACTAAAACTTTTAAAAAAATTATGTAAGAGGCAAACAATACTTGTTTTTATTCGTAGGATAACAATGATTTTTTTCAGAATTCTTAAAGCACTTTATATATATGGTATATATATACATATATATATATATATATATATATATATATATATATAATATATATATATAATATATATATATATATATATATATATATATATATATATAAATATATATATATATATATATATATAATATATATATATATATATATATATATATATATATATATATATATATATATATATATATATATATATATATATATATATATATATATATACTGGATTTTGAGTGACATATTAAGAAATTGTGCTGATTTGGGCTCAATAGCGACCCAAATCTAACAATGGATTCCAAAAAATTTCTAGAAAACTAAAGTAAAAACGTTATTTCCTAACATAATCAAAAGTTTTTTTTTTATAATCTTATTCTACCCCAAAAAAACCTACAACTTTGGTAGGAAGAGTTTTTTTTATGGCCCCAATTTTCGGAGATATTTATCACACCGTATTTGTCATATTTTGGATATTCAAAAATGGTTTGCTTGAAAACCAAAATTTTAGAGAAATTAGAGAGACAAAAAATACTTGGTTTTATTTGTCAAATCGCCAAGAATTTCTTCAAAATTATCAAAGCACTTTTTAACAATTCCTTATTTTGACCTATATTTTTTACGATTTTTTCGTTCTAAAACAATTTGCCGGAGCAAAAATCTTATTTTTAGGACAAAAAATTTATTTCGTGTACGTTTTTCGATGTAAAATTTCCCATAGATCATGATCCTACCATAAGGTTTTCAAAATTTTTAAACGGGTAATCATTAAACTCAAAATAAGTACATTTTTTATTGAAAACATATATGAAAGAAATCGTAAAAAACAGAGGCCAAAATAAGTAATTGTAATGTAAATTTTTAACTTCGGATATTTTTTTATTTTGTTCTTGTTTAAACCTCCTTTTTATTGTTTGTACACCCCACATATTTTTTTGGATCGCTTTAAGGATTCTATTAAATCACAAAATTTTAAGTATACTATAGTATTAGAAGTTTTACCAAAGCAAAACTTTTTGCTCAGATTCTGTGAAGGTTTTTACAAAAATACGTAACATTTTTAAGTGGAACTGCAACGAGTTTCATGAAATTTATTTTTCCGCCTGCTTTAGTTAGTTTAAAATAACATTAAATGAAATAATTATAAATAAAGATGTATTGTATTGTATGATTTTGAAATGGTTTTAGAAACGACTAACACTTATTTCTCTGTTATTTAGTTAGGTAAAGATTGTGTTTACTCTCTTATTTTTCTAGTTATTGTATTTTAACTCTAACAACTGTACTTCATTTCTTTTTGATGTTTTTAGATAGGTATGTTTGTGTAATAATGGTGGTGTGGTATACTCTTATATCAATGCATTGTGGTCAGTGGTCAGTGTCTCTATTAAAACAATAATTTATACTTTCCTATTTTCAGAACGAAATCAAATCAGCGATGGATGAAACTTAGAACTACTGTACAAATTTCTTCGGCTATGCAAAAGGTAAGTGACTGGCTAAGTTTGTTAAACTATACGTTTCAAATATCATTGTGTTATCAGCACAGATCGGCAATTCGTGACAGTATCTTTGACCACATCAGTATTCATTTATTTATAACCTAAATATATATATATATATATATATATATATATATATATATATATATATATATATATAATATATATATATACAGTAATACCCCGCTTTACGCGAGGGATACGTTCCGAAAAAAATCGCGTTAACTGAAATTCGCGTATATCGAGGTTTATGATTAAACATAGTCAAAATTTAATACAAAAAAATACAAATCATTTTAATCAATCACTTTAATTCTAAGAACACTTTATGCAATACATACTCTTATTTTTTACGGAAAAATACATCTATTGTCTTTTGGGTAACGTTTTGTTTACGTTCTTGTAAAATACGTTCATAACACCCAACACTGTTTTTAATTGTTTGACACACGGTCAAGACACGGTCATCATTATTGTCTATACTCTGCAATATGTCCAAACCTGAATAAATTTTTGAAAGTGCATTTTGTATTTCCCCTGAAGATAAAACTTTCTCTTCTACTTGTTCTTCCTCATCGTAGATAGGATTATTCTGTAACTCGATCAGATCTTCATTGCTAATAGGATCGTCGTGCGTTGCTACAAGTTCTACGAGATCTTCTACCGTGACATCTTCAAGTTCAGACCCCTCAATCATTGCAGCAATGTCTTCAAGCACTTGTCTCTGCATCTGGACAATTCTTCTAGGTGCTTCCACTACATCTGGCCAAAGATTACGCCACACCCCATTCATACAACTCATTTTAACTTCCTTCCAAGCCTCTTCTATGTTGTGAATAGACTTCATAATGTTGTATGACTTCCACCACTCTCGCATAGACTGTCTTCCTTCCCCGTCAGTTTCATGAATTAGTTGGCTAAAAGTGCGGCGATGGTAATAAGCTTTGAAGTTTGCTATTGCTCCCTGGTCCATAGGTTGTAATATTGACGTAGTGTTTGGTGGAAGGAACTTTACGTACACTTTTAAGTCTCTGGGCGTATCAAGTGAGGTTGGATGTCCTGGGGCATTGTCTAAGAGTAATATAACTTTAGGTTCAAGCCCATTTCTGTCACAGTATGATTTGACTGATGGGCAAAAACTATTAGAATACCATTCTTGAAAAATTTCCCGTGTAACCCACGCCTTTCTGTTTGATCGCCACACAACTGGTAGACTTGTCTTGTCTGTGCCTCGCATTGCACGGGGTGTTTCTGAATGGTACACTAGTAAAGGTTTCAGTTTGAAATCACCAGTGGCATTACCACCCAGCAGAAGTGTTAGTCGATCTTTCGCAGCTTTGAAACCACTGGCTTGACGTTCTTCCTTAGAAATGAATGTTCGAGATGGCATTTTTTTCCAGTAAAGTGCGGTCTCATCAACATTGAAGATGAGACAAGCAGGAATTTTCTCTCGTCTAACGAAGTCTTGAAACTTGTCTGGAAACTCAGCTGCAGCTTGAATGTCCGCGCTGGCCGCCTCGCCTGTTATGTGGATATTGTGAAGATTAGAACGCTGCTTGAACCGATGGAACCAGCCTCTGCTGGCAGCAAAAGTCGGAGTGGCACTCCCTTCTCCTTCTTTTGTTTTCAGCATCTCATACAAAGATTTTGCTTTTGTGCATATGAGATCTTGACTTAGTGGTGTGTTCTTCTTATTCAAATCTTCGATCCAGACTGACAGTAATTTCTCCATTCTTTCTAAGATAGATGATCTCGAACGAGAAAGTTTTGTTGCACTTATAGGTGTTGAACCTTCGCTGGAGATTTTAATTTTTTCCCGATTTTTATAAATCGTTCTCACAGTCGATTCTGAGAGTCCAAAATCTCTCCCAACAATTGTTGCTTTGCCTCCATTTTCCATTCTTCTTAACACTTTCATCTTCAATTCCAAAGTGACGCTTTTACGCTCTTTTTTCTTTACAGGCGGCATTTTTAACGTAGGGTTAAATTATGTATGTATGTATCTCCAATAAATATTAAAACAAAACTGCCAGCCGACCGAACTAACATTACGGAACAAATGAACACACGAAACGAACGAGGAAATCCCCATAGAACAAAGTCGAAGGACAGGGAATTCCCAATTCTTCAAAGAGAATATTCAGAGAAAGCGGGGATCCCCCCGCGACCATAGAGAAGTTAATGACTACATGAGCGCGAAATTTGAAATTCGCGTTATAGTGAAACCGCGCGTAACGGGGTCGCGCTAAGCGGGGTATTACTGTATATATATATATAAGACTTTTAATATTAAGCTTACACTTATCTCTAAAGGAAAGGGTTCAAGCTGTAAGTATTGTTCAAGTGAGGTTAAACAAACTAAAAGATTTCACTGCAAGGGTCCAGTTTTAGCCTTACTATGTTTAGGTCGATACATATGCTCTAATACCATTATTATTTTAGCTATAAATAAGTTGCAGAGCTTGTTACATGTATTTCAACAGTGCTTGAAAATATATGCGTTAAGTTTTAAGCCGTTTTTATAGACGTTGCACCAGAAGCAGCTGAAATTAATGAAGGTTGTTTGATTAAGATGTGTAAAAGTGAATATCATATATCAAAGACTAAGCTTGTGTTTGTCTATAAAAATAATAGTTTAAATTGGGTTGTCACAGAAATAAATTGTGTTAGAAACTTTTATCTGGGTATTTTGTTATTTTTCGCATGCAGAATGTTGTTAATCTTAATAAGATAATGGGTTATTACTATGCCCAGTTCATTTGTCACCTAACATAAGGCCTATTATTTTGAGACGCATTTCCTAGCACGATAAAAATATTTAGAGTAATAGTAGTTTTATTTATATATATATATATATATATATGTATATATATATATATATATATATAGTTTTGTACCCATGGAGGATATACATACGAGTAATTATAATAAAATTTTAGTTACCTCCGAGCATAGCTTATCTTTATTTCAGAAAAATTCCCATTACATGGGCAAAATACCTTAACGGTTTAACTTTTTAAGGCCGCTGATTGCAAATGCTATAATCGAGTAACGATCTAAAATTGGCTTTAACTTGGATTACGCTCTTTTTTTAATTTTTCAAAGACCTTCTGTGATATATTATTTTGGACCAAAGTCAAACTTATGATATGATGTCATACAGTTACTTTAATAAGCAAAATAATTTTCAGCAATTTTCGAAACGATATGTTGGCTGGTAGTTAAGAGATAACAATGAATATTTTATAAAATAATCTTGAACCTATAATAATATATAGAGGAAATCCTCAGAGGGACTAAAGCGGTAGAACATACTAAACAACATCGATAAAGTTAACGACCATTAATTAGTATATTTAATACTGAAAAATTGAGGCCGCATTTGATTTTTTCGACCTCAAAAACCCTAAAAATGACATACGTGGTATATAAAACGACTCAGTTCATCCCTTCCCTCATTACTAACATATATTTTTGTTTATTGAGTTGCACACTTCCATAATATCGACAAAGCAAATTGGAAAAAGTGATCCATAGTCAATCTTTCTGATTTAATAGTTTTGAGTTTATTATTAATAAATCAAAAATAAGATTTCCTAATTAGCAAAAATCTTACAAATATCATAGCAACACCACTACCACTTTTTTTTATTACGTGCTCTCTTTTTATAAAATGTTCATCACCAGTTTACTGTATTAGAAGGGGTCTAAGCTGCAACTGCAAGAGGGTCTTTTTTTGCTAGTAAACTTAATTTTTTGCGAGGAAACCAAATATGATAACACAAACTTTGTCTCTTGATTAATTTGATAATTTACAAAGACAAATAGAATGTTTTTAAATGGCACCCTCTACATTTAGGCATGGTAATTAGCCCGTTTACAGGCATATATAACATTTAATATTTAAATAATTAACTGACTTGGCCGTTACTTGATGGAAATTCATATTCAATAAGAATAAAACACTAAATTTTTAGTAAAATTTCCACCTTTATTGATTTTTATACTTGACATTTGTTTCGCTAAAACATTAGCTTAATAAAAAAATGCTTTTGATAAAGCTAATAAATTAGCGAAACACGTGTCAAGTATAAAAATCAATAAAAGTGGAAATTTTACTAAAAAGTTAGCGATATTTATTTTCACTCGTTACCAATATACAGGGTATTTAAATTATTGAGCGGAATTTTAACCATTAAGAGGTTTATTTGATTTACTATTTTCTTATTTGCCACCACAAAAAAAATCGTTTACTAAAACACTTAGTTTTTTTTTGTGAGGAGGCCAAATATGAAAATTGTTGTTGGCGGATGAAAATTTCAAAAATCTAGTTGTAATCTGTCCAATATGATAAGTGACAAATTTTTTGTTATCATATTGGGCTTCCTCTGAAAAAACTAAGTTTAGCAGTGGAAGACATTTTTTGATATACTTAATAGGAAAATAGTAAACCGGGTGAGCGACTTAAAAGTTAAAATTCAGTTCAATAAAGTGAATGCCCTGTATATCGGTAAGTATTATATATTTTTGTAAACGGACTGAAAAATATTATTTTATGGTGTTCTCCTATGTCGAGGATGTTATTTTAAAAAAATTCTAGCTGACTTTGCAAATTAATATTTGATTTCCTTATTCGTTAAATAATTTTTTGATATCCCAAATAGGAAAAGAGTAAATTGAGTGAGCCGCTTAAAAGTTAAAATTCTGTTTAATATGTTGAATATCGGTAACGACTGAAAATAAATATCAAATGTTACATATTTTGTCAACGGACTTAAAGATACTTTTTAATAATGTGCTCATACGTAGAGGGTGCCGTGTAAAAAAAATTCTAGTTGGCCTTGAAATCTGTCAAATTTGACAAGTGACATTTTTTGTCATCATAATTGGCTTCCTCACAAAAAAACTAAGTTTAAAGTTGGAAGAATTTTCTTGATATGTAGAATAAGAAAATAGCGAATTAGGTGAGACACTTAAAAATGTCCCAGGTACTGTTTTTTATACAATTGTCAAAAAAGTAAGGAGTTTTTTTCTGCGGTTTTTAAACTAGCTCGTTCACAAAGGTACCTTATTTCTTAACATAAACTGTAAAACAGATATCTATAATTACAAGCGTTTAAAAATAGTAGCTCATGTCTGTAACCAATAGTGTCGTTAGTGACTTTTTTGTTCTTTTCTCTATGGATTATTAATTTTTCTATGTCTAATATTTTTTAACTTGAAGATACTAATGAGGCGGCCCGTGGCTCCGTAGCGTAGTACTTGCTTGTGATGCAGAAGGTCTCGGGTTCCAATTCCAGCAAGTCGTTATACTTATTTATTAATTTATTTGAGTATAATTGGCTTGGTCATATATATAGGTAGTAGTTGTTTGCAGAAATGCAATAACGTCCGTGGCAGCACTACCGCGTTGTCTAAAAAGGTGCAGTGAAATACAAAAATGCTATTATGACATCCTTGCCGATATCCTTAGGATATAAAAAAGGTAAACAAATCCCTACTTAGGCAGGAAGGCTAACCATAAAAACAAATAAATATATATATATATATATATATATATATATATATATATATATATATATATATATATATATATATATATATATATATATATATATATATATATATATATATATATATATATATATATATATATATATATATATATATATATATATATACATATATATATATATATATATATATATATATATATATATATATATATATATATATATATCTATAATATATATAAAATGCAACGTCTCTCTGTCTGTCCGTTAGTCCGCCTATCACTGAAAAACCACTTATCCGATTTACGTACTTTTTTTTTTAAACATACATATGTTCTCTGGCCAGGTTATAGGCTATATTTTATTAAAATAGGTAGCATAAGGAATGAGCAGTGACGTAAAATAGTGAATGATGTCGGAAATAAGATTGCGGCTAGCGCGTGCCTTTGCAATACACAGCCTAAACCTTTAAATATGGAACAATATTATGTAGCAAAGAATATCTGTAATGTATAATCTATAATATATATAAAATGCAATGTCTCTCTGTCTGTCTGTCTGTCCATTAGTGCGTTTATCACGCGGGAACCACTTATCCGATTTACCTGTCTTTTTTTTAAATTCATGCATATATTCTTTGGCCAGGTTATATAATAATAATAATCTATATCTATAATATATATATAAAATGCAATGTTTGTCTGTCTGTCTGTCTGTCCGTTAATGCGCTTATCCCTCGAGAACCACTTATCCGATTTACGTGATTTTTTAAATTCATACATATGTTCTCTGACCAGGTTATAGATATATATTTTATTACATCTATAATAATATATAAAAATGCAACGTATTCTGTCTGTCTGTCTGTCCGTTAGTGCGCTTACCACTGGAGAATCACTTATCCGATTTTCGTACTTTTTTTTTTAAAACATACATATGTTCTCCGGCGAGGTTATAGGCTATATTTTATTACGATAAGTAGCATAAAGAATGAGCAGTGACAATAATAGTAAATGAAGTCGGACAAAGTTTGCCGCTAGCGCGTTCTCTTGCAATACACAGTCCAAACCATTAAATATGGAACAATATTATGTAGCAGAGAATATCTATAATATATATAAAATGCAATGTCTCTCTGTTCGTCTGTCTGTCTATCTGTCTGTCCGTCCGTTAGTATGCTTATCATTGGAGAACTAGTTTTCCGATTTACGTGCTTTTTTTAACCATACGTATGTTCTCTGGCCAGGTTATAGAATATATTTTATTAGGTGACATAAGGAATAAGCAATGACGATAATAGTGAATTAAGTCGGAGAAAAGTTTGCCGCTAGCGCGTTCTCTTGCAATACACTCCCTAAAGCATTAAATATGGAACAATATCATGTAGCAAAGAATACAATATATATATATATATATATATATATATATATATATATATAATGCAACGTCTCTCTGTCTGTCTGTCTGTCCGTTAGTGCGCTTATCACTCGAGAACCACTTATCCGATTTACGTGTTTTTATAAATTTTTACATATGTTCTATATAATTCGATATAAGCCTAGATAATGGGAGATAAGGTGACATAATGGGAGATAAGGATAAATAATGGGAGATAAGTCGAGATAAGCCTCGATAATGGGAGATAAGGTGAGATAATGGGAGATAAGTATAAATAATGGGAGATAAGGAGAGATAATGGGAGATAAGCAGAGATATGTCTAGATAATGGGAGTTATGGTGAGATAATGGGAGATAACAATATCATGTAGCAAAGAATACAATATATATAAAATGCAACGTCTCTCTATCTATCTGTCTGTCCGTTAGTGCGCTTATCACTCGAGAACCACTTATCCGATTTACGTGTTTTTATAAATTTTTACATATGTTCTATATAATTCGATATAAGCCTAGATAATGGGAGATAAGGTGACATAATGGGAGATAAGGAGAAATAATGGGAGATCAGTCGAGATAAGCCTCGATAATGGGAGATAAGGTGAGATAATGGGAGATAAGTATAAATAATGGGAGATAAGGAGAGATAATGGGAGATAAGGAGAAATAATGGGAGATAAGGAGAAATAATGAGAGATAAGTCGAGATAAGCCTAGATAATGGGAAATAAGGTGAGATAATAGGAGATAAGGAGAAATAATGGGAGATAAGGAGAAATAATGGGAGATGAGCAGAGATAAGCCTAGATAATGGAAATTATGTAGAGATAATGGGAAATAAGGAGAAATATTGGTAGAAAGGAGAAATAATAGTAGTGAATCAAGTCCACGCGAGCGGAGCCGCGGGTCCGGCTAGTATATATATATATATATATATATATATATATATATATATATATATATATGTATATATATATATATATATATATATATATATATATATATATATATATATATATATATATTGTACCGTTTGAAAATTTGTTTGTCCCAAGCTGGGGCGTAATTTTCTTGCAGCCCCGCTTTAATTTCTGAGAATGAATTGAGTGAATAATAATTTTAAAAGAACTAAAGAAATTAAACAAACACTAGCTCAGTTTTCCTTGGTAGAGAGATATGGGTAAGAGATAATTTTTGTACGTCTTTTTGGAATTATTTTTTAGCTGTACGAATTTTGGGCACCATTCATTTTAAAATAGAAAGGATCTAACTTCAGCTAAAAAAATGAAAAAATACTGAAAGGGTGTACAGTTGTTGAATAAAAAAATCAGTTTGGTACAGCCGTCATTATCCTGAAAAGTAAGATAGGTATTCAGTGAGACACTAGCTTTAATCAACAAAAAGAAAATTTATTCATGATTTTAAAATAAAAGTTCCAACCTTTGCAGTTTTAAGGATTACAAAAAAAATTCTAGCCTAACAGGTAGTTATTATTATTAGAGTCCCTAAATCAGACATTTTACTTCTAAAACTTGACTACACCCGAAATCGAAGAATCGTGATTTTCACTTCACGTTTTGTCAGTTCAAATTGCTGTTAAAAACACTTATTTGCGGGAATAGATCTATTGATGTATGTTCTGGTAACTTACGGTTTTCCTACGGGCTTCTAGGCCTTCGATGGAACACAAAACCGATTTCGCACTTTTGAGAAGAGCCTACTTTGGCTACTCCATTTAGAAAACACACAAAGCCCACTACGGCTTTACGTTAAAAAAAAAACTCGTGCTTCACTTGGCTCTCGTAAATATTGTCATGAGCCTCTACTGCGGCTCGGTCGAAGTAAGCCTCCTCGGCGGCTTGATGGAAATTAGCCTGGCTGCGGCTCGGTCGAAGTCAGCCTACTTGGCGGCTCGATGGAAATTAGCCAAGATGCATGTTCTCCGGACCCTTAAATAAGCCGTGAGAACTACGTCCTGAAAATGGCGACGCCGGAACCAAACTCCGGAAACAAACATTTCACCAATCCCGGCGTACCACAAATTCGATGGATTCGGTCGGCAACCCGCACTGCACACTGTACCACAAGTGATCTGTGAAATACACTGCTCGATACAAAAATGAAAAGAAGTACAATTTAAAGCGAAAAAACAGTAACATTACATGGTCTTAAAATCTAGGAAAAAATGAATGTTACATTACCCCCTTCCAAAAAGAAATAGACTACACTAGTCTATTAAACTAAGGCTACTTATGAAAAGGTACAAAGTGGTACACTATCACTTAATACTAAGGTCAGAACTTAAAACAAAATTACAATCTTCGGACCTTACTACTAGACTTAATTTAATTAAGCACTAATATTAAGTACAATGAAAACCAAATGAAAATCTTTGCATGTACACAAGAATCTTATAACTAGACTTAACTTAATTAAGCACTAAGGTTAAGTACATCAAAAAGTAAATAAAAAATCCTTGCATGAACATAAGAAATACCTTTCCAAAGTAACAATCGCGGTCTTCTTATATAAAAGAATCAGCTCTATTATTGTTACCAAAACAAAAAATATAACTTTGTCTAGACTCTTGTCTAAATCAAAAAAGTGAACTGAAACAAAATATGAACACCCCCCTTAAAATAGTTTAAGGATTGTCAGAAAATTTTCTATTTCAGCAAAAGAAATTTAGAAAAATTCTTGAATAAAGAAAAATAAAAAACTGATTCTAGTGCAAACACTGACACTAAAAAGAAAAAGTCTCGTAAGACCATTTAGCACAAGGCTAAGAAACATCTGGATGAAAATCCAGACAAACGCTCGTGAAAAATCGCCATCAATGCTCTAGCTCATCGCTAAGAGAACATTCCAAATCTAGTATCACTACTAGTCGCATCAGAAAATAATCGCACTCCATCGCGCAATGTCGACGTCCTAAGACATCTAGACATGCTAAAATCGCCAGGGAAAACGCTCTGGTTGATCGCCAGATAATCGCACTCTATAACGCAATGTCGACGTCCTAAGACATCCAGACATGCTAAAATCGCCAGGGAAAACGCTCTGGTTGATCGCCAGAAAAAAAGCCTCGGCTCCTCGCCAAGAAAAAACACTCTGTAAATAGTCCTCGACTACACAAAGTCTGCGTTGCTAAAGAACAACCTCGCCATTAACATAGTGAGCAGCTATAAAAGCTAACAATATCACTATAGGCACAGTGAATAGCTATAAAAGCTAAAATTCACCCTAAACACAGTGAATAGCTATAAAAGCTAAAACTCACCAAACTGAATGATCCTGCTTCAAAAAGCAATGTTCACTAAGAACAGAATGATTAGTCTGCGCACAACTAACATTCAAGGAAACATTCCCATATAACTGTATGAGACAGCAAGTCTCGAAATAGGACCTCCCTAAAGTCATAATCCTATATATGGGAGTCCATAAGCAAAACGACTCAAAATCACGCATTTTGAGCACATGCCCTCAGGCAACCAACATACACCGAAATATATACAGAAATATATACAGAAATATATACAGAAATATATACAGAAATACATACAGGAGTTCAAATCCCAAACCCTTGGTTATGACAACTCCATATCGAGCTTGGTGAAAGCTCTTAGCAAAAGCTAATCAAATCTTCGGCACATCGCACCAAAGTGGCAAATCTGCCTAGAAACATGAGCCAGAAAAAAACGCCCTCCGTCATTCTTCAGGATGGCTACACAGAGATATAAAACTTAACCAGCATTGCGCTTCTTCAAGTTGCATGAAGAACCCTCGGGTACTGGTCTCGCCCTAGAACAACAACGAAAAGAATTTAATCCATCCCACATAACAGGAGACAAACACCTCACTACGATATACTGAAAGGTGGAGACAATAGAATACGGAAATGGTGACCCTGGAGTCCACCAACAAAAGGGAGTAGATTATAGCATCCACTAAACTAAAACGGTGTCTACCACACCACCATAAGTCAAAAAAAATTAATCAATAGGGTGTTCCGAAACACACTACTGCCAACAGCCTGTCACCACTAATAGGCTAATTGGAGCTGAGGTCGACTACAGTAGCTAGGCTCTCCTTTGGCTCAAATAGAAATAACCATTGAGTAACAAAACCTCTAAAGGTCCCAAAGGTCAAACCTTCACCCCCCATAGACTACCCTTCCAATCAGTCTGTTCCTCAGGAAGACTAACTCCCTGCCAAACGTCGTAACGGCATCTGTTAGCACCCGGTGCATCACAGCCTGTAAAAACAGATAACTCATGGGATACAACCTAAAAGGTTTACAAGGTTAGCTAAACCAAGCTTCTAACGGAAATTTCCAAAAAACGAAAATGAGCTTAAAAAGCTACCTGGAGCAAAGATTTCTCAATTTTTCGGTGGCAATACAACAAAACTTTTGAAGACGACAAGAGCTTTTCCAGCTTAATCAGAAACAAGAAGAAAACATCGTTGACAGCTAAAATATTCGATCATGGTGTTAATCGTCTTCCTAGACAATAGCCTCTAGAAGAAACTGCTACAGGTATCAGGCATAACCGTTTTCTGTCAGCCCAAACTTCTAGATTACCTCTTGGAAGTCTAAAAATTCGGTTAGGAATCTTCCTTCACTGCGCTTAGCCACTCTTGACAAGGTTCTCATCTCGGTATCAGATTTTGATCATTTCTTTGTGAAACGACTGTCTTACTCTGCTCTCATCTCTTGTAAATGATCAGCCTTTAGTTCTCCTGCAGGACTTCAACTTCCTATCAATCTGATAGTAGACCGAAAAAACTCAACATACGCCTATGAGTCTATGCAAAAAAATTTTAAAAAAATTAGTGACTCAAAGGTAACGTTTAAACGGCTCTGAAAAGAATAAAGTATACCCTCAGTTTGTCAATTCAGAAGAAGATCTAAATCAAAATAATCCAAGTCTTAGACCTACTGGATAAACCAAAATCAATTTACTCTTAATTGCACCCAACATATACCACTAAGGTAATAGAAATACACCCACTCGGGTAACAAACTTTGAAATTGCTCATAAAATCTTTTGACTCAACATCATACCACGCGAGCTCCATCTTGCGCTTGTCCAAACTCAAGATCACTTTGGATTGCCTCTAATCAAAATTTCGCTTCCAAGTGTCAAGAACTGGATATTATTTGGGGTCATAAGCAAATCAAATCCCGCGACCACCGACATACCAGTCTTATGACATATCCTGAGTGTGACTCTTTCGCAAGCTCGCAACAGCTGAGTCGATGCTAAACATCAACTACAATCATCCTAAGTTTGGATATGATCAGTACCCAAAACCTTAGCAATAAACAATAAAAGTAAGCTATTCTCTGCTCAACTTTTATAGCAGTCAAAAAAAACGAGGTCGTCACCTCTACAGAGCAACATCAAAAAAAATAAAGTAAAGCAATTAAGATAATGTAAATATAAATTATTCTTCTTCTGACAAACTTTCATTAGGGTTAGGTTCATTGAATGGTTTTAAGTCTTTAATATGCCATTGTCCTACTTTAGTCCCATCTAAATTAACTAAACCATAAACTAAATCTGAAATCTTTTCTCTTATCACGCAATGCACATACTTAGGTACCAACTTAGATGTGAATTTATCTGCTGCACTGGAAAGAATTTTATTTTTTCGCCAAACGTGATCACCTATTTTAAAGGCAAAATCCCTTTTTCTAAGGTTGTAAGACTTACTGTTCCGTTCATAAGCCTTATGTATCCTACTACGCACGTCGGTGAAAATATCTTTTAAACCCTTTAAATTTTCGGCGTACGCACCCCTGTTACCCGGAATTATTTCGCTGTCAACATTGACATCCAAATCTACATTTTTATAATACGATCCGGATAGAGGTATATGTCTGCCGTAAACTAAGAAAGACGGTGTGAACCCTGTTACTTCGTGTCTTGCGGTATTTATTGCTTGTTGAATTTTGGAAATATTGCCATCCCAAGTGTCATGTGAATCAACGTAACTTCTTAAAGCGGTCCCGACTGTTCGGTTATTACGTTCAACAAAATTACATTGTGGAGAGTACACGGGATTAAAAAACGGATGTTAAAACCATAAGTTTCACTTAAGCTCTTAAAACTCTTAGAGGTAAACTGAGTACCGTTATCGCATATTAAGAGCGATGGAACACCGTGGATTAGAAAGACATTATTTTCCAAAATTCTCTCTATATATCCAGCTTTAGAGCTTTTCAAAGGAAATAGCATGGTATACTTTGTAAACCAGCAAGAAACCACGAGAAGCCATTTATTTCCCTTTTTTGAACGTGGGAATGGGCCTACTAGATCAGCTGCTATGACTTGAAAAGGGTAATTAACCGTTTTCTCTTTTCCCATCAGTCCCATAGGTAGTGCATTTGGAGATTTCTGCGCTCCACATACTTCACAAGTCCTCACAAACTTTAAGATATCAAAACGCATTTTTGGCTAATAATACTGTTCCTGAATCCTGTGAAGAGTTTTATAAAAACCAAAATGACCAGAAGTAGGAGGAGTGTGACACATGTCTATAATTTCCTCTCTCTGTGGTTTAGGAACTAGTATTTTCCACTCAGGTACATTAACTTTTAAAGGCAACTGGTTTGGGATAAACTTGTACACGAAATCATTTTCCACCTTCCACTGCGGAAAATTTTGAGGAAATTCTTTAATTTGCTGCCGTAAATTATCGTACCATGGATCAATGCGATCTATATCAACTGTATCAATTCTTACGCCAATTTGTGCATTAAGACTGTTTTCGTCCACTGTATGATCTGGGATTCTTGACAAAGCGTCAGGAATAACATTGTGGACTCCTTTTCTATGAATTAAATTAAACGTATGTTGTCTCAACCTAATCGCCCAACGCGCTAGTTTGCCACTAGGGTTTTTAATAGAATTAAGCCACAATAAACTATAATGATCTGTTATGACCGTGAAAGGAACACCTTCTATGTAAGGTCGAAACTTTTCGATGTTAAAGAGTACTGCTAAACATTCTTTTTCAACAACCGAATAGTTACGTTCAGCCTTTGATAAAGTTCTACTGGCATACGCTATCACTCTTTCCTCACCATTGATTTTCTGTGTTAGGACGCCCCCTAAACCGGTATTAGAAGCATCACTAGAAATATAAAACTGTTGGGAAAAATCTGGTTGGGATAAAATGGGAGCTGAAACCAATAGCTCTTTAATCTTTATAAAAGATTCTTCGGCCGCCTTTGTCCAATCTATCGATTGTCCTTTTTTTCGTCCTTTCAAAAGATCATTGATAGGCGACAACAGGGTAGAAAAATTCTCAATAAAACGTCTGTACCATGAACACATTCCTACGAAGCGCTTAACTTCCGTAGTATTAGTAGGTCTCGCATAATTAACCATGCTTGCTACTTTATCCGGATCGGTACGTAAGGAATTTGAGCCTACAATATAGCCTAAAAACTTTAGAGAAGTTTTGAAAAAAATCACATTTGCTCAAATTTATCGTCAGTCCGGCCTCTTTCAATTTATTTTTTACTTCTTTAAGTAAGCATATATGCGATTCGAAGTCTTCCGATATTACTAAAATATCATCGAGATAGGTAAAAATATGTGGCTCATATTTCGGACCAAATATAGCGTCCACTAAACGTTGCTGAGTTTGAGCAGCGTTCTTTAGACCAAAGGGCATAGTGACGAACTGAAATAGACCTCGGCCTACTACTGCAAAAGCGGTCTTTTCCTTAGAGGATTTGTCCAAAGGAATTTGCCAGAATGCCTTTCTAAGATCTATCGAAGATACATACTTAGCATTCCTGAGTGATGTCAAAATTCTATCGATGTTCGGTAATGGATAGTTATCAAATTTGCTGACCTCGTTGAGCTTTCTTCCGTCAAAGCATAGACGATACTGTCCGTCGGCCTTTTTCACCAATAAGATTGGAGAACACCAAGGACTGTTTGATTCTTCAATCACTCCGAGCTTCAACATTTCGTCTAACTCTTTATTTAATACTTTTGACATATACGGAGACATGGCGAAGGGCCTTGTCTGTACAGGACTGGCATCAGCCGTATCTATAGACATGGTGATCTTATTCGTTCAGCCTAACCTATCTTTACTACTTATTTCTTTGAAAGAGCTTATTACGTTTTCTGCATTTAAGCGTTCCGTCCGCGAGAGATCATCTAGGGTACATAGACGAGAGAAAAGGTTTTCTAATGAACTTTCTGAATAACAATCTTTAAAACTTGTATGAGAATTGACTTCTAGGGACTGTGGATACCACGAATTTTCTTTAAAATTTACTAAAATTCCGAATTTTTGTGCAAAATCACATCCTAAAACCAAAGTATGTGATAGAGAAGGTACTACTAGAGCAGAGATTACTAAACAATGACCATTGCAGACTAGCGGCAACTCAACCGTACCTAAAACTTTTAGACGGCTGCCATCTGCAGTGGTAACACTTCTATTTTTGACATGGCATATTTTTATACTTAAGCGACTTAAAATTTTAATACCATTCTGACCTACAACGGAGGCATTTGCACCAGAGTCAAATAAAGCCGAGAAATGGGCACCTAATAGATTTATCTTGATATGCGGTCTGTTATCTGAATATTTATGCACGAATAAAGGAGACATGTGACCATTTGGAGAAGCAGGAGTTTTAACTTGAGAAGGAGAATTTTTATTAGACTTAAAAAAATCAGAAACTTTTTGTAACCATTTAGTCCAATCTGATCTATTGGAATATTTTTGTCCATCCGTGTTTCTAGAACGTTTTGGATTAGGGGCTATACTGCTTACGTGAGCTTGTAACTTAGCCGAATGTTTAGAGGCTTTTTTGTTGGACTTAGGGTATCCGCCTCGGTAATATACCGTCCTTACTCGTTTTTTGTACACTTGGGGCATGATGCTAGTCTCACACCAGTTGCTCCACATTTGAAACAAAATACCCTCTTCGGTGCTGTACAATTTTGGTAAGTGTGATTCGGACCTTTGCAATTCCAACACGTGAAAATTGCCTTAGGTGAAACCGACCTGTCATTCACTTTAGCCGCAGTGTCGCTAATTTTAGGATCACTATCTTTTCTGCAAGATTTGCTTCCATGAGCACACACGTAGCTATTGTTTCCTGAACATATCTGGAAAACTTCGACGCTTCCTCTTCGTCATCCTGCATGGGAATTCTTTGTACGCGACCCGCAACATGCGATAAACGTGACTTAACCCGGTGTACAAGTGAATCATTTGGATCGCCGTCATAACTATCGATTAAGTTTTGGATAGAATTTAAACTCTTTTCGATACCAGCCGTTTCTTCTTTAATAGACAGAGTGTCATCCCCTATTTTTATCGTTTTTTTTTTTCCGGGCTCATTAATTTCTTTACTTAAGATCCTCGTTAGAATCTTTCTTTTATCCGCGACCGGACGTTCTGAGAAAGTACGACGGATTTTCAGTTCATAGTCTAACTCATATTCCAGTAGGTGATTGACTTTAAAATTGAAGGCTTCCATGATAAATGAATACAATTTAAAAGAATTGTCTAAAAGGTCGTGAAAATATCTCTCCTGTGCTCCCAATAGTCAAAATAAAAAATATGTAAAGGCACTTAAAATATGTAAACTTCTTTACCAAACATTTAAAAAATCTTCAACAATTTCAAAAAAATTTCTAAGTATTGCCTTGTATTAAAATTCTTTTACCAAATATGTTAAGAATTTTCAACAAAAAAATCTCCAAATATCGTTTCATATCAGCAAAGTATTTTTAATATTCATGCAAAACATCGGTGAGAAAAAAGTACAGTTTTTTCTTCGGTTAACCGCAAAATAAATCTAACACTGCAAAAATTAAAGTAAACCAGCACATCTGCTAATCTGAACTATAAAAGTAGCTTTTAAGAAAAAAGTAGGAATCTCTTATCTTAGAGTCGATTAACAAAATTCAAATATCTAAACCACCATCAGATAAATTGAAATAAATAATTCTACAAATTTCCTGCTTTTGTCTTATTGCTATAGTGTAGTTTCGTTTAATTTAAATATTCTGAAATAAAAATATCTGAAAAGTTAGAGCTTTTACTTTGTTCGAAAGCTAGTACACTGAACCCTTTAAAAAATAAAATTCCAAAAGCCCCACGTTGGGCGCCATTTTGTACCGTTTGAAAATTTGTTTGCCCCAAGCTGGGGCGTAATTTTCTTGCAGCCCCGCTTTAATTTCTGAGAATGAATTGAGTGAATAATAATTTTAAAAGAACTAAAGAAATTAAACAAACACTAGCTCAGTTTTCCTTGGTAGAGAGATATGGGTAAGAGATAATTTTTGTACGTCTTTTTGGAATTATTTTTTAGCTGTACGAATTTTGGGCACCATTCATTTTAAAATAGAAAGGATCTAACTTCAGCTAAAAAAATGAAAAAATACTGAAAGGGTGTACAGTTGTTAAATAAAAAAATCAGTTTGGTACAGCCGTCATTATCCTGAAAAGTAAGATAGGTATTCAGTGAGACACTAGCTTTAATCAACAAAAAGAAAATTTATTCATGATTTTAAAATAAAAGTTCCAACCTTTGCAGTTTTAAGGATTACAAAAAAAAATTCTAGCCTAACAGGTAGTTATTATTATTAGAGTCCCTAAATCAGACATTTTACTTCTAAAACTTGACTACACCCGAAATCGAAGAATCGTGATTTTCACTTCACGTTTTGTCAGTTCAAATTGCTGTTAAAACACTTATTTGCAGGAATAGATCTATTGATGTATGTTCTGGTAACTTACGGTTTTCCTACGGGCTTCTAGGCCTTCGATGGAACACAAAACCGATTTCGCACTTTTGAGAAGAGCCTACTTTGGCTACTCCATTTAGAAAACACACAAAGCCCACTACGGCTTTACGTTAAAAAAAAACTCGTGCTTCACTTGGCTCTCGTAAATATTGTCATGAGCCTCTACTGCGGCTCGGTCGAAGTAAGCCTCCTCGGCGGCTTGGTGGAAATTAGCCTGGCTGCGGCTCGGTCGAAGTCAGCCTACTTGGCGGCTCGATGGAAATTAGCCAAGATGCATGTTCTCCGGACCCTTAAATAAGCCGTGAGAACTACGTCCTGAAAATGGCGACGCCGGAACCAAACTCCGGAAACAAACATTTCACCAATCCGGCGTATCACAAATTCGATGGATTCGGTCGGCAACCCGCACTGCACACTGTACCACAAGTGATCTGTGAAATACACTGCTCGATACAAAAATGAAAAGAAGTATAATTTAAAGCGAAAAATCAGTAACATTACATGGTCTTAAAATCTAGGAAAAAATGAATGTTACAAAATATATATATATATATATATATATATATATATATATATATATATATATATACAATATATACATATATATATATATATATATATATATATATATATATATATATATATATAAAAACATAACCATCTAATTAATAACAATTCCAAAAAATGTTTCTAAAGTTTTAGATAATGTATGATACTAAATGAATGGGATTTAAACATTGAGATTTTACTGCCTTGCTATGACGGACAACTTATACACTAACACTATTTTTTTACGTTTACAATCATATATTTTAAAAAGTCTAAAGATAGTCCCTATAATAAAAAAAAAATATTCTTCTGAGAACGACACTTAACAAAGTACAGAACAAGAAAATTGTGATCATATATTCATCCTTCTTATAGCCTTGTTAAAAGATGCTTACTCTATCCTTTAACTAGATTAAAAAGTTTCCAAGGACTATCATCTAATCAGAAGTATTTTTACATTAACTTTCTATAGCGAGAAAATATATAAGCTTTACTAAGGTAATTAATTAGTAAACGCATAAGAAACTGCCAAAAATTGCTAACAGCAGATGCAAATAAGCATCTCTTAATTTTTTCTTGTACCTATTATACCAAACGAATAACCTAGAAAAATTTCTATAGGTTTTTTATTTACGTTAAATAATGGAAAGTTTTTACCCCCAACGTCTTAATTATCCCTCTGAAAATTTTAATAATTGGAGAAAATTTCTCTTACGCAGATTTTCTTTAGGTTATAACAGGCCATTAAGAAGTATTAAGCGTTTTTAGGAAGTTAACGCTGTTTAAGTAATTTTTAAGAAAAACGATTTAAAAGACTTTAAAACTTTAATGCTTCATTAATTAATTTTCTTCAAGGAGATTTTAGAATAGAGGAATATCTGATAATTTTTGATTGAAATATTTTCTTATTTTGATATACCACTCGCCTCTAAATTTGATAGTTTATGAATTAAAATGAATCTGCGTTCTGAAGGTGCAGGTTACAATGAACTAGTTATAATAAAATAAAATGAAGAGACGAAAAGTGATCTTACTTTTTTCAATTCGCATTTCGAATGCTAAGAAAGAAAGCTACTGGTAATTTAAATGCTGCAGGAGAAATACGTATGTTGGAGAGGTAGCAGAAGTAGGAAGGATAGTAAGAAATATGAAAAATTACACTCAGGATATTTTTAATAGACGTAAACAAATCGAAAGATTATTGCTAAACGTTTTTAGTGTTCTTTGAAAATGAGGAAAGTACAGTTGTCGAAACAAATAAAGGAGAAAATCAAATTGAAACACATATTGGAGAATATCAGAAAAATCATGGTCATGCATCTAGATCCGCCAATATTTCAGTCTAACTAATGTAATATGGACACAAAATTACAAATCTTTTGAATAAAATCTATAGATCATGAAATTATTTCAATATATATATATATATATATATATATATATATATATATATATGTATATATATATATATATATATATATATATATATATATATATATATATATATATATATATATATATATATATTATATATATATATCTATATATATATATACATATATATAACGATCAGAGTCCATTTTTTTTTGGAAATGAGTTTTAGTAGAGCTGGAAACAGGTAGAATACAAGGCACGATTTCATTTGGCAAGATAGATTATATTTATCTTGTAAATACAAGGAAAAGATAGATGGTAACAATCCATAAAACCTGCTAAGTTGACGGACTTAATACATCTTACTCAGTTCTTGGTGAATGCCGAAGCTCAAACATTTTACGAAGGATTAGTACCGAACAGCACGCCCATTGAAGATGACAATGCAGTTGAATTTGTTGATGTCCCATTCATTGATGACGGCCCTTAACTGGCAAGATAGATTAAGGTCCTGTACTTTTTTCATAAAAAAAATGTGTATTTTTACTAAGTTGCCTCTAATAAAATATGTTAGTCTTTAAAATGAATGCATTTTTAATTTTCTCTCATGTCTTCAAACTTATATGATCGACTCTAAACCTAAGGATTTGAATTGTGAACATTTAAGGGAAATGGACTCTGATCGTTTTTGCTCGTCATATATATATATATATATATATATATATATATATATATATATATATATATATATATATATATATATATATATATATAATATTTGGATGGATTTATATATATATATATATATATATATATATATATATATATATATATAAAATATATATTTATATATATATATATATATATATATATATATATATATATATATATATATAAAGGGTGATTCATTTAGAGGTACTTTTTGTGATGGGGATTTAATTGCAGATTGCGCATGCGTCGTGTCAACTGAAGTGGCATTCCTGTTCAGTAGTGTTTGACAATTTATAATGGAAAGACTTAGCCCGGCACAGCGTCTACAAATTGTTCAACTTTATTACGAAAATGGGCGTTCTACGAGGAATGTGTATCCGGCGCTTTAGAGCAACTTATGGTCCACATAATCGGCCTACCGAACGCACAATTCGCTCTACCATCAATAAGTTTGAGACCCAATTTTCATTATTGGATAATGCTCGACCGAATAGACCACATCCAGCACGTAGTGAAGAAAATATAGGGGCGGTAGCGGAGAGTGTATGCGAAGACCGTGAAGTGTCGATTCGTCGCCGTTCTCAACAGCTTGGCCTGTCATATTCAACAACTTGGCGTATTTTACGTAAAGATCTTTCTTTAAAAGCATACAAAATTCAACTAGTGCAACAACTGAAGCCGACCGACCTTCCGAATCGTTTCCGTTTTAGTCGTTGGGCTCTTGACAAGCTTGCAGAAGATCCACTGTTTTCGAGAAAAATTTTGTTCACCGATGAGGCCCATTTTTGGCTTAATGGGTTCGTGAATAAACAAATGCCCGTATTTGGGGTGATGAACAACCTGAAGAGGTTCAAGAGCTGCCCTTAAATCCAGAAAAAACAACTGTTTGGTGTGGTTTATGGGCCGGTGGAATAATCAGTCCATATTTCTTCAAAACAGAGGCCGGCTGGAATGTTGCTATGAATGGTGACCGTTATCGCGCCATGATAACAGACTATTTGATGCCAGAAATTGAAGCCCGTGGTCTCGACGAAATTTGGTTCCAACAAGATGGCGCCACTTGCCATACAGCCCGTGAAACCATGGCTTTACTGCGAGAGTAATTCGGCGAACAGATCATTTCACGCTTTGGACCAGTAAATTGGCCGGCTAGATCATGATTTTTCCTTTGGGGCTATATAAAGTCCAAAGTCTACATGGATAAGCCAGCTACAATTGAGGCATTGGTGGCCAATATTACTCGAGTCATTGGCCAAATACCACTTGAAATACTCACACGCGTCATTGAAAATTGGAACTTCAGAATGGACGTTGTTAACCGTAGTCGCGGACAACATTTGAAAGAAATTATCTTTAAGAAATAATTGTAAAGAATGGTTCTTTTATATGATAATAAAGATTATAAAATAAAATTGTTTTTATTTCATTTTTTTTTTTATTTAAAAAAAAGTACCTCTAAATGAATCACCCTTTATATATATATATTTATATATATATATATATATATATATATATATATATATATATATATATATATACATATATATATATATATATATATATATATATATATATATATATATATATACATATATATATATATATATATATATATATATATATATATATATATATATATATATACATATAAATATATACATATAAATATATATATATATATATATATATATATATATATATATATATATATATATATACATATATATATATATATATATATATATATATATATATATATATATATATATATATATATATATATATATATTCATATATATATATATATATATATATATATATATATATATATATATATATATATACACACATATACATATATATATATATATATATATATATATATATATATATATATATATATATATATATATTATATATATACATATATATATATATATATATATATATATATATATATATATATATATATATATATATACATATATATATATATATATATATATATATATATATATATATATATATATACATATAATATATACATATAATATATATATTATATATATACATATATATATATATATATATATATATATATATATATATATATATAGATATATACACATATATACATATATATATATATATATATATATATATATATATATATATATATATATATACATTTATATATATATGGGACGATCTGCGTCAACCGGATCAGAGCTGTGACCAAAATTAGAAGCAACCAAAAAACTTGACCAAGGGCTTATTTTAAAGTTTAGAGCGTCTACTTTCAAATGCCGAGTGCGCCTTTGAAAAATTCATTATGACGGCTCCAATATGGCGGCCGGTAGCCGGAGAAAAATCAAGTGTCCAGCAAAAAAATCTTGTAAAAATAAAAAACTCGCAACTGTTTGGGTCGTTTTTTGGCTCAAATTGTAGCTGATGGACGCCCCAAAAAATTGGGGTGGTAAGTTGACCAAATCCAACATGGCGGATCCAATATGGCGGTCAAAAATCCAATATGGTGGCCGAATTTTCGCAAATGAACCGATTTGCACTAAAATTGGTAAACGGGGGTTTTTAGGGTCGCTGATCACGAATCCGAGGTCTGATTTGCCAAATTCAAGATGGCGGATGAAATTTTCTAAAATCTATCGATTTGTATCAAATTTATTACACGGGGGTTTTTGGGGTCGCTGATTACGAATCAGAAGTTCGATTTTCATAATCCAAGATGGCGGACCCAATATAGTAGATTGCCTTATTCAGTTTCCACCATATTCGGTCTACCTTCTTGAATTTAAGAATTTTAGAAATTCGATTCGTTATCAGGGACCCCAAAAACCCCTGTATAACAAATTTGGTACAAATCGATAGATTTTCGAAAATTTCATCCGCCATCTTGGATCCGCCATCTTGAATTTGGCGAATCAGACCTTGGATTCGTGATCAGCGACCCTAAGAACCCCCGTTTATCCAATTTAGTGCAAATCGGTTCATTTGCGAAAATTTGGCCACCATATTGGATTATTGACCGCCATATTGGATCCGCCATGTTGGATTTTGTCAACTTACCACCCAATATCTTGGGGCTTACATCAGCTACAATTTGAGCCAAAAAACGACCCAAACAGTTGCGAATTTTTTATTTTTACAAGCTTTTTTTGCTGGACACTTGATTTTTCTCCGGCTACCGGCCGCCATATTGGATTTTTCAAAGGCGCACTCGGCATTTGAAAGTAGACGCTCTAAGCTTTAAAATGAGCCCTTGGTCAAGTTTTTTGGTTGCTTCTAATTTTGGTCGTAGCTCTGATCCGGTTGACGCGGATCGTCCCATATATATATATATATATATATATATATATATATATATATATATATATATATATATATATATATATATATATATATTAACAGGTTGAAACACTTTAACAGTCCAGTTTAGAAAATAATGTTTCGAGAAATTATATATTACCTTTTGACGTTTTGTCAAAAAATAATAATTTTTGGCCAATTTCTAGTTGAATCGAAAACCCGAGTGCATTTCGGTTCAACCGGAAATGGCATTTTTGGATAAATCTAAAATAAGTAAATGCAGATTTATGGTGCTACAACCTGATTTTTTCAAATATTTGTATCTCAAGAACTACTTAATTTGAGCCGATACTTCTTTATATCAGCATATTTTAGACTTGAAAAGAGTTCAAATATTATATGATTATATGTAGTGAGACCCATTTAAATTTCAGAAGTTACCACTAGTTATAATATTGTGACGTCCTTTTATGACATGCTAAACTGTCCTCAGTTTGAGGCATCTTTTTCTGTACCCTGTGAGAAGTTGTTTGTCCCACGCTTGAGCGCAATTTTGTAAGGTGTGCTAATTTTGTTTTATTTTTCGCCCCATGTAGACTGCGTCATTTTGTAACATTTTTAAATACTGGACGCCCCAAGCTTGAGCACAATTTTCTTGCAGCCCCGCTTTAATTTCTGATAATGAATTGAGTGAAACCTGATTTTAAAAGAAACTAAAGAAATTAAAGAAATACTAGCTCAGTTTTCCTTGGTGGAGAGATATGGGTAAGAGATAATTTTTGTACGTCTTTTTGGAATTTAATTCTATTTTTAAAGAAACCTCAGTTGTACGACTTTTTTTTTTTGGGCACCACTCATTTTAAAATAGAAAGGATTTAACTTCAGCTAAGAAAAATGAGAAAAAAACTGAAGTGTTTTATGGATATTACTAAAAATAATTAGTCTAGTACAACTGATCCTGAAAAGAGAAATAAATATTCAGTGAGACACTAGCTTTAATCAACAAAAAAAGAATTTATTCATATTTTTAAAATGAAAATAAAAAGTTCTAACCTTTACAGTTATACCAAAAAATTCTAGCCTAAATAGTAGTTGTTACATTTAAACTTTAAACTTTTACAACCCCCGAAGGCGAGACATCGTGTTTTACACTTCACTTTTTTGTCTGTTATTCATTGCTGTTAAGGCACTGCTCTTAAATAAGTCTATTGGAGGGAGTTTTGTTGACTTACTCTTTTTCAGTCCTGCTGTGATGGACTTCGCCCGATTTCACACTTTTTCTTAACACTTAGAAAGCTCACTACAGCTTTTATTGTCGAAACTGGTACTTTTACTTAGCGGCTTCTGAAGAAAATTAGCCTACTTCGGCTAGATGGAAAATAGCCTCTCGGCTAGACGGTACTGCCTGGTCTGCGGCTCGATCGAAAAAGCCTTGCTGGTAGTTTCTCAGGCCCTTAAATAAATCGTGCGATTTTTACCGGTAATATCCGGACGCTCCAATCAAAACTCCGGGTCAAACATTTCGCCAATCGCGGCCTGGCGGTAGGTTCGATCAGCAACCCGCACCACACAGTATATACTGAATGTCCTGAAACTTTTGTTTAATATACCGGTCGATATTTTAAAATAAAAATAAATACAATTTGAAGTGAAGAATCAGTAACATTGCATGGTCTTAAAATCCAGGAAAAAATGAATGTTACAATATGTTTAGAAAAACCACACCTCACACGATTCTCTAGGTAACTCTAATAGTGCATGACCTTTTTTTATAAGCCTAGCGCACGTGCTACAAGGAGATATGTACATCTGCGTCCTGGTCCTCTTTTTCCAAAAACCTTTTTGTGGACTATTTGCTGTAGTAATCCAAATTTTTGGGAATTTCTCATTATGTGTCCTAAAATACTCGAATTTTCCTACTTTAACAGTTTCCATAATTACCAGCTTCTTGTTCATGTGACGTAAGGCATCCTCGTTGGTAATATAATCAGCATAAGAAATTTTCAAAATTCGGCGATATAGCCATAATTCAAATGCTTCAAGTTTCTTAGAAGTGGCTTCAGTCAGCGTCCAAGATTCTACACCCTAAAGAAGGACATTGAAGACATAGCATCTAAGTCTAAGTCTTAATTTTGTGCTTAGTTTTATTTCTGAGGTTTTAAAAAGTGATGTCATTTTGAGGAACACTACCCTAGCTTTTTCGATATGGCAACGAATTTCCTGCGAATGATCCCACTGTTCGTTTATCATGATACCTAGATATGAATATTGTGCAATTCTTTGTATTTGCTGATTATTAACCATCAACGACATAGCAAGAACCGGAAACTTGCTGATTACCATGTACTTCGTTTTGTTGATGTTAAGTTCGAAGCTGATTCGATTACTGACTTCGTTTATTTCTGTCATAAGATGTTGTAGATCCTTTAAGTTATCAGCCGCCGTATCGTCAGCATAACAAATATTATTTATTCGCTCCCCATTAAGCAGTATTCCTTCATCAGCCTCTTTCAGTGCCTCTTTAAAGATTTGCTCAGAGTATATATTAAACAATAGTGGAGACAAGACACAACCCTGCCTTACTCCACGCTCAACTGATATTGCTTTTGAACGCTCCCCTTCTACTTTAATAAAAACCACCTGGTTCCACTAGCGCTTGCTAATAATACGTAGATCCTTCCCATCTAGCGCAATGTCTTTCAGAACTGCAACCATTTTGAACACAGATATACGTCACAATTGACGTCTCTACATCCCTGAATCAAAACTTGCATCTTGTATATTCTTCCGTAAATGATTTTTACAAATGTTTTTAAAAGATGGCTAATTCTACGATATTCTCCGCATTTTTAGCGCATCCATTTTTTGGGATCGATATAAACTCAGACTTTAACCAGCTTGCTGGTATTCTGCCTATATCATAGATTTTATTGTAGATTACCGTAAGCCTCTTAATCCCAACCTCGTCTAAAAGCCTACGAAACTTCTCATCGGGAACGGTAGCTCTTTCATTTTTTAGTTGATTTATTGCAATAAGCACTTCATCGGTGGTAATACAGGACCCAAACAAGTCTATTGAGCATTGTGGTTGATCTAGTCTTGCAACAGCAAATTACTCTGTAATATAGTCTTGGCTTATCTTCAGTTTCTCCTTCTTAGCGATAAGAAGGTTTCCTTGGTAATCTAGTAAAAGTCCATTTGAATCTGTTCTCCGTTCCCTCCTCTCACGTTAAGTTTTTGATTTCTCGATAGATATTAAAGCTATCATACTTTCCCTGGAACTCCTCTATCTCTTTACATCTTTCTCCATTTCTCGTATCTTTAGCTGTTCGAATTTCTTTCTGTATTTATGTGTGTGTGTGTGTGTGTGTGGTATGCTATAGTTTCAGTTTCTTTTGTTACCTCTGTTTTTGTGTAACCGTCTTTCCACCATTAGTCTTAGAATATCTTCTGTCATCCATTCCTTTCTTTTATGTGTTTGTACTTAATTAGATATTTATCCTTTAGCCACCTTGATTTAATAATTTCTTTTCTATTTCAGATTCTGTGTCTTCGTTAAGCTCTATGTCACTGAGTTTTTTATTAATAACATTTTAAATTACGTTTGTTACATTTTCGTCTTTAAGTTGTCGCACATCGTATATGATTTTCTGTTTTCTTTTCAACTTTTTCAAAATAATTCTTAGTGCCAAATTTCAACCTTCTATGTCAAATAGTTTTGGAGAAAATCGGGTGTGACAGACAGACAGAGAGATGGACGGAGAGACAGACAGATGGACGAGCAGACGGCGAAATGATCTTATAAGTGTTCTGTATAAAACAGTAATAAAAACTTCCAGAACCAAGATATTTTAGTTGAAGTATTTTAAAAATATTGGCAATATTTTCAATTTTAGAGTATTTAATTGGAAAGAAATACCTGAATATTTAAATTCAATTATAAAAATTGTGTATGTGATACAAAACGTTTAGGTATTTCCTGAGTACGCTATAGTATAAATTTGAGAAGGCTTATAGCTAAGCATGTAGACGAGAAAAATTGTTTTGTTAACCTAATTTAACATCCCAGCCCACTGTTTTACTGTTCGAAACTTCCCACTTTTCATGAATCTATCCGTATCAGAATATACCACTTATAAAGGTCTTCACGTCATTGGGATGGAGAACCCCCACCAGGGCATCATGATCCGAGTTTATGTCAGCACTGGGATATGTTTTAACAGATACAACACTATTTCTAAGTATCTAGTGGGGACTTTTACTGGCAAAATGTGGTGGTAGGTTGAAGAAAGTGTTAGTGATAACTTAACCTATTTCTTCACTGAAAATGTTTAGTCGTTCGCCTCTGTTGTTTCTTTCACCTAGACTATATGATCCTATGGAAGTTCGTAACCTACCTCTTCCAATGTTAGCATTGAAGTCTCCCATTATGACTGTTACGTCTCGTTTTGGTATTGCTTTTAGGACTTCTGTTATTTGCCGGTAAAATTGCTCGACGTCTTCATCCTGTTTATCTGAAGGGGAGCATATAAAGACGTTAAGAGGGTTTTTGTTCTTATTTGGAGAAGCATTATTCTGTCTGAAATAGGCGTAAAATTTGTAACGCATTTATATGTAGCTTTGTCGACTATAATTCCCACTACATACTCATGTTTATTTTCGGCCGATCCTGAATAGTATATTTTGTAATTTTCCATGCTACAGTGACCTCAATCTGGCCATCTTACTTCGCTTATTCCCATAATGTATATACCAAGTCTTTTCATTTCTAAGATCTCATTATGCCTGGATTTTTACGTTCCAGGTGCATCTTTTGATGATTTTAGATGTGTTCTTTTCTATTTTAGCAACGTTCAAACTGTCCCTCCCCCCGGAGATCCGATTAGGGGACTAGAGACTCCGGAATTTTTCGCTCTGAACTTTGCCATTATGATTTTAAACTAGGTATATTCAATTTGAATCATTAATCCTGTGGTTTACCATTTACTTCTATATTCCCGTGCCATTGGCGACGTATGTACTGCATCCGCCTTTAGGGGCGATTTCTCATCCTGGGAATAAAAGAGTGCCCTATTGTGTTTCTTTTAATAAACCAACATACACTTTGATCCGTTACAATCTGTAGGATGAAACTAACGATTTTCATAACTTTGTACTAGAATAAAACAAACTTTCAGTCCCTACGTAGTAGAATTAAATGAAGTATTTACAATTTTTTATGCAGCATGTAAATTTCGACTACATTATTAACGTGAATAAACCTGTTCCTGATGATTTAAAAAATAAACCCTTTAATTGTTTACTCCGCGACACGATGCTCACGTAGGACACAGCATTATGGTACTTTCCGCACTCGTTAGGAAAAATAGTATTTTAACGTAGAAATTTACGATCACTAAAAATATATTTCGTTAACAAGATTATATTATTTACGATTACATTATGTAGATAAGAACATTTTCAATTCTAGAATAGTTTTTTTTACCATTTCCGGTGTGTATTTCTGTAGCAAATTTTGCATAACTCAACACAAAAATGGGTTAGGTTAAAAAATTGAGTTGTAAAAGATGTGAGTAGCGGATGGACCTACATTTTTTAAGCTATTTTGGGTTTTAACATATATATATATATATATATATATATATATATATATATATATATATATATATATATATATATATATGTGTCACATTAGAGGTTTTCATGGGTGACGGAATGTAGTACATTAAAATTCTGGGTCTCAATCCGTTCGTTTAACAAAGATTTTGAATCACGTGATCTGTCGAATAGCAGCAGCAGCAAGAGCACTTGAAAATGCCAAATAAGATTTTGGCGAAACGTCGTGCAAATTCATTGTTAAACGAACGGATTGAAACCCGGAATTTTAATGTATTATAGGTGTATATATATATATATATATATATATATATATATATATATATATATACATATATGTAGGATCCTACAGCTCGATGCCGCATCTCGTGAATAATACTGTCTCTCACTATGTCCATTATTCCATTGATCCATGTTAGTACTGGTCTTCCTTTGTTTCTTGTATTTGATGGAAATGCTCTTTTTGGCCATCTAGTATCGGGTATTCTTTTCACGTGTCCGTGCCAAATTAACTGTCTAGTTTCTATTCTTTCTGCTGTTATATGTATTCTTCCTGTCCGTCTTCTGATTTCTTCATTTTGGACGTGCCCCTATCTAGATATTCTACATGCTCTTTTTAAACAATTCATTTCTACCGCGTCTATCCTTTGCTTATATTTTTTGTCATTTGCCAGCATTCTGATACATACGTTAATATCGGCTCTACAATCGCCCTGTAGATTGTTAGTTTTGTCTTCATTTTTATCCGATTTGACCAAAGTAAAGAGTTTAGAATCCATACGCATTTTTACCCTGCGGAGTCCT
Source organism: Pachyrhynchus sulphureomaculatus (assembly GCA_019049505.1). Lineage (NCBI taxonomy): Eukaryota > Metazoa > Arthropoda > Insecta > Coleoptera > Curculionidae > Pachyrhynchus > Pachyrhynchus sulphureomaculatus. The sequence goes on along the minus strand of CM032448.1, from coordinate 80,582,496 downwards.
GTCCTTTATGTCTCTGTGCTGATCCTTTATTGGAAATTGATAATCCTTTGTTGGAAATTGCGCTTTCCAAGTACTTAAACTCCTCGCATCTAATTATTTCCCTCGTCTTCAAATCTGGTTCTACTTCAAATATATTTAAGATTTTTTTTAAATAGTTTATTCCACTTTGTTTATAAAAAAAGAAAAGTTTTCAATAATTTCCTTGATCAAACGAAAAGGAAATCCTTATACCTAAAGTTTTCTGAACATCACCTTTTTAAAACCCAATTATTGATTCGCGAATAGACAAAGTTTTCCCTAAAGTGCAAACTCGAGATATTTCGAATACATTACAGTTATATCATTTCTGCAACTTTTTCTTCTGGGATTTAAAAGCGTATTTCTATTTGAAATAATTTTTGTGTTTATTACAGATTTGCATTCTGAAATAATATTTAGAAAATCGATAAAATAATTTGCTCAGTACTTTTCTCTTATACACACCGTTGTAGAGTAGATACTGAATTTGACTTTCTCAGAATATCGAATAACCGTATATAATATACCAGGGCTGATAATTTGAGTTATACACACTACACAATTAAATATCACATACATTTTGGGAAAATGTATATAATTTTTATACTTACCGTAATAAATATATATTTTATATTTATTTCATCCTAATGTAAATATTAATATTATATTTAAATTATATGCGACGCATAATGAATATAAATAATATCTTCATTTCATCAATGTGTTTATAGATGTTATTTGCCACTCCATCCCAATCAAAATTTTAGAATGAATTTGAGACCCTGTAACTTTCTACAAGCGGGTGTAAATTATTAGACTAAAGACCACTCCCTCATCAATCCAGTAATAAACCTTTGATTTTATGCTGCTTTCTGACTTTATGTTTCAAATTTGTTGATTTAGGGAACTTTCTTAGTAATAGGGATATTTTCTCTGAAAAAAATCCCTCATGTTTGACAGACTGACAAGATGGGAGGTGGAACTATTACATCAGCCATTCTTTAGTTGTCGCTGTTGTCAAGTTAGATCTTAGAAACTGTTGTTTTATTTTGTGTTAAAGCCGTTTTTGCCACCTTTATTTTAATTTGTACAATTTTTTAGAGTATCAGTGTTATGTGCATTTTACCTTTTAATGTTAATATGTTGTTTTTAACTGCAATAATTTGTTTGTTTCTATTTTTTAATTGTGTTTTTTAAAAAGTACTAAATTCATTAGATACGGGAAAATTAGCAGACGTTTCACCTAAAAAAAAAGTTTTGGTTCCGTGTTTGTTGCAAGGGTAAGAGCAAGAACATGTAGGCTCAATATTTTTCAAAAACCAGTCAGCAGGATCAAAGTTTTGCTTGAAGCTGAAGAAGATCTTGACTCCAACAGACTTGAAAAATGCGGCCGAAAATCTAAACTGAGTGCGCGAACAAAAAGAAAACTTGTAGAAATGACCAAAAGAACCAACATGCAAAGACCTCTCTAAAAAAGTTACGAAGTGGAACTATCGCCGTCCAATGTAAGGAGGCGACTTTGCGCAGGTGGGCTCACAGCACGAAGACAACGAAAGAAGACGCCTGCAATGGCTAAAAAGAGACTTGTATGGGCCAAGGAAATGAAGACCAAGTTTGAAAATGGCTGGAGCCTTATGGAATAAGTTACATGGAATAATTTGTTATTTCTTGCCGGTGCAAGGATGTTTAGGTTATTTGCAACGCCAAAACAAAAGTTCCAGCTGGTCCTTGCACACTTAAATACATAGCTACATATATAAGGAATGTCTTTTATTGTAAGTGGTGTTTTTCTGACAAATCAATTTTTTCAATTGGTAAAGAATGTGCACAGTACGTACGCCGTACTAAAGATAAGCGTCCCATCAGTAGTGCATTGCACAAACAGGGAAGCATCCAACATCGGTAATGGTGTAAAGTTGCATGTTTGCAAAGCGCACAGGTAGTTGTACATTTTAGAGGGTATAATGAGGCAGGACCAGTGTAAAAAAGTACTACGAACCAGAGTAATTTCGCAACTGACTGACTGATTTCCAGATGGAAATTGTGTGTTCACGCAAGACAGAGCATCCTGCCACAAAGCAAAATCAGTCTAATCATTTCTGGAACAGAGTGGCATAGAACATGGCCTGGAAATAGTCGGAATCAAAGCCCGATTGAAAATTTTTGGGCAACTGTAAAACGAAAGTTGAAGAAGACGACAATAACCACAAAAAATGAGTTAATATCGGAACTAATAAAAACATAGCATAAAGTCTAATAATTTGCACATGTCTGTATGTGTTTAATGATCAAACGCGGACTATTCAAACCAAACTATTTATGATTGATGCTTATTTATCAACATTTTTTAACAGATACTGAGAGGACTGTCTCATAGTGAATATTTTTTCGCGTACCTTAATGTTTGAAGTTATAATGCCAATTAAGGTTTCTTGAGATTAATTAAACTGAAATTTAAAGTAAAGAGTCAGATTTCAGAGATTTTTAAAAAATATTTTGCACTATTCTGTAATGATACCTTTTAATTTGTAATAGTAAAAAAACTATATTGAGGCGCGGTGGTTAAGGAACAAGAAAATACAGCAATTTTTTGGGGGAAAATATATGTACAACTTTAAAAATAAAAGAAAAGAATGAATGAATGATGATTACAAGAATAAATATGAAAATAACTGTGATTTAAGAGTTGCACAGCTTTCAAAAAAACCAAAATTTTTTAATTTTAAATTCCAACATTCCTGGATATTATATAGTATTAAAATACTGACTTTTCTTTTATAAAAAAAAAGTTTGCTTTCTTAATGCACAATAATTTTAACTACTTGAAAGCCAAATCCGAAAAATTATTTTGTCCTCACAGCCCACATTGTGCTGCTGAAGTTGATTAATTTTTCCCAAGGTTAAAAAATAAAGATGCAGTAATATATTTCCGCATTTGTAATAGCTGTAATAATATATGTTTACTGAATATTACATATTGAGAATTTTTGCTTAATCCAAGTACCACAAGTCCGTATTTTAATTGATAGGTACTGTTTTGTACGATATAAGGGAAACTTTTAAGTTTACTTAGTTCGGAAACAAAAAAATATTTTTCTATGTAACTACCATCTATACTAATACCCCTTAGTCCAGTATTTCTCGAGTTGTTTCATTCCAGCCAAAAAAAAAATTATTCGAGCCGCATAGAGGATACTACAATGACTTTAAACCCAACATCTGAGGAAAAAAAAACATTTGAGCAAAAATAAATAATAGGACGCTAAATCAGGGCTAGAGGGTGGATATTGTAACTCGGTGAATCAACAGCTTTCGGTAATGTTTTGAACCGTATGAGCCTTGAAGTTTTAGTTCTTCATGAATTTTCTGATGGACTCTTTTTTCATATGCTCAATAAGCAAAATTCCTTAGCAGTCCCAAAAAACACTGGCCATTACTCACCTTTCAGAAGACGACTAAATCTTCACCTTTGCAGGTGGAGAGGTCTTACAAACGACTCCTGCTTCGAGAAAATATTCCAATGAACACCCAAGTCACGCCACTGTGACAAAACAGCTTTCTAAGCGACCAAATCTTCTGCGCTACTTTAAGAAGTTTAAAGATCCATCGTACAGAAACTTTCACACTCGTAATACTTCGGATCCTCCAGCTTCTTTAAAAACCACTGAATTCTTCATTCGTTATTCTGACAGCAGCAAATCCGCACTAAGCCTGATAGTTTCCTCACTTCTTGTCTCAACCGGTTTTCCTAATCTGGGGTCACCCTGAATTGAGTCTAAGACACATCGAAACTGTTTAGATCAAAATTTTGCTTGAGAATAAATTAGGCCATCATAGCTATACACCTAGAATAGTTTTTCATAAATAACTTTTGGTGCACTTTCCACTTTGGTGAGAAACTTCATCACTGTTCGATACTCCACATTAATTGAAATTATTTTTTGGAAAAAAAATCCTTCAATTTTGTTTAGATTGAGTTTTAACAAATATCTATTAGAGATATCTACCAAACTCTACAATGTACAGCGACAGCTCGTATTCTTGAAAAAATGTATTTCGAGAGCATTTTTTGCCATCAATGTATTCTATGGTGTGCCAATAACGGCGCAATTACCTTAGTAAGTTGTACAATCGACTTCTGCATCAATAATCGCCTGGCATGCTACTGACGAGATTTTTTGCAATGATCTCCAAATTTTTCGAATCTCGCAAGACAACTAAGTCATCTGAGCTTTCTCTTCACAAGGGACCAAACGTTTTCAATAGGGTTGGCGTCCGGCGATTGTGAGGGTCACTCTAGTATTTTATCGTGGGCACAAGCGAGCCGCTTCGCGACGTGTTTTTCCCCAGCAAAGTTTTCTTTAACGTGCCTCGGAATTTGACATCACGGGCACGAAGATATTATCGAATGGTCTCATGGGATTCATTTAAAACCCGATTTTCTTAATTTTGCCGCTCGTTGACGTCAATTTTGGGTCCCGTCAAAACAAAGGCATGATTCGTTTTTGACTTTCGGAGTGACTTTGCCTACCAAGCCACGTTTTGGCAAGTCGTCGATATTTTTCGTCTCGGTAAAATGATTTGCCCACTTCTTAACAAAGAACAACGACTTAGCGGCCGCGGAATATGTCCTTTTAGGCCCCTTTGAATAGGTGCAAAGAAAGACTGCCATTAACTGAAGCGCAAACAAGTGAATCATTTTAGATTTTACGTGATGTCGACGAAAGTTCAAAATCGACCGATACTTTTACTAAAATGCGTCGTAGACAAAGGTTCCCTCTACCGATTTTTGATTGAATCGCATCTATCAAAAATGAATTATTATTCTTACTGGAAATAGTGTAGTACTACTGTTTATTATTGGCTGACATGGTTTTAAATGGTAAAAATGATGAATTGGTAGTTACAGTACTTATTTCATTTGCTGTTAAATGAAAACAGCATAAATTGCAATCGCAATTGGTATTACATAATATCACACAGTATATTTTTTTGCTGTGAATTACTCATTACAATTACAATTACTTTATAGATTATTATTTCAGGTAGTACTGAAATATACACACATTAACATACATTTGCCATCAATTTTTCTAAAGTATCAAAACTAATTATTTCATTAAAAAAATCATTCAAATAACTTAGTTTTATCCTAACTATAGGATATTCCCTTTTATATAAAAATATTGGTGAATTGCCATTTGGACTTGCGCAATTAGTGTTAAGTACTATGATTGTCTATAAAATAAAAAATGTTTGTTACGGGACCATAAAATGATCAGCGACTTCACTAAACACACTCCAAATGAGTTTTCAATAAAAGAAGTAAGAGCTCAGATTACAAACATGTCTAGTCTGATACTGACTCACTAGGCTATTCAGACCAACCAGTATAAGACAAAAAGTTCCATGTGACGTGTAAATATCTTAAGATCCAATATGTATTTTCACATTTTTCCTTAGTCAATAATGTATAATAGTTATAGCATTCTAGCTACATAATAGCCAATAAATCAATCTAATACAATCTAAAATATAATGGTAAAACTTTAAAATAAATATTTACTACCCAAATTTTGTTTAATCATATATAAATAAAATATAATTATTTTGTCTTGGTACCTTCACAACTTTCAACAAAATAAACCTTCACATTTTGGCGATCAAATAGTTTTTTTTATTTACCAAATAAAATATCAAACGTAATGCACTCGTGATAATTTTCGCTCAACCTACACTTTATGGGGTCTACCATAGAATGTTTTCAAAGTTTTTTGACCGGTACTTTTCCATTTTTTTAAAAATACTACTAAGAAAAATGTACGTAAGTATGACATCGTATATATTTTTGAACTCGTATTCTCAGAAGCTTTCATTTGACACCCCACTCGATGACCTGGTAAATTTTTATTTTTTCATTTCCGACTACACCCCCAAATCAAACCCCCTATATCAAAATTTAACTTTCAAAACTGCACAGCTATGAATGAGCCATCAATTTATATATTTGTGCGAAATTTCAACTTCCTATGTCATATAGTTTCGGAAAAAAATCGGGTGTGACAGAGAGACAGAGGGACAGACGGATACCGAAGTGATTCCATAAGTGTTCCGTACAGAACACTAATTACATCTTAGTGCAAATGTCAAAATACAAAAAACAAACTTAAACCAAAAACAGAATAAATTAAGAAGAAATATGAGAATGCTATTCGAAAACAAAAAAGATATTTTTTTAATACATAAAAAAACTTTTGAGAAATATTTGTTCGTGTTTTTTATATATTTTTCAAAGGCAAAATTTCTGTGTTAATAATAAAAAAATTGTTTGAGTTAAGCGCTTTTATTTTACTATTTCTTTTTTTATGAAAGCATATTTTTTTATTAACCCTAATTAATAACTTTTTTACATCAAAAACTTTTAATTATGTATTGGGTATTTAATTTTGTGAGATAGGGTTGTAACTTTCAAAGGCCTCAGAAAATGTGATACTTTATTTATTTAAGACTGTTAAATATAACCATTTTATTTGATAGCTATTAAATGTTCTTTGAAAATTTATAAAGAATCGTTTCTATAATTTCTACCATTTTTAGGATTTTACCGAACTCATATCATGCTAGCCTGAATGTGCCTATTCAGGCTAGCACATTGTATTGAAATACTTCTTATTAAAACTAGTTTTTTAGTGCCAATTTAGATCAAAACGGGAAAATTGACCTAATAAATATGTTTAATATACAGTTTATATTAAATAGAAACTTTAAATACTATTACGTAGAGTATATTTAAAATATCAAATTAATTCGTTTTAAATAAACTGTACATATTTCCATTTTTTATTCCCCTTGTTAAACAAGAGTATTCTATTCGTGGAAAAAAATCATCCTCCGAGATTTTTGCATTTCTTCACGTTTCACGATCTCTTAATCAAGAAAAAGATCTTATCATAAGTTATGTAATATAAAAGTTTTACTAATTTATTATTTATTTTTATTAAAATCGGCTTATACTCTAGCCACACACTAATGGTCTACTCTGTATATCAAAATGTTGTATCAAAAATGAACAGTTTTTCTATAAATAGTTTTTTACCTCTCGACTCGGAAAATAATAAATTAAAAAAAAAGAAGTACTTTACAACATGATGGTCGCCTCTCCCGTGAAGGTAATGCTAAACCACCCTTAGTATCATGCCTAGTAAAGCCTTCTCACTTCTGCCGTTCAAAACCTGCATTTAACTGTAGGGTCCCGTTCTCTGTGGAACATTAAAAAAAAGGCAAAAGAGGGAGGGTCGCCTACGTCAGTATCGGATATGGCACTTCAAGAAGTATTTTACAATAAAAGTATAAAAAAATCTCTCTTAACATTATTTCCTGAACAGGCCTTAATTGCATCAATTATAATTCTGACCAGTTAAATTTTGATCAAATTGTCATAAACTAAATAATACATTTAAAAAAAAATCAATAAATTGTTTTCCCAGTACTTATCTTGCGAATACGTTGTTCGGAAATAAATACTGAAAAAGAACAGCAAAAGAGGGGGTTAAGAGATATTTACAACTAAAGCCATTCCTCTATATATAATATTTTTGTTAAAAATGAAAATAATAAAAAGAATTACATAATTTTCAGATTTCTCCACTCTTCAAACCCTGAATAAAAAGTATAATACGATGTATGAAAAAGCAAACGCGTGCACACCCTGCCATGTCCCTATACCTTCATTTTATAACTAAAAATAATTAAAATTAAAATAGGAACATTATTTAGCCAAAAACTAAGAAAAGTTCACATAATAACATTGATCATATACAAAATTCATCGATCCTCACTCATTTTACCACTTTCTCCTTCAGCGATATCGCCAAATAACTATATGTGCCATACCTACTTCAAGTATTATATGAGTAGCAACTTTAAAATCAATATCTTAGTTCGTTCGACCGTTATCATGCCAACAGACCGACAGATAGACTGATAGACCAAAACATGAAGAAAGGTAATTTTTTTTTTCTCTTTACTTCCCTTTAGCAAGGCCATGTCAAAAATTAAAATGATTTGACTAAAAGCTTTTTTTTCTATAAATCTTAGTCCTTTAAAGTAGTATTCAGAAAATAAAAAAGTTCTATGGTGCAATTTTTAAAAAAATTTTATGACTTACCAGATTAGGCCACCAGTTTCATATACAGCATACTCCCAAATTTTCATATTTATTTGCACAATTATTTAACGAAAAAGTCGCGCACTTTGACGACCAAGAAGCAAACTGATTGCATTTCTCCACCCTAAAGGCAAGCCTTAAGGATGCAGATTATTTACAACCTAGCCTTTAATTTCACATTATAGCACAGAGAGAAAAGTCTATTCTATAAGTGAAAAAAAACCCTCGTTCTACGTTCACTTCTAGGCTGACCGAACGACGGTTTACGGAATACCAACTTATTTTAGCCATGTGAAGTTTGTTGCATAACCTGAAAAAAAATCGTAATATGACGTCCTTGATGGTATTGCTCCACTTGTCTCATTTTATGGCATGGTACTCATAATATAATATTCTTACTAGTACACAAGAAAAAAATAAAATACTTAACACATTATACTACCAGAAAGATAAACCGTTTGTAGAGATTGGCTTGGCTGGGGCTATAAGTAGCACCCCGCCACCACAGCTATGAAAATAATTCTAGAACCACTACCCCTAGAACTTCGAAAAAGTGAGGTTCTCAATAGTGCCTATTAAATGAGGACAAATGAGGAATTCAAACAACAACCTTCATAATTTTGTCACACAAGAGTTATGGATATAAACAACGACGAACTCTTGGAAAAGCAAAGTATATTTCGAAAAAGCATACAGAATTGGTTGCCTACTGCGAGCGCAGTAGGCATATCTCCAAAAATGGCCAAATGGAACTTTAGCAGCCACTATGGACAAATGCAACATTCCAGACAGGACTTTACGCAAGACAATCATGTGTATTCACGAGAATATTAGACGGGAGTATCGCAATCAAAAAATATTTTTTCCTTCACATAGTCAAGCTTCTCTAAAGACTATTTTTCGGGCCAACTTCAAGATAACGGGGGAGTGTAGACGTGATCTATGAGAACTGTCCACAAAGTTGAACTACTTTGAGTTCCAGAACATTCTAGGATCAGAGGTAAAGAAAAAGCAAATGAAATAGTAAGATCCGGAACTACAAAACCCTACAGGGTTCCAAACTCAGCGTTAGATATACCAAAACATGTAGTAAAATCGTATATAAGCAGATAGTCATATCAGCAACATCTAAATCGTTCGCTCACAGCATCGGGCCAACGACATGCAAGATGCTCTTCTAAGAAACTAACAAATGACGTCCTACGTTTAACAAGGGGCCAGACAAAACTAGTAGTGCGACTGATCACCGGTCATTGTGCCTGAAGAAATATTTACAGAAAATAGGAATCCACAATTGTCCCATAACATGCAGACTATGTAATGAAGAGAAAGATTCCCCTGCGCATATCCTATATGACTGGTTTGGTAATATACAGCATGATGAAAAATTACCACGTTTTAAAGGAACCACGCTCCTGTAGTCAAGAGACGGGAGCACCATAAACAGACACAATCAGCTATCCCGCAAACAACCAACCAAATTTTTTTTTCTACTATGAATTTTTCGAAAATTATAGTTTAGTGTCAAAGTAAATAGGATAGAAAAGAACCTATTAAAAATGATTAACATTTATACACAAAAGGAAAAAAATCTGTAAAGCGATTTACTCATAACTAATACTATAACAGGTACTGAATTTCAATCCAAGTGCTAGAACACGATATTTTAAATGATACATATTTTGTAATAAAAATATTAATCACAAAAAGTAGTTCAAGAGAAAAAGGGCATCAGAGATATTTACGAATGAAACCTCAAATTCATATTAACATTAAAAATAATCAAAAAATAACGCAATTTTCAGATTCTTCAAACCTGAACAGAACGAAAAGGTAGTATAACACAATACATATGAAACAATCCACTCTTTCGCCTTCTTAAGCCGTTATGTGATTAACTATAAATAATTTAAAATAATGAAAAAATACTACAATTTTCAAATTCATTGATTACAATAAGACTCAACAGAATTTACAACACAATATAAACGAAACCTCTCTAGTAGCCTCTCTACCCCTTTAATCTCTTATATGTCTTACTATATATAATTATGCTTAAAATATACTCATTATCTTTGTCAAAAACCAAGAAAAAACTCTCATAATAATATTCAAGATATACAAATTTTATCAGCTCCCATCTCCTAAATGCGCTTCTCTTTAAGATATATCGGTTAAAAAATTTAATTCTATTCCTACTTGAAGTGTTTTATATACACACATTTCAAACTTCGTTCAAGAAAAAGGCAAGACAAGAATCTCGGAGATGTTTTTTATAAATTCTCTTTAGCCAAGGAAACAAAAATAATAAACAAATATTAAAAATATTTCTGGAAGTTTCATCAAAAAAAAGATGTTCTAAGAATATATACAATTCAAGAGTACTATGAGCCACCTTTCTCGTGTAAACTTTGACCATTGTGCACAACGTCTCTTTCCTGTATTATTTAAAACAAACTTAAAAAAACTTCTAGGAAAATAATAAAAAAAACTATCCTGTAAAATACGAACAACACAGTTTAAATGGAGGGTCATTTAATTTTAACAGGATTATCGTTAGGTAATGTTCTTGTCAATGTGGACTATTAGCAGGTTATATTATGGGTTTATTATTGGCTAAAATTGAGGCAAATTTGAATATGCCGAAAACAAAGTTAAGTGAGATTTCATTTAGTATATAAATGCTTATTGAAATAATATATATATATATATATATATATATATATATATATATATATATATATATATATATATATATATATATATATATATAGTAACATGTGAAACTTGCCCGCACGTTGTGGTGTCATTTTGTAGCCTATGAAAAGGTGTTTAATTGCGCCCCACGTAGACTGCGTCTTTTTGTACGGTGTTAACTCGCCCGCTTTTTGCGGCGTCTTTTTGTACCCTGTGAAAATTGTTTTTCCCACGCTTGGGCGCAATTTTCTTGCAACCTCTTTTTAATTTCTGATAATGAATTGAGTGAATCCTGATTTTAAAAGAACTAGAGAAATTAATCACACACTAGCTCAGTTTTCCTTGGCAGAGAGATATGGGTAAGAGATAATTTTTGTACGTCTTTTTGGAATTATTTTTTATTTTTAAAAAGCCTCAGCTGTACGACTTTTGGGCACCATTCATTTTAAAATAGAAAGGATCTAACTTCAACTAAAAAAATGAAAAAATACTGAAAGGGTGTACAGTTGTTAAATAAAAAAACAGTTTGGTACAGCCGTCATTATCCTGAAAAGTAAGATAGGTATTCAGTGAGACACTAGCTTTAATCAACAAAAAGAAAATTTATTCATGATTTTAAAATAAAAGTTCTAACCTCTGCGGTTTTAAGGATTACAAAAAAAATTCTAGCCTAACAGGTAGTTATTATTATTAGAGTCCCTAAATCGGACATTCTACTTCTAAAACCTGACTACACCCGAAATCGAAGAATCGTGATTTTCACTTCACGTTTTGTCAGTTCAAATTGCTGTAAAAACACTTATTTGCGGGAATAGGTCTATTGATGAATGTTCTGGTAACTTACTGTTTTCATATGGGCTTCTAGGCCTTCGATGGAACACAAAACCGATTTCACACTTTTGGGAAGAGCCTACTTTGGCTACCCCATGTAGAAAACACTCAGAGCCCACTACGGCTTTACGTTAAAAAAAAACTCGTGCTTTACTTGGCTCTCGTAAATATTGTCTTGAGCCTCTACTGCGGCTCGGTCGAAGTAAGCCTGGCTGCGGCTCGGTGATAGTCAGCCTTCACTGCGGCTTGGTGGAAATTAGCCAAGATTCCTGTCCTCTGGACCCTTAAATAAGCCGTGGGCACTCTCTCGGTAATATGGCGACGCCGGAACCAAAACTCCGGATACAAACATTTGACCAATCCCGGCGTACCACAAATTCGATGGATTCGGTCGGCAACCCGCACTGCACACTGTACCACGCGGCTAGAAAATTCCTGAGTAATACACTGCTCGATACAAAAATGAAAAGAAGTACATTATAAAGCGAAAAATCAGTAACATTACATGGTCTTAAAATCTAGGAAAAAATGAATGTTACATTACCCCCTTCCAAAAAGAAATAGACTACACTAGTCTATTAAACTAAGGCTACTTATGAAAAGGTACAAAGTGGTACACTATCACTTAATACTAAGGTCAGAACTTAAAACAAAATTACAAACTTCGGACCTTACTACTAGACTTAATTCAATTAAGCACTAATATTAAGTACAATGAAAACCAAATGAAAATCTTTGCATGTACACAAGAATCTTATAACTAGACTTAACTTAATTAAGCACTAAGGTTAAGTACATCAAAAAGTAAATAAAAATCCTTGCATGAACATAAGAAATACCTTTCTAAAGTAACAATCGCGGTCTTCTTATATAAAAGAATCAGCTCTGTTATTGTTACCAAAACAAAAAAAAATATAACCTTGTCTAGACTCTTGTCTAAATCAAAAGAAGTGAACTGAAACAAAATATGAACACCCCCTTTAAAATAGTTTAAGGATTGTCAGAAAATTTTCTATTTCAGCAAAAGAAATTTAGAAAAATTCTTAAATAAAGAAAAATAAAAAACTGATTCTAGTGCAAACACTTACACTAAAAAGAAAAAGTCTTGTCAGACCATTTAGCACAAGGCCAAAAAAAAATATCTGGATAAATATCCAGACAAACGTTCGGGAAAAATCGCTATCAATGCTCTAGCTCATCGCTAAGAGAACATTCCAAATCTAGTATCACTACTAGTCGCACTCAGAAAATAATCGCACTCTACATCGCAATGTCGACGTCCTGAGACATCCAGACATGCAAAAATCGCCAGGGAAAACGCTCTGGTTAATCGCCAGAAAACACGTCAGCTCATCGCCAACAAAACACTCTGGTATATCGCCAGAAAAAAACCCGGCTCCTCGCCAAGAAAACACTCTGGTATATCGCCAGAAAAAAGCCTCGGCTCCTCGCCAAGAAAACACTCTGTAAATAGTCCTCGACTACACAAAGTCTGCGTTCTAAAAGAAACAATCTCGCCATTAACATAGTGAGCAGCTATAAAAGCTAACAATATCACTATAGGCACAGTGAATAGCTATAAAAGCTAAAATTCACCCTAAACACAGTGAATAGCTATAAAAGCTAAAATTCACCAAACTGAATGATCCTGCTTCAAAAAGCAATGTTCACTAAGAATAGAATGATTAGTCTGCGCACAACTAACATTCTAGGAAACATTCCCAATATAACTGTATGAGACAGCAAGTCTCGAAATAGGACCTCCCTAAAGTCATAACCCTATATATAGGAGTCCATAAGCAAAACGACTCAAAATCACGCATTTTGAGCACATGCCCTCAGGCAACCAACATACACCGAAATATATACAGAAATATATACAGAAATATATACAGGAGTTCAAATCCCAAACTCTTGGTTATGATAACTCCATACTGAGCTTGGTGAAAGCGCTTAGCAAAAGCTAATCAAATCTTCGGCACATCGCACCAAAGTGACAAATCTGCCTAGAAACATGAGCCAGAACAAACGCCCTCCGTCATTCTTCAGGGTGGCTATACAGAGATATAAATCTTAACCAGCATTGCGCCTCTTCAAGTTGCATGAAGAACCCTCGTGTACTGGTCTCGCCCTGGAACAACAACGAAAAACATTCAATCCATCCCACATAACAGGAGACAAACACCTCACTACGATATACTGAAAGGTGGAGACAATAAAATACGGAAATGGTGACCCTGGTGTCCACCAACAAAAGGGAGTAGATTATAGCATCCACTAAACTAAAACGGTGTCTACCACACCACCATAAGTCAAAAAAGAATTTAATCAATAGGGTGTTCCGAAACACACTACTGCCAACAGCCTGTCACCACTAATAGGCTAATTGGAGCTGAGGTCGACTACAGTAGCTAGGCTCTCCTTTGGTTCAAATAGAAATAACCATTGGGTAACAAAACCCCTAAAGGTCCCAAAGGTCAAACGTTCACCCCCCATAGACTACCCTTCCAATCAGTCTGTTCCTCAGGAAGACTAACTTCCTGCCAAACGTCGTAACGGCATCTGTTAGCACCCGGTGCATCACAGCCTGTAAAAACAGATAACTCATGGGATACAACCTAAAAGGTTTACAAGGTTGACTTAACCAAGCTTCTAACGGAAATTTCCAAAAAACGAAAATGAGCTTAAAAAGCTACTTGAAGTAAAAATTTCTCAATTTTTCGGTGGCAACGCAACAAAACTTTTGAAGACGACAAGAGCTTTTCCAGCTTAATCAGAAACAAGAAGAAAACATCATTGACAGCTAAAATATTCGATCATGGTGTTAATCGTCTCCCTAGACAATAGCCTCTAGAAGAAACTGCTACAGGTATCAGGCATAACCGTTTTCTGTCAGCCCAAACTTCTAGATTACCTCTTGGAAATCTAAAAATTCGGTTAGGAATCTTCCTTCACTGCGCTTAGCCTCTCTTGACAAGGTTCTCATCTCGGTATCAGATTTTGATCATTTCTTTGTGAAACGACTGTCTTACTCTGCTCTCATCTCTTGTAAATGATCAGCCTTTAGTTCTCCTGCAGGACTTCAATTTCCTATCAATCTGATAGTATACCGAAAAAACTCAACATACGCCTATGAGTCCATGCAAAAAAAATTTTAAAAAAATTAGTGACTCAAAGGTAACGTTTAAACGGCTCTGACAAGAATAAAGTATACCCTCAGTTCGTCAATTCAGAAGAAGATCTAAATCAAAATAATCCAAGTCTTAGACTTACTGGATAAACCAAAATCAATTTACTCTTAAATGCACCCAACATATACCACTAAGGTAATAGAAATACACCCACTCGGGTAACAAACTTTGAAATTGCTCATAAAAATTTTGACTCTACATCACACTACACGAGCTACATCTTGCGCTTGTCCTAACTCAAGATCACCTTGGATTGCCTCTAATCAAAATTTCGCTTCCAAGTGTCAAGAACTGGATATTATTTGGGGTCATAAGCAAATCAAATCCCGCGACCACCGACATACCAGTCTTATGATATATCCTGAGTGTGACTCTTTCGCAAGCTCGCAACAGCTGAGTCGATGCTAAACATCAACTACAATCAACCTAAGTTTGGATATGATCAGTACCCAAAACCTTAGCATTAAACAACAAAAGTAAGCTATTCTCTGCTCAACTTTTATAACAGTCAAAAAAAAAACGAGGTCGTCACCTCTACAGAGCAACATCAAAAAAAATAAAGTTAAGCAATTAAGATAATGTAAATATAAATTATTCTTCTTCTGACAAACTTTCATTAGGGTTAGGTTCATTGAATGGTTTTAAGTCTTTAATATGCCATTGTCCTACTTTAGTCCCATCTAAATTAACCAAACCATAAACTAAATCTGAAATCTTTTCTCTTATCACGCAATGCACATACTTAGGTACTAACTTAGATGTGAATTTATCAGCTGCACGGGAAAGAATTTTATTTTTTCGCCAAACGTGATCACCTATTTTAAAGGAAAAATCCCTTTTTCTAAGGTTGTAAGACTTACTGTTCCGTTCATAAGCCTTATGTATCTTACTACGCACGTCGGTGAAAATATCTTTTAAACCCTTTAAATTTTCGGCGTACGCACCCCTGTTACCCGGAATTATTTCGCTGTCAACATTGACATCCAAATCTAAATTTTTATAATACGATCCGGATAGAGGTATATGTCTGCCGTAAACTAAGAAAGACGGTGTGAACCCTGTTACTTCGTGTCTTGCGGCATTTATTGCTTGTTGGATTTTGGAAATATTGCCATCCCAAGTGTCATGTGAATCAACGTAACTTCTTAAAGCGGTCCCGATTGTTCGGTTATTACGTTCGACAAAATTACATTGTGGAGAGTACACGGGATTAAAACGGATATTAAAACTATAAGTTTCACTTAGGCTCTTAAAAAACTCTTAGAGGTAAACTGAGTACCGTTATCGCATATTAAGAGCGATGGAACACCGTGGATTAGAAAGACATTATTTTCCAAAATTCTCTCTATATGTCCAGCTTTAGAGCTTTTCAAAGGAAATAGCATGGTATACTTTGTAAACCAGCAAGAAACCACGAGAAGCCATTTATTTCCCTTTTTTGAACGTGGGAATGGGCCTACTAGATCAGCTGCTATGACTTGAAAAGGGTAATTAACCGTTTTCTCTTTTCCCATCAGTCCCATAGGTAGTGCATTTGGAGATTTCTGCGCTCCACATACTTCACAAGTCCTCACAAACTTTAAGATATCAAAACGCATTTTTGGCCAATAATACTGTTCCTGAACCCTGTGAAGAGTTTTATAAAAACCAAAATGACCAGAAGTAGGAGGAGTGTGACACATGTCTATAACTTCCTCTCTCTGTGGTTTAGGAACTAGTATTTTCCACTCGGGTACATTAACTTTTAAAGGCAACTGGTTTGGGATAAATTTGTACACGAAATCATTTTCCACCTTCCACTGCGGAAAATTTTGAGGAAATTCTTTAATTTGCTGCCGCAAATTATCGTACCATGGATCAATGCGATCTACATCAACTGTATCAATTCTTACGCCAATCTGTGCATTAAGACTGTTTTCGTCCGCTGTATGATCTGGGATTCTTGACAAAGCATCAGGAATAACATTGTGGACTCCTTTTCTATGAATTAAATTAAATGTATGTTGTCTCAGCCTAATCGCCCAACGCGCTAGTTTGCCACTAGGGTTTTTAATAGAATTAAGCCACAATAAACTATAATGATCTGTTATGACCGTGAAAGGAACACCTTCTATGTAAGGTCGAAACTTTTCGATGTTAAAGAGTACTGCTAAACATTCTTTTTCAACAACCGAATAGTTACGTTCAGCCCTTGATAAAGTTCTACTGGCATACGCTATCACTCTTTCCTCACCATTGATTTTCTGTGTTAGGACGCCCCCTAAACCGGTATTAGAAGCATCACTATAAATATAAAACTGTTGGGAAAAATCTGGTTGGGATAAAATTGGAGCTGAAACCAATAGCTCTTTAATCTTTATAAAAGATTCTTCGGCTGCCTTTGTCCAATCTATCGATTGTCCTTTTTTTCGTCCTTTCAAAAGATCATTAATAGGTGACAACAAGGTAGAAAAATTATCAATAAAACGCCCCCAGTATTAGTAGGTCTCGCATAATTAACCATGCTTGCTACTTTATCCGGATCGGTACGCAAGGAATTTGAGCCTACTATATAGCCTAAAAAACTTTAGAGAAGTTTTGAAAAAATCACATTTCCTCAAATTTATCGTCAGTCCGGCCTCTTTCAATTTATTTTTTACTTCTTTAAGTAAGCGAATATGCGATTCGAAGTCTTCCGATGTTACTAAAATATCATCGAGATAGGTAAAAATATGTGGCTCATATTTCGGACCAAATATAGCGTCCACTAAACGTTGCTGAGTTTGAGCAGCGTTCTTTAGACCAAACGGCATAGTGACGAACTGAAATAGACCTCGGCCTACTACTGCAAAAGCGGTCTTTTCCTTAGAGGATTTGTCCAAAGGAATTTGCCAGAAAGCCTTTCTAAGGTCTATCGAAGATACATACTTAGCATTCCTGAGTGATGTCAAAATTCTGTCGATGTTCGGTAATGGATAGTTATCAAATTTGCTGACCTCGTTGAGCTTTCTTCCGTCAAAGCATAGACGATACTGTCCATCGGCCTTTTTCACCAATAAGATTGGAGAACACCAGGGACTGTTTGATTCTTCAATCACTCCGAGTTTTCAACATTTCGTCTAACTCTTTATTTAATACTTTTGACATGTACGGAGACATGGCGAAGGGCCTTGTCTTTACAGGACTGGCATCAGCCGTATCTATAGACATGTTGATTTTATTCGTTCGGCCTAACCTATCTTTACTACTTATTTCTTTGAAAGAGCTTATTACTTTTTCTGCCTTTAAGCGTTCCGTCCGCGAGAGATCATCTAGGGTACATAGACGCGAGAAAAGGTTTTCTAATGAACTTTCTGAATAACAATCTTTAAAACTTGTATGAGAATTGACTTCTAGGGACTGTGGATACCACGAATTATCTTTAAAATTTACTGAAATTCCGAATTTTTGTGCAAAATCACATCCTAAAACCAAAGTATGTGATAGAGAAGGTACTACTAGAGCAGAGATTACTAAACAATGACCATTGCAGACTAGCGGCAACTCAACCGTACCTAAAACTTTTAGACGGCTGCCATCTGCAGTGGTAACACTTCTATTTTTGACATGGCATATTTTTATACTTAAACGACTTAAAATTTTAATACCATTCTGACCTACAACGGAGGCATTTGCCCCAGAGTCAAATAAAGCCGAGAAATGGGCACCTAATAGATTTATCTTGATATGCGGTCTGCTATCTGAATATTTATGCACGAATAAAGGAGACATGTGACCATTTGGAGAAGCAGGAGTTTTAACTTGAGAAGGAGAATTTTTATTAGACTTAAAAAAAATCAGAAACTTTTTGTAACCATTTAGTCCAATCTGATCTATTGGAATATTTTTGTCCATCCGTGTTTTTAGAACGTTTTGGATTAGGGGCTATACTGCTAGCGTGAGCTTGTGACTTAGCCGAATGTTTAGAGGCTTTTTTGTTGGACTTAGTATATCCGCCTCGGTAATATACCGTCCTTACTCGTTTTTTGTACATTTGGGGCATGATGCTAGTCTCACAC
>CM032448.1:80421125-80563455 GCA_019049505.1 Pachyrhynchus sulphureomaculatus | reverse complement strand
GCATCATGATCCGAGTTTTGTCAGCACTGGGATATGTTTTTACGATACAACACTATTTCTAAGTATCTAGTGGGGACTTTCACTGGCAAAATGTGGTGGTAGGTTGAAGAAAGTGTTAGTGATAACATAACCTATTTCTTCACTGAAAATGTTTAGTCGTTCGCCTCTGTTGTTTCTTTCACCTAGACTATATGATCCTATGGAAGTTCGTAACCTACCTCTTCCAATGTTAGCATTGAAGTCTCCCCATTATGACTGTTACGTCTCGTTTGGGGTTGCTTTTAGGACTTTGTTAATTCCGGTAAAAATTGCTCGAGTTCTTCATCAGTTTATCTGAAGGGGAGCATTATAAGACGTTAGAGAGTTTTTGTTTCTTATTTGGAGAAGGCATTATTCTGTCTGAAATAGGCGTAAATTTGTAACGCATTTATATGTAGGCTTTGACTCGGGGACTATATTCCCACTACCATACTATGTTTATTTTCGGCGATCCTGATTAGTATATTTTGAATTTTCCATTGCTACAGTGACCGCAATCTGGCCCATCTTACTGCGCTTATTCCTAATGTTTTATGCCAAGTTCTTTTCATTTTAAGAATCTCATTATGCCTGGATTTTTACGTTCAGGTGCATTTTTGATGATTTTAGGAATGGTGTTCTTTTTGTTTTAGCAAACCGTTTCAAACTGTCTCCCCGTATAAAGATCCGATATTAGGGGACTATAGAGGACTCCGGAAAATTTTTTCGCCTCCTGAAAAACTTTTGCCATTATGATTTTAATTAGGTATATTCAATTTGAATTCATTAATCCTGTGGTTTTACCATTTACTTCTTATATTCCCGTGCCGTTGGCGACGTATGTACTGCATCCGCCTTTCGGGGGCGGAAATTTCTCATCCTGGGAATAAAAGATGTGCCCTATAAGTTGTTTATTTTAATAATCCAACATTACCACTTTGATCCGTTACAATCTGTAGGATTGAAAATAAAACGATTTTCATAACTTTGTACTAGAAAATTAAAACACAAACTTTCAGTCATACGTAGTAGAATTAAATGATGGTATTTACCAATTTTTTATGCAGCATGTAAATTTCGACTACATAATTGAACGTGAATAAACCTGGGTTCCTGATGTTTTTAAAACATATAAAAACCTTTAATTGTTTACTCCGCGACTTGATGCTACGTTCGGACACAGCGCTTATGGTACTTTTCCGCACATCGTTCGGAAATCAAATTAGTATTTTTAACGTCCATAGAAATTTTACGATCACTAAAAAATGTATTTCGTTAACAAGATCATATTATTTACGTTTTACATTATGTTGATAAGACACATTTTTAATTCTAGAATATGTTTTTTTTACCATTTTCCGGTTGTGTAATTCTGTAGCAAAATTTTTGCAATAACTAACACAAAAATGGGTGGTTAGGTTAAAATATTGATTTGTTACAAGATGTGAGTAGCGGATGGATGGTCCTACATTCTTTAAGCTATTTTGGGTATTTAAAACATAGTTATATTATAATATTTATATATATATATTATTATATATATAATATAATATATTTTATATATCTATAATATATATTAAAATATTTATATTTCTAATATAATATATATATTTATATATGTAAATTATATTTATAATAATTTATATATATATATATATATATTTATATAAATTAATATATAATATAATATATTATATATATATATATATTATTATATTTTGTAGGATCCTACAGCTCGATGCCGCATCTTCGTGGAATAGTACTGTCTCTCATCTATGTCCATTATTACATTGATCCATGTTAGTACTGGTCTTCCTTTGTTATTGTATTTGATGAAATGCTCTTTTAGGCCATCTCTAGTATCGGGTATTCTTTTCACGTGTCCGTGCCAAATTTACTCTGTTAGTTTCTATTTTTTTTCTGCTGTAATATGTATTCTTCCTGTCCGTCTTCTGATTCATTCATTTTGGACGTGCCCCTGTCTAGATATTCTACTATGCTCTTTTTAAACAAATTCATTTCTACCGCGTCTATCCTTTGCTTCATATTTTTTGTCATTTGCCAGCATTCTGATACATGCCGTCTTTATATCGGCTCTACAATCGCCTGTAGATTGTTTAGTTTTGTCTTCATTTTTATCCGATTTGACCAAAGTTATAAAGAGTTTAGAATCCATACGCATTTTTACCTGCGGAAACGACCTGTCCTGTCCTTTATGTTCTCTGTGCTGATCCTTATTGGTTGAAATGATAATCCTTTGTTGGAAATTGCGCTTTCCCAGTACTTAAACTCCTGCATTCTAGTTATTTCCCTCGTCTTCAAATCTGGTTCTACTTCAAATATATTTAAGATTTTTTTTTAAATCGTTTATACCCCTTTGTTTATAAAAAAAGAAATGTTTTCAATAATTTCCTTGATCAAACGAAAAGGAAATCCTTATACCTAAAGTTTTCCTGTACATCACTTTTTTAAAACACCCCCATTATTGATTCGCGAAATAGCCCAAAGTTTTCCTAAGTGCAAAAAACTCGAAGATATTTCGAATACCATTCCAGTTATATCATTTCTGCAACTTTTTTCTTCTGGGATTTAAAAGCGTATTTCTATTTGAAATAATTTTTGTGTTTATTACAGATTTGCATTCTGAAAATAATTATTTAGAAAAAATCGATATTAATATTAAAATAAATTTGCTCAGTACTTTTCTCTTATACACCACCGTTGTAGAGTCGATACTGAATTTGACTTTCTCAGAATATCGAATACACCGTATATTAATATACCAGGGTGATAATTGAGTTATACACACTAACCACAATTAAATATCACATACATTTTGGGAGAAAATGTATATCACATTATTTATACTTACCGTAACTAAAATATATATTTTTTTATATTTATTTCTATCCATACATGTAAATATTAATATTATATTTACAATTATATTGCGACGCATAATGAATATAAATAATATCTTCATTTTTCACAATGTGTTGATTAGATGTTATTTGCCACTCCATCCCACTCAAAATTTTAGAATGAATTATGAGAACCCATGTCAAACTTTCTACAAGCGGGTGTGTCCAATTAATTAGACTAAAGACCACTCCCTCATCAATCCAGTAATATAAACCTTTTGATTTTATGCTGCCTTTCTGACTTTATGTTTCCACAATTTTGTTGGATTTAGGGAACTTTCTTAGTAATAGGGATATTTTCTCTGAAAAAAAAAATCCCCTCATGTTTGACAGGACTGACAAGATGGTCTAGGTGGAACTATTACATTCAGCCATTCTTTAGTTGTCGCTGTTGTCAAGTTAGATCTTTAGAAACTGATTGTTTTATTTTGTGTTAACGCCGTTTTTGCCACCTTAATTTTAATTTGTACATTTGTATCAAATGTATCAGTGTTATGTGCATTTTACCTCTTCTTAATGTTATATAAAGTTGTTTTTAACTGCAATAAAATTTGTTAGTTTCTATTTTTTTAATTGTGTTTTTTTAAAAAGTACTAAATTCATTAGATACGGGAGAGGAGACAATTTAGCAGGAATCAGTTTCACCTAAAAAAAAGTTTAGGTTTCCGTGTTTGTTGCAAGGGTAGAGCAAGAACATGTAGGCTCAATATTTTCAAAAACCAGTCCGCAGGATCAAAGTTTGCTTGAAGCTGAAGAAGATCTCTGACTCCAACAGACTTGAAAAATGCGGCGAAACATCTAAACTGAGGTGCGCGAACAAAAAGAAAACTTGTAGAAGAAATGACCAAAAGAACCAAACATGCAAAGACCTCTCTAAAAAAAAAGTTACGGCAGTGGAACTATCGCCGTCCAATGTACAGGAGGCGGGACTTTGCGCAGGTGTGGGCTACACCCGCACGAAGACAACGAAAGAAGGGACGCCTGCAATGGCTTAAAACGAGCCAACTTGTATGGGCCAAGGAAATGAAGACCAAGTTTGAAAAATGGCGGAGGCCTTATGGAATAAGTTACATAGGAATAATTTGTTATTCTTTGCCGGTGCTGCAAGGATGTTTTGGGTTATTGCAACGCCAAAAACAAAAGTTCCCAGCTGGTCCTTGCCACACTTAAATACATAGCTACTTATATAAGGAATGTCTTTTATTGTAAGTGGTGTTTTCTGACAAATCAATTTTTTCAATTGGTAAGATGAATGTGCACAGTACGTACGCCGTACTAAAGATAAGCGTCCCATCAGTAGTGCATTGCACAAACAGGGAAGCATCCAACATCGGTAATGGTGTTGTAAAGTTGCATGTTTGCAAAGCGCACAGGTAGTTTAGTTGTACATTTTTAGAGGGTCTATAATGAGGCAGGACCAGTGTAAAAAAGTACTGACGAACCAGAGTAATTTCGCAACTGACTGACTGATTTCCAGATGGAAATTGTGTTTGTGTTCACGCAAGACAGAGCATCCTGCCACAAAGCAAAATCAGTCTAATCATTTCTGGAACAGTAGTGGCATAGAACATGGCCTGGAAATAGTCGGAATCAAAGCCCGATTTGAAAATTTTTGGGCAACTGTAAAACGAAAGTTGAAGAAGACGACAATAACCAAAAAAATGAGTTAATATCGGAACTAATAAAAACATAGCATAAAGTCTAATAATTTGCACATGTCTGTATGTGTTTAATGATCAAACGCGGACTATTCAAACCAAACTATTTATGATTGATGCTTATTTATCAACATTTTTTAACAGATACAGAGAGGACTGTCTCATAGTGAATATTTTTTCGCGTACCTTAATGTTTGAAGTAATAATGCCCAATTAAGGTTTCTTGAGATTAATTAAACTGAAATTTAAAGTAAAGAGTCAGATTTCAGAGATTTTTAAAACATATTTTGCACTATTCTGTAATGATACCTTTTAATTTGTAATAGTAAAAAAAAAATATATTTGAGGCGCGGTGGTTAAGGAACAAGAAAAAACACCAATTTTTTGGGGGAAAAAATATATGTACAACTTTAAAAATAAAAGAAAAGAAATGAATGAATGATGATTACAAGAATTAAATATGAAAATAACTGTGATTTAAGGAGTTACACAGCTTTCAAAAAAACCCCCCCAAAATTTTTTTATTTTTAAAATTCCAACATTCCTGGATATTAAATCGTATTAAAATACTGACTTTTCTTTTATAAAAAAAAAAGTTTGCTTTCTTAATGCACAATAATTTTAACTACTTGAAAGCCAAATCCGAAAAATTATTTTGTCCTCACAGCCCACATTGTGCTGCTGAAGTTGATTCCATTTTTCCCAAGGTTTAAAAAATAAAGATGCAGTAATATATTTTCCGCATTTGTAATTAGCTGTAATAATATATGTTTACAGAATATTACATATTGAGAAAATTTTTGCTTTAATCCAAGTACCACAAGTCCGTATTTTAATTGATAGGTACTGTTTTAGTACGATATAAGGGAAACTTTTAAGTTTACTAGTTCGGAAGCAAAAAAAATATTTTTCTATGTTTAACTACCATCTATACTAATACCCCTTAGTCCAGTATTTCTCGAGTTGTTTCATTCCAGCCAAAAAAAAATTATTCGAGCCGCATAGAGGATACTACACCCTGACTTTAAACCCAACATCCTGAGGAAAAAAAAAACATTTGAGCAAAATAAATCATAGGACGCTAAATCAGGGCTAGAGGGTGGATATTGTAACTCGGTGAATCAACAGCTTTCAGTAATGTTTTGAACCGTATGGAGCCTTGAAGTTTTAGTTCTTCTGATGGACTCTTTTTTTCATATGCTCAATAAGCAAAATTCCTTAGCAGTCCCAAAAAACACTGGCCATTACTCACCTTTCAGAAGACGACTAAATCTTCACCTTTGCAGGTGGAGAGGTCTTACAAACGACTCCTGCTTCGAGAAAAAATATTCCAATGAACACCCAAGTCACGCCACTGTGACAAAACAGCTTTCTAAGCGACCAAATCTTCTGCGCTACTTTAAGAAGTTTAAAAAGATCCATCGTACAGAAAACTTTCACACTCGTAATACTTCGGATCCTCCAGCTTCTTTAAAAAACCACTGAATTCTTCATTCGTTATTCTGACAGCAGCAAATCCGCACTAAGCCTGATAGTTTCCTCACTTCTTGTCTCAACCGGTTTTCCTAATCTGGGGTCACCCTGAATTGAGTCTAAGACACATCGAAACTGTTTAGATCAAAATTTTGCTTGAGAATAAATTAGGCCATCATAGCTTTACACCTAGAATAGTTTTTCATAAATAACTTTTGGTGCACTTTCCACTTTAGTGAGAAGAAACTTCATCACTGTTCGATACTCCACATTAATTGAAATTATTTTTTGGAAAAAAAAATCCTTCAATTTTGTTTAGATTGAGTTTTAAACAAATATCTATTAGAGATATCTACCAAACTCTACAATGTACAGCGACAGCTCGTATTCTTGAAAAAAGTATTTCGGGAGCATTTTTTGCCATCAATGTATTCTATGGTGTGCCAAAACTAAACGGCGCAATTACCTTAGTAAGTTGTACAATCGACTTCTGCATCAATAATCGCCTGGCATGCTACTGACGAGATTTTTTGCAATGATCCTCCAAATTTTTCGAATCTCGCAAGACAACTAAGTCATCTGAGCTTTCTCTTTACAAGGGACCAAAACGTTTTCAATAGGGTTGGCGTCCGGCGATTGTGAGGGTCACTCTAGTATTTTATCGTGGGCACAAGCGAGCCGCTTCGCGACGTGTTTTTCCCCAGCAAAGTTTTTTTATCCTAAAAACGTGCCACTCGGAATTTGACATCACGGGCACGAAGATATTATCGAATGGTCTCATGGGATTCATTTAAACCCGATTTTCTTAATTTTGCCGCTCGTTGACGTCAATTTTGGGTCCCGTCAAAAAACAAAGGCATGATTCGTTTTTGACCTTTCGGAGTGACTTTGCCTACCAAGCACGTTTTGGCAAGTCGTCGATATTTTTCGTCTCGGTAAAATGATTTGCCCACTCTTAACAAAGAACAACGACTTAGCGGCCGCGGAATATGTCCTTTTAGGCCCCTTTGAATAGGTGCAAAGAAAGGACTGCCATTAACTGAAGCGCAAACAAGTGAATCATTTTAGATTTACGTGATGTCGACGCGAAAGTTCAAAATCGACCGATACTTTTACTAAAATGCGTCGTAGACAAAGGTTCCCTCTACCGATTTTTGATTGAAATCGCATCTATCAAAAATGAATTATTATTCTTACTGGAAATAGTGTAGTACTACTGTTTATTATTGGCTGACATGGTTTTAAATGGTAAAAAATGATGAATTGGTAGTTACAGTACTTATTTCATTTGCTGTTAAATGAAAACAGCATAAATTGCAATCGCAATTGGTATTACATAATATCACACAGTATATTTTTTTGCTGTGAATTACTCATTACAATTACAATTACTTTATAGATTATTATTTCAGGTAGTACTGAAATATACACACATTAACATACATTTGCCATCAATTTTTCTAAAGTATCAAAAACTAATTATTTCATTAAAAAAATCATTCAAATAACTTAGTTTTATCCTAACTATAGGATATTCCACTTTTATATAAAAATATTGAGTGAATTGCCATTTGGACTTGCGCAATTAGTGTTAAGTACTATGATTGTCTATAAAAACTTAAAATGTTTGTTACGGGACCATAAAATGATCAGCGACTTCACTAAACACACTCCAAATGAGTTTTCAATAAAAGAAGTAAGAGCTCAGATTACAAACATGTCTAGTCTGATACTGACTCACTAGGCTATTCAGACCAACCAGTATAAGACAAAAAGTTCCATGTGACGTGTAAATATCTTAAGATCCAATATGTATTTTCACATTTTTCCTTAGTCAATAATGTATAATAGTTGTTATAGCATTCTAGCTACATAATAGCCAATAAATCAATCTAATACAATCTAAAATGTAATGGTAAAAAAAAACTTTAAAATAAATATTTACTACCCAAATTTTGTTTAATCATATATAAATAAAATATAATTATTTTGTCTTGGTACCTTCACAACTTTCAACAAAAAAAACCTTCACATTTTGGCGATCAAATAGTTTTTTTTATTTACCAAAAAAAAATATCAAACGTAATGCACTCGTGATAATTTTCGCTCAACCTACACTTTATGGGGTCTACCATAGAATGTTTTCAAAGTTTTTTGACCGGCACTTTTCCATTTTTTTAAAAATACTACTAAGAAAAATGTACGTAAGTATGACATCGTATATATTTTTGAACTCGTATTCTCAGAAGCTTTCATTTGACACCCCACTCGATGACCTGGTAAATTTTTATTTTTTCATTTCCGACTACACCCCCAAATCAAACCCCTATATCAAAATTTAACTTTCAAAACTGCACAGCTATGAATGAGCCATCAATTTATATATTTGTGCCAAATTTCAACTTCCTATGTCATATAGTTTCGGAAAAAAATCGGGTGTGACAGAGAGACAGAGGGACAGACGGATACCGAAGTGATTCCATAAGTGTTCCGTACAGAACACTAATTACATCTTAGTGCAAATGTCAAAATACAAAAAAAAACTTAAACCAAAAACAGAATAAATTAAGAAGAGAAATATGAGAATGCTATTCGAAAACAAAAAAAGATATTTTTTTAATACATAAAAAAACTTTTGAGAAAAATATTTGTTCGTGTTTTTTATATATTTTTCAAAGGCAAAATTTCTGTGTTAATAATAAAAAAATTGTTTGAGTTAAGCGCTTTTATTTTACTTTTTCTTTTTTTATGAAAGCATATTATTTTTTATTAACCCTAATTAATAACTTTTTTACATCAAAAACTTTTAATTATGTATTGGGTATTTAATTTTGTGAGATAGGGTTGTAACTTTCAAAGGCCTCAGAAAATGTGATACTTTATTTATTTAAGACTGTTAAATATAACCATTTTATTTGATAGCTATTAAATGTTCTTTGAAAATTTATAAAGAATCGTTTCTATAATTTCTACCATTTTTAGGACTTTACCGAACTCATATCATGCTAGCCTGAATGTGCCTATTCAGGCTAGCACATTGTATTGAAATACTTCTTATTAAAACTAGTTTTTAGTGCCAATTTAGATCAAAACGGGAAAATTGACCTAATAAATATGTTTAATATACAGTTTATATTAAATAGAAACTTTAAATACTATTACGTAGAGTATATTTAAAATATCAAATTAATTCGTTTTAAATAAACTGTACATATTTCCATTTTTTATTCCCCTTGTTAAACAAGGTATTCTATTCGTGGAAAAAAAAAAAATCATCCTCCGAGATTTTTGCATTTCTTCACGTTTCACGATCTCTTAATCAAGAAAAAGATCTTATCATAAGTTATGTAATATAAAAGTTTTACTAATTTATTATTTATTTTTAGTAAAATCGGCTTATACTCTAGCCACACACTAATGGTCTACTCTGTATATCAAAATGTTGTATCAAAAATGAACAGTTTTTCTATAAATAGTTTTTTTACCTCTCGACTCGGAAAATAATAAATTAAAAAAAAAAAAGAAGTACTTTACAACATGATGGTCGCCTCTCCCGTGAAGGTAATGCTAAACCACCCTTAGTATCATGCCTAGTAAAGCCTTCTCACTTCTGCCCGTTCAAAACCTGCATTTAACTGTAGGGTCCCGTTCTCTGTGGAACATTAAAAAAAAAAAAAAAAAAAAGGCAAAAGAGGGAGGGTCGCCTACGTCAGTATCGGATATGGCACTTCAAGAAGTATTTTACAATAAAAGTATAAAAAAATCTCTCTTAACATTATTTCCTGAACAGGCCTTAATTGCATCAATTATAATTCTGACCAGTTAAATTTTGATCAAATTGTCATAAACTAAATAATACATTTAAAAAAAAATCAATAAATTGTTTTCCCAGTACTTATCTTGCGAATACGTTGTTCGGAAATAAATACTGAAAAAGAACAGCAAAAGAGGGGGTTAAGAGATATTTACAACTAAAGCCATTCCTCTATATATAATATTTTTTTGTTAAAAATGAAAATAATAAAAAGAATTACATAATTTTCAGATTTCTCCACTCTTCAAACCCTGAATAAAAAGTATAATACGATGTATGAAAAAGCAAACGCGTGCACACCCTGCCATGTCCCTATACCTTCATTTTATAACTAAAAATAATTAAAATTAAAAATAGGAACATTATTTAGCCAAAAACTAAGAAAAGTTCACATAATAACATTGATCATATACAAAATTCATCGATCCTCACTCATTTTACCACTTTCTCCTTCAGCGATATCGCCAAATAACTATATGTGCCATACCTACTTCAAGTATTATATGAGTAGCAACTTTTTAAAATCAATATCTTAGTTCGTTCGACCGTTATCATGCCAACAGACCGACAGATAGACTGATAGACCAAAACATGAAGAAAGGTAATTTTTTTTTTCTCTTTACTTCCCTTTAGCAAGGCCATGTCAAAAATTAAAAATGATTTGACTAAAAGCTTTTTTTTTCTATAAATCTTAGTCCTTTAAAGTAGTATTCAGAAAATAAAAAAGTTCTATGGTGCAATTTTTAAAAAAATTTTATGACTTACCAGATTAGGCCACCAGTTTCATATACAGCATACTCCCAAATTTTCATATTTATTTGCACAATTATTTAACGAAAAAAGTCGCGCACTTTGACGACCAAGAAGCAAACTGATTGCATTTCTCCACCCTAAAGGCAAGCCTTAAAGATGCAGATTATTTACAACCTAGCCTTTAATTTCACATTATAGCACAGAGAGAAAAGTCTATTCTATAAGTGAAAAAAACCCTCGTTCTACGTTCACTTCTAGGCTGACCGAACGACGGTTTACGGAATACCAACTTATTTTAGCCATGTGAAGTTTGTTGCATAACCTGAAAAAAAAATCGTAATATTAATAAACATGACGTCCTTGATGGTATTGCTCCACTTGTCTCATTTTATGGCATGGTACTCATAATATAATATTCTTACTAGTACACAAGAAAAAAATAAAATACTTAACACATTATACTACCAGAAAGATAAACCGTTTGTAGAGATTGGCTTGGCTGGGGCTATAAGTAGCACCCCGCCACCACAGCTATGAAAAATAATTCTAGAACCACTACCCCTAGAACTTCGAAAAAGTGAGGTTCTCAATAGTGCCTATTAAATGAGGACAAATGAGGAATTCAAACAACAACCTTCATAATTTTGTCACACAAGAGTTATGGATATAAACAACGACGAACTCTTGGAAAAGCAAAGTATATTTCGAAAAAGCATACAGAATTGGTTGCCTACTGCGAGCGCAGTAGGCATATCTCCAAAAATGGCCAAATGGAACTTTAGCAGCCACTATGGACAAATGCAACATTCCAGACAGGAATTTACGCAAGACAATCATGTGTATTCACGAAAATATTAGACGGGAGTATCGCAATCAAAAAATATTTTTTCCTTCACATAGTCAAGCTTCTCTAAAGACTATTTTTCGGGCCAACTTCAAGATAACGGGGGAGTGTAGACGCGTGATCTATGAGAACTGTCCACAAAGTTGAACTACTTTGAGTTCCAGAACATTCTAGGATCAGAGGTAAAAGAAAAAGCAAATAAAATAGTAAGATCCGGAACTACAAAACCCTACAGGGTTCCAAACTCAGCGTTAGATATACCAAAACATGTAGTAAAATCGTTATATAAAGCAGATAGTCATATCAGCAACATCTAAATCGTTCGCTCACACGTTCGGGCCAACGACATGCAAGATGCTCTTCTAAGAAACTAACAAATGACGTCCTACGTTTAACAAGGGGCCACACAAAACTAGTAGTGCGACTGATCACCGGTCATTGTGCCTGAAGAAATATTTACAGAAAATAGGAATCCACAATTGTCCCATAACATGCAGACTATGTAATGAAGAGAAAGATACCCCTGCGCATATCCTGTATGACTGGTTTGGTAATATACAGCATGATGAAAAATTACCACGTTTTAAAGGAACCACGCTCCTGTAGTCAAGAGTCGGGAGCACCATAAACAGACACAATCAGCTATCCCGCAAACAACCAACCAATCAATACATGATACTTGTCCCAAAAAATTAAAACCAATTTATTACATATTATATGGTTTTAATATCGTTTTCGGTTGTTTTGAAATGTTTTTTTTTCTACTATGAATTTTTCGAAAATTATAGTTTAGTGTCAAAGTAAATAGGATAGAAAAGAACCTATTAAAAATGATTAAAATTTATACACAAAAGGAAAAAAATCTGTAAAGTGATTTACTCATAACTAATACTATAACAGGTACTGAATTTCAATCCAAGTGCTAGAAGACGATATTTTAAATGATACATATTTTGTAATAAAATATTAATCACAAAAAGTAGTTCAAGAGAAAAAAAGGGCATCAGAGATATTTACGAATGAAACCTGAAATTCATATTAACATTAAAAATAATCAAAAAATAACGCAATTTTCAGATTCTTCAAACCTGAACAGAACGAAAAGGTAGTATAACACAATACATATGAAACAATCCACTCTTTCGCCTTATTAAGCCGTTATGTGATTAACTATAAATAATTTAAAATAATGAAAGAATACTACAATTTTCAAATTCATTGATTACAATAAGACTCAATAGAATTTACAACACAATATAGACGAAACCTCTCTAGTTGCCTCTCTACCCCTTTAATCTCTTATATGTCTTACTATATATAATTATGCTTAAAATATACTCATTATCTTTGTCAAAAAACCAAGAAAAACTCTCATAATAATATTCAAGATATACAAAATTTTATCAGCTCCCATCTCCTAAATGCGCTTCTCTTTAAGATATATCGGTTAAAAAATTAATTCTATTCCTACTTGAAGTGTTTTATACACACACATTTCAAATTTCGTTCAAGAAAAAGGCAAGAATCTCGGAGTCTTATGTTTTTTTATAAATTCTCTTTAGCCAAGAAAACAAAAATAATAAACAAATATTAAAAATATTTCTGGAAGTTTCATCAAAAAAAAGATGGTCTAAGAATATATACAATTCAAGAGTACTATGAGCCACCTTTCTTGTGTAAACTTTGACCATTGTTCACAACGTCTCTTTCCTATATTATTCAAAACAAACTTAAAAAAACTTCTTGGAAAATAATAAAAAAAACTATCCTGTAAAATACGAACAACACAGTTTAAAATGGAGGGTCATTTAATTTTAACAGGATTATCGTTAGGTAATGTTCTTGTCAATGTGGACTATTAGCAGGTTATATTATGGGTTTATTATTGGCTAAAATTGAGGCAAATTTGAATATGCTGAAAACAAAGTTTAAGTGAGATTTCATTTAGTATATAAATGCTTATTGAAATAATATATATATGATAACGCTTTCATCGGTGTGAGGATCATTAGGAGTTTATATTGTTTTATTATTGGAGATGACTGTGACAAGTTCCTTATCTCCTTTCATTCAAAACTTCATCCCTTTCATAAAAATATATATGTTTTCATGCACTAACTGGTCAAGTCCTTTGAATGCTGTAAAGCTCTGTATATAGCAAATCTCTCTGTAGAGGTAATAATAAGGATTTACTAAGAAATTTAAAAAATACATTTAAAATAATTCAAAATTCTTATTTTACTTGGCCTTCACCTCAACATGTAAAATCACCCACTTTATGACTGATCACTTGTCCATTGAAATATGAAGAGTACTTCATCGACTACATAAATAAAATAATTCAACAACCTGAACCTAGATTTCCATAAGCTCTTAAATGTAATAAAAGAGAATTAAACGAGCATTTGGTTAATTTTTGTAGCAATAATCGACACAATTAAATAACAAAAAATAAGTAAATAAGAAAATAAAACATATTCAATTCTCTTTTCCAAATTCCATAAAAAATTAACTGTGTTAATTTTAATAGAATTTAACTGATAATTAAACTGTTTGAAAAACTGATATAAGATGGTGCATCAATCAGTATCAAAATTATTCTCTTATACCAAATGAATGGAAAGTTGCATATATTTTATCTATACACAAATAAAAAAATAAGTTAAATTGCTCCAACTATAGAGCGATACTATTTAACAGTACCCTAAATCGTCAATACGGAAAAATTTTGAGACAGACAGAATAAGACGGAGAACAATTTTAGGTTCCGAGCAGGACGAACAGGTATAGATAATATATTTAGTCTAAAACAACCGTTATAAATAAGGTCAAGGAGAACCCAAGAAACACGCCTTACGTTCATAGATCTCCATAAACACCTTCGACATTGTTCCTGATAAAAAGTTGTGGAAAGTGCTACAGGAAACTAATATTAAATACACCCTAGTAAATGGCGTAAACACTTGAGTGAAGGGTAAACTTTAAAAAAATAGGCAATAAAATATTACGTGGATTTCTAGTAAATCAAGGTTTAAAACAAGAGTGTTGTATATCACCTACACTCTTTAAAATATACGTTGCAAAATGTAGATCTATGACAAAGAAAATGCAATGAATGCAACAGAATGGGCATTAAGTTACAGGAAAAAAAAAACAGAAAAAATATGTTTATATTCCCTCTAGTTCGCCGATGATCAAGTAATTGTAGCAAACCAGAAAGACGACCTATGGCACAAAAGTTACAGGAGGAGGAAACTGGGGATAAACACTCGTAACTAAAAAACGAAAATATCAAAGAGGCAGAATCAACAAAGTTTGTTAAAAGAATTATAAAATAAAAGCCACCAAATAGCAGACACCCTAGAAAACCATAGAAGCCCTGGAAAGAAGTAATCGTTGGAGTAATGAGTTCGAGGAACCTAAGAGACGTCTAATGAAATATTAGTAAAATTAGGTATCGAACGTCAAAAGACGTTTTCAACACAATATCATATGCAAAATAACACAGAAGAAACTATTATGATATAAGGTTCACATTTTTGAACATTTAGTTCTATAAAAGCAAGAAACTTACTAGTTTAGTTTCATTCAATTAAATATATTAAAAGTTAAGATTATTAATTAAAAAGAATACTCATATTTAAGGCCACATTAGTTGTTTATACACCATTAGCAATAACTTCCTACATAATAATGTGTACAATTTTTCTTAAAATGGAAGTCGACAGCGATTTCCAGGAAATAAATTTAAAGTTTAATAGGAAATACCCGCAGGAACTTTCCTCTCATTAACACCGTACAAATTTTGCGGTAAAGTTGAAAAGCACCAAAGAACTATTTATAGTTTACTAGTAGCAAGAATAGAGCGTTCTGCAAAAGCTTTATATGTATTGAAGGTAAAATTCTTTATATATGTACTACAGCATGTTCTTTAATTTAAATAAATTATAAAGAAAATACAACCTTTTGAAATGTTTTCAGTTTCCCAATTTTGAACCTGTAAAATTCCAATATTATAGCTACACTAGTACACCACTTACTCTGGCAAATATTGATTACTGACCTTTCCCGTTTGACATGTTGTTTACAATTTAATTCCATAAAATGTCTTTGATACAGATATCCGAGGGTCTAGAGGTTGGCTGCATACAATAACAGGCGATACTTTTAAACACTTCTTTATTTCCGGAATAAATCCAGTTTTAAGAGGTTTCTCCTTTCGTTGCTAAAGGATAAATTATAGTATATTCATGAAAATCTACTTTTCGAGGTTTTCGCATTTCATCACGTTTGAAGATACTTAGGTCATAAAAAGTATGATTTCTAATTCCCGTCGGATTGTCGATCTGTCTATTGCCTAGTACTTATAATGAAATGGGAAAAGAACCCGTAATTTTTAAGCAAAAATACTTCAATAGAACGGAGTAAAAGAAGTGATGAAAGATAAAAATACAACTGTTTAAAGACGATAAACACACAAGAAGACCTATGTAAATTCAATCATCCGAAATAATTTAAAGAGTTTATGAACTAGTGGCAGTTGATCTGATTGCATTTTTTAGAATGATGAAAGGAGAGGTTTGAAAAAAGTCCTGGGCAAAACAAGGGTTGGCCCAAATTTGTTTTTATAACATTGATGATCAATGAATTTCAAAAGTTATTGAGAAGAATTGGCGTTTAACAGGGAAGCCTTACTCTAAATATCGGTGAGATGGGTTGTGAAGAGTATATATATATATTATATATATATATATATATATATATATATATATATATATATATATATATATATATAATATAGACATATATATATATATATATATATATATATATATATATATATATATATATGTATATATATATATATATATATATATATATATATATATATATATATATATATATATATATATATATATAAAGACGGTTAGTGTTCCGTAGATTGCTTTTTTACGAAAAAAAATGAAGTGGAGAGTAGAACAAATTAAGGAAAAGGTAAGACGGTCATAAGACACCTAAACTCTGTTCTGTGGTCGAAGAACATAAACCACAGAGAAAGCACCTCATTTATAATGCAGTATTTAAGAGCATCGTGGTATACGGTTGTGAAACTTGGCAATTGATGAAACGATTAGAATAGAAACTAATGGCACTCGAAATAGATTACAGGTGAAGGTCGACTAGAGTATCAAGAATGGACAGAGTTTGAAATGAAAGAATAAGGATGTAATGAAAGTAAAAAACCACGAATATTGAGAAAATTCAACAACGGCAACTTATAGGGTACGGATACGTGGAAAAAATGAAAGAACACCGAATACCAAAGATGGTTCTAAAGTAGGTACCAAGCGAAAAGAGGAGAAAAGGAGACCAAGAGCAACATGGTTTGGAGATGTTTAGAGAGCAATGTCAGAGAGAAATCTAACGCCCGGAGATTGGGAAGATCAAAGAGGATGGAAAATGGAAGGCGAAGAACGCTACAAAAAAACCGGATTGATGATGATTGCGAGTGCAACATTCCAGGGAAATGGTACGAACCTACAGCAATAATTTCAACTTATTGAAATAATTATTACTGATGATATAATATTTTTAATGTGTCCCACAAACCAACAGTTAAAGGGCGGAATGAAAGTCAACATCATCAGCGCAAGCCAGAAAATACTAAAGATTGACATCAAAAATCAACAATGGAGGATTTATTAGAACTAGTCAAACTATAGATGGCGAATGGAAGTACTGAAAGGTTTGATGAGTAGAATTCGTTGTGTTTGTCCTAAATGTCGTGATGCAAACAGTTAGTGCTTAGTAAAAGATAATGCACTCAATCACACTTCACTATTTGTTTGAAATTTTTAGTTCAAAATCAAGTATGTTTATTAAACTATTAGCCGCATTCACTTAATTTAACACCTTGTGACTTTTAACTATACCCAAATATTATAATTAAGTTAAAAGAATTCCTTATCGGGATTCAAGAGATTTTTGTGCGCAGTTCGCAGACAATCGCATATCAGGTAGAAAATTCATTTAAATCACTTTTAAATGGTTGTTAAGAGTGCACTGAATTAGAAGCTAAATAAAATAAAATTTGGTTAAAAATGTTGACACTAATCCAGAATAATTAATTTTCTCACTCTGCATATCTGTTTCAAGACTATTTGAGTCGAGGAATCTAAAGATTATGTTGACAATTCATTATTCTTAACAAATATTGGTGTTGGAGTGACTGGCAAGTATCTAAAATACTTATCTAAGGAAGATTTTTTTCGTGCTCCAAGTACACAAGTGAAAAGGTAGTTTAAATCATACCTACCTAATAGAGAATTACTACAAAATAGATTTTTGATCGATTATACAAACACTGTAGAAATATAATGTGTTACTGGTCGTAATTTTTTCACTTACTGAGTAGTAGGTAGTTGTTACAAAACGCAAATCCTAGTTAATATTTTAGAATGATTAACTTAATTTACTAGTTATAGTTTGACCTCTCACGTGTGATCTAAACAAATTTAGTTCATAATTTATTTTAAATATTTTGCATCAAATAATTTTCTGTTAAATTATCCCCTCCGTCAATCAAGCATCATGCTAAATAATGTTCTAACAAATAATTATAAACTCTAAACAGTTATGTCCTTGCAAGTAAAAATAAATTCTAAATATGACCCTTTCAGGTCAAGCATAACTTAATACAGGTGCCATTATATATATATATATATATATATATATATATATATATATATATATATATATATATATATATTATATATACATACATATATAGTATATTATATATATATATATATATATATATATATATATATATATATATATATCTTATATATATATATTTATATATATGTATGTATATATAATATATATATATATATTTATATATATATATATATATATATATATATATAAAAATATATATAAATATATATATATTATATATATTTATATATATTATATATATAAATATATATATATATATATATATATATATATATATATATATATTATATATATAGACAAGATATATAACAGCTTTATCGGATTATCAACTTCAACTAAATGTTTACTAGAAAACCCGAGCGTGCCATCTATAAATCGCGAAACTAAGACAAGTCATCTTTCGCTTCATATCAGTGCCCGTCAGAAAGCCTTGGTGAAGAAGCAATTGGTATACATCACTTTATAAGCAAGATTTAAAAAAACATACACTAAAAAATCCTACTAGTTAACAAACCTCGGCTCTATCTGCCGCGTATATATACAGATATTTTCTCGGACATTTAATATTTACTTTGATATATATATATATATATATATATTTATATATATTATATATATATATCTATATATTACATATGGTGGAAATCCACCTTGAACCGAACCCTCGATCAATAAAAAAACTTAGTTTAATTTTCTTCAATCTATTAGAAATAGGCAGTCAAAATGAAAACTCTTACAACATATCTGACATATCTCTTTGATAATATTCCCACTGATCTTCACTAACTTCTCAACTTTAAAACGATCAAACAAAATGTCAACATCATTCTACTTTCAAATATAAATTAACCACAACTTAACACACTGCCCACAAAAAATTCTTTATAAAGTTAAATCACTTTACAACCACACAATTCTTCGTACCGGACTAATAAAATTAAGTAAAAGTTTATTATATTTCCACAGAGATGAGTATGTCGAGTATTTCTCATACTTTTTCTGTTTTTTTCTGATGAATAAGTAAGTGTAATAAAGTGCCCTCACAAAGAACAGTTTTTGAACACACACCACTTAGCAGTAATATATATATATATATATATATAATATATATATATATATATATATATATATATATATATATATATTATATGAAGAGTAAGTTTCGACCAACTACCCTTTTATTTTCTTAGAAGTGTTCTTAAATAGGCCAAAATTTTATTCAAAGGTCTCTTTTACTCCGTTTAATATATAAAAAACAAGGACTTTATATAAATCCCTTATTTCCTCTTTATACCCCTTATATGTTTAACATGCTTAAAATTAGCTATTTTTTTCGAATCAAATCAGTTCCTCACCCTTATATGTTTGACTTTAAATATAATAATATTTAATATAAAATAAATATGTTTAAAATTTGTTCTAGGGGCCCTGAAATATGAAAAAATGCGAAAATAATCCAGACCGATTTTTTTACGAATATAGTATAAAACAACTTTCTCATATAAAAAAGTTAAAGTTATTTATTACCGCCTCCACAAAAGATAAACTTCCTGCAACTCACGTAAAGTTTTGATGTTGACTTATCGTAAAATTATTTT
The DNA here is from genome assembly GCA_019049505.1 of Pachyrhynchus sulphureomaculatus. NCBI lineage: Eukaryota > Metazoa > Arthropoda > Insecta > Coleoptera > Curculionidae > Pachyrhynchus > Pachyrhynchus sulphureomaculatus. The sequence goes on along the minus strand of CM032448.1, from coordinate 80,543,635 downwards.
GTTTTGAAAATTAACTTTATGTCAAGTAATTTCATAATATCAAACTTTAAGTATATGTATAGTACACCAAAAAATCGAATATCGATCGGCGGATAAACTACCTCTTCTTAAAAGAACATATTTAATACATTAAAGGAACAATGTTCTTCTTAGGTAACTAGCAAGAATTGGGTTGTGATTTTTAAGAGAGGAACATCGTGCTCTAAAATTCGTTTCTGTGTCTATCCGAGAGAATATTGAGACAGTGCATAAAATGATTTTAGAAAATCGACAACTTGGGCTAAAATATTTAGCAGAGACTCTGACATTTGATTCGAACGTTATTTTTACATTGATTTTCGGATGAGAATATTATCAGCTAAATGTATCCCGAAATGTCTGAACGCCTACCAAAGACGACTGAAAGTTAGAACGTCCAACTTGCATTGTAGCCGCTTTAAATGGGATTTATTTAACTTTTTGAATCGAATGGTAAGTTTAAATCAGAAGTGGGTATATCATTATGATCCCGTGACAAAATAAGAGTCAAAGGAGTGGAAACATACTGGCTCACCTCGCCGCAAGAAATTTTATTTCCAGAAATCAGTAGAAAAATTCCTTCCTTGACGTTTTTTGGGACAAAAATGTGATACTTCTTTCAGATTATTTGGAATACAGAAAACAGTCACTGGAGAATCTTATCTTCCTGATCAGTCACTGTTAGTTTGCAAAAAATAAACGCCTTAGACGATGAACTGATTGATCATCCCATATAATCCTCTTTAGTGACCTTGGACTACTAACTTATTCCCAAAACTAAAAAACATTTCAAAAGATGTATTTCATTCAAATGAAGAGAAGTACTAAAAGTTGTCTGTCTTGCAAACTAAGACAGAATTTTTAAAAAAAATCTAAAGTTAATTTATAACCGTTGCACTTTAGAATCTAGAATCTTTTATTGACAATTAGAGAGGTTAAACCTATAACAATATAATGAGCTGAACTAATCATGATTATATATTTATGCCTTAAGATATTTCAGTAACTCAAAAGTCCAATATCCTTTAATAAGTATGGAGAATGCAGCATACCAAAAGCAACACAGGACTGGGAAGGCGATATAAAGATCGGTGGAATAAGGATTAGCAACCCAAAATACGCAGACGTTACAATTCTTTTTGCCAGCTCAGAAGAAGAACTAAAAGATCTTATACAAAGAGTACAACTGGTTTAAACATGAATAGGTCAAAAATAAAAATAATGATAACAGATAGGACATATAACAGAGCGGAGACAGAACAGATTGATGCGTTCGAAATGTATTGTTGGAGAATAATGTTACGTATCCTTTGGACGCTTCGAAGAACTATTACATCCATATTAGACGAACAGGGAGGATAACTGCTTCTTTGGACATGTGATTCGCTGAGATGGCCTAGAGAAATTAACAATACAGGGCAAAGTAGGGGGCTCAAGAAGTCGCGGTAGGTCCCCAACCAGGTACACTGACCACATTGTTAAAGAATCGGGTGTCCCTATAGGTGAACGTATGACAGTGACCACAGATAGGGACATATGGAGGGAATTATCCAGAAACAGAAGGAATTATCAAATAGACGATTGGGTGGTCCATACATTCCGAGATGCTCGAAACGAGCGAACGACTAAAAAGAAGAACCTAAATAACTTAGCCTAGGTAATGGATTTTGATATAAATGTAGTGAGAGAGCACTTTAGAACTTAAGATGAATGCAAACTTAAAATTAATTTAAAATTAACTTAAAGCTAATCCAGAAGTGGGGGCTGGAGGATCTTAGGTATTGACGTCTGGCTTTAGGTGGAGGTCCATAAGTGTTTCTGACTGTGCGATTAGGATGGTGAGTAGCTGTATCCAGGAATTTGAGCTGAACGTTGCTCATGAATTCCCGGATTGTGGACATTTGGAGGAACCGTTGCACCAAGTGTATAAATTTGAAAGCAGATTTTTGTTTTTGAGATTCGCTTGTTCTTTTTATGCTAGGATAGGAACTTATCGTAACACTGGTTTCATTTATACCAAGGATTTCCCTATTTTGTCTAACAGGTTTCTTATCTAATGTCCGATAGGAAACTTGAAAAAACCATATTGGGAATAGGGTTTATTCATTTCGTTTGGCTTTGAGGCCTTCATTGCCCGGTGTAGCGTTGCCTCACAGTTCACCAATTTTGTCTTCGTAGGCTCGATAACGAAAGTACGAATTGGACTGCAAGGTGGATAATAAAAAAATAATTGCATGTAAAAAGTAGCTAAGAGAAAGAGCAAAATTGAATGGGCTACCTTGTATGACAGTTATGAAATTTTTAGAGTTAATAACTTTCTGTTTCATTCATGAATTCGCGATTTCAGATCCTGAGAATATCAAGAAATATACACCTGTTATAATGGAAATATATTTTGAATTAAATGGAAATATACTTTATGGAAATTGTCGGGTGAAAACCACCGCTTTTAAATTAATTGTTATTGTTAACACTGAATGAATCTGTCAGTTTGTGGAAAAGGGGGTTTTACTAGGAAATTTATTCTGTTTTGTTTAATAATTTAGGAGAAATGGATATTGTATATTATTGTGTCGAAAATAGTATTCAGACTTACTGAGAAAATAAATTGCATTTGCATAGAGTACAAGATCTGAATAATTTCACTATTGAAACAAAAAACAAGGCGAGATTAGTTAAATCTAAGAAGAATACAAGTAAGACAAATTGACTGAATTAGGTAGATATGTTTTCTAGAAAAGCAGCGATACAAAGAGTGTGCGTGTTTCGCTAAGAAAATATACTTCTGAAAAATCGTGGTTCTTAGGATTAGACCGTGTCAGTTTGGAGTAACTTTCTAACACGTCGCCAACGATTGCGCAAGGCATCTTCAGGGCACTTTACACCTTAAGATTAGAACAGTAAATAAACTCGAAGAACTACAAGTCATATATTCCTACCTGATCGGTGTTCATTGCACCATGTGTAATAATCGTTCTCCACGTATGATGCAGACCGTAACCCGAGTAATGTTGTTAATAGTATTTGTTAATTTTAATTAATTCCCTTAACTTTCCTTCATAGAAATTGGAGGCAGAAGCAAGAACTCTGGACCTGTAAAGTGTTGATGTTCAGCTAGTGTGAATTATACAACTTATTTCTAGTAACTATTGATCTTCCAGTTTCTCCTACAGGTCAATAAGTTTTGAAAGCGACACCTATGGACCATCACTTGAACACCATTTTAAAGCTTAATCTGTCCTATAAACATATCCTAAATTTCAAGTCGATCTCTCAGGTCATTTATTGTTTATCAGCTGGTTAAAAAAAATCGAAGGAGGGGTCCCACCTCCCACTACCACCGCCGGCTCCTGAAGGGTACTCCGGCGGTGCCCCTTCTCGCGTATAAGAAGCTTGAAAAGAAACTATTCAAGCAAGTGCTTACGGTGCAAAATCCTCATTCGATTTCTCTTTATAATTAGCACATTCCATATTCGATGGATTTGTAAATGGTACGTGTGAGGTGCCCTCACTCAGTTTTTGGGCTTATAGCCCAGGGGTACCTACAACCCCCTTATGATGCTTAATTTAATTATTAATGAGATATGTAATAAATATGAATGTTGAATTAGTTAGGTTAAAAGAAAGAGCTTCGCGCCTCCCTCGAATATCCAATGTGCCTTTAGTTATTTACAGTTTCTTTACAAAATTTACAATATAGAACTATTCTTAATCTATTAGTCTATTAGTCTATTGTCTGTCACTGGCTCAACTTAAAAATTCTTCTCTGGTAATAATGATACGTCACATGCTATAGCCGCCTCATCGCGGTCGGTACAAATTCTTCCAAAATATTGGTTTTCTTCTTTTCGTCTATTCTTTCGAGTAAAGTGCTGGGCGGTAATTCGTTTACGTCCTCGATTTCCAATATTTCACATAGCCTTCGTCTTGCAACTGCGAATAGTGTGCAGTAATATATTCTGTGTAGCGGATCGTCGTTGTCATCTACGTCGGTAGTTCCGGGACAGTCTCTGCATGACAGATTCCTCGTTTTGCCGATCCGACCGTAATGTGTAGCGAAACTGACCGTGACCGGTTAGAATCTGTGCCATTTTGGTGTTGAATAATATTTTGAGTTTTTGCCTATTTCCTATATCTGGGATGAAGCTGGGATTCTGCTTTGTCGCTCGATTCCCATGTCTTTTGCCATTTATATGTCGTTCTGTTTCTTAGCCATTCTTTTAAAGCCCTCTTGCTTAGTTTAGGTATGTGCGGAAGTGTAAATTCCGTTCCGTCTTCTGCTTCGATGTCCATATCGTGGTTAATTGTGTATCCTCTCATGTGTCGCCTATAGTCCAATCGTTCTCTTATCAGTTCTTCAATAGGCGGAATATTCGCCAGTACAGCAGCAGCCTGTGTAGATGTTGAAGGGTACGATCTGCTCATTGTCCTTGATATCATTCCTCTGACCGTTTCGAGTCTCTGCCTAAACTCGGCATGTTTTTAAGTTATGTTCAAATAGGCTTGCACAATAATAGAATTGCGGCATTATCGCACGTTCGAAAATGATCTTTAAGTTGTTGTTATCGAATCTGTATAGACCAGATATTGCTTTCCTCAGCCATTGAAAGACGCTTTTTGCTCTTTGACTAGACGCTTTAATATGACTTTGAAAGTTGAGTTTGGGGTCGATCGTTACTCCCAAGTATTTAGTTTCGTATATGCGTTTGAGCCCTTGTCCGCCCAACTTAACCGTCGGGTTCCTAGTTGGTTTTGTTCGCCCGAACACCATATAATTGCATTTGTTTAATGAGAATTGTAGTTTATTCTTTGAGGACCATAAATGTGCGATCTCCAGTGAAGTATTCATTTTTCTTTCTAGCTCAGTTCGACTATTTCCGCCCGTTAGTATGACAATGTCGTCTGCGTAGGCATATGCTTCGAATTCGTCGTTATGCATATTGTTTAAATTGTTTAGTAGCTCGTCCACCGTCAGATTCCATAAGTTTGGGCCGAGTTTGGATCCCTGTGGGCATCCTCTTTCCAGTATGACATTTCTTCTCGCTGGGCCGCAGTCGTATGTGACTCTTCTATTTTCGAAGTAGCTCAGCAGTATTTCGTAAATGTGTTTTGGTACATTTTTAGTTTTTAATACGTCCATTATAGCTGGCCACCACACGTTGATCAGCTGGTTAATTAGACGAGTTTGAGTATTTTTTTAAAATGGAAAAAATCTAATATCGTGTACTGATAAAATCCTTTGTTTTGAAAGGTTTATCGGCAACTGAAATCCACGCAAAGTTAGTATTAAAGAAGTCTGCTTCTTGCTTTCCATCTGTTCATAGACGGATTCTAGAGTTTAAATGTGGTCGTACAAGCGTCAATGATGATCCACGTTCAAGACGTCCAAAAACTACAACAACTGAAGAAACTGTTCTGCAAGTATAAGATATGGCAATGGAAGACCGTCGATTAACCATGAATGGCTTAGCTGAGACTATAGGCATCTCACATGGATCAGTACATGAGATCTTAACTAATATTTTGGGTATAAGAAAGCTATTCACAAGATGGGTGCCGCCCTTGCTAACATCGGAATAAAAACGTATTCGAGAGAAAATTTCTAAACATTTGGCTCGTTTCACAAAGAATGATTTTGTGCATCGATTTGTAACTATAGATGACACTTGTGTTTACCAGTATGATCCTGAACTGCGACAACAAACCGCAAGTGTACTGAGCTCGGTTGTTCAGCTCCAAAGCAGCCAAAGTGGTCAAAGCAGTCCAAAAAAATTATGGCATCAGTTTTCGGGGATGTAAAAGTAATTCTGTTAATTCATTACCTTCAAACCGACAGGGCAATCACAGAAGAGTATTATTGCAACCTTTCTCGATGAGAAAATTCGTGAGGAAAGGCCCGGTTTGCAAAAGAAAAAACATCCACTCTATTCGCCAGACGTGGCTCCGTCTGACTTCCATCTGTTCCCAAACCTCAAAAGATTTCTACGTGGGAAGCATTTTTCAACAAATGATGAGATGATAGCATCCTTAGATGGATATTTTGAAGGTCTTCCGGAAAACCACTTCAGAGATGGGGTAAATGAATTGGAAAATCACTGGAAAAAATGTATTGGGCTTAAGTGTCAAATAATGTGTATTTGTGAATGTGTAAATTTTAAGTATTTTCGTCCTTTTGTCTATAGGACTGAGTATGTTAGCTAAAACTGCACTATCTACTGATGGATCCCTACTAGTATTGTCTTTGGAACTCGATTAGACGAACGTTTAATATCGTCAATGCAATATCGATTATTTTTACATCTCTTGCTAAAGGAATAGATACCGCATTCGTGTGGAAGCCCTACTTCGAGATTTTTGTAGTTCTCTATATGTTAAGGTGCCGGGAGTACAAATAACATAGTCATTCATTTTCCTCGGTCCGTTGGCCTCTTGGCACTGTAACTCTCGAACGAAATGTGATATTGATTTCAAGCCTAGTTCACATATAATACTTGACGTAGGGAGGGAATTAATAATTTATCATTAATATCGCTAAAAAGGAAGGGGGTGAAAGGGGTGAGGGTAGACAAATTTTGTTTGTTTTCTAAATCAATATGAAAATTTTTCTTGATTGTTTCTTTAAAGCTTTGAATTTTAAAGCCACCCGGTAAAGTTTTTCAAAAGCCCTAATACAGTAAAACCAAATTCATCTGGAACAATTACAAAGCACTGCATAACTTTGCTCTTGCCTTTGTTAGGCGTGAAAATGGGTCATACCTGCAATAACTTAATTCACATAATGCTTCAATTTTCCGGAAGCGACTGAATGTAAGTAAAATAAAGCCGAAGTTATCTGAACATGTACGAGGCCCAAATATTATTAACAATCATTTTCTACCAGCTGTCTATGGTACTGAAGCTAATAATGCAGCCATTAACTATTTTTAAACTAATACAAATAGTAGTTCACGATTTGATTTCTACATGCCCTGATGGATTCCTACTGATATTTTTTTGGAAGTAGATTAAACGATCGTTTACCATCGTCAGGCAATATCTATTATTTTTACGTCCCTTGCTAAAGAGAAGTATATACTACGTTCGTGTAAAAATCCTACTCGGAGATTTTTGTATTTCTCTATGTTTTATGGTTCCTGGAGTACAAAAAACATAATCACTTATTTTCGTCAGTGCGTTGGCCTCTTGGCACGGTAACTCTCGAACGAAATGAGATATTGATTTTAAATTTGCTTCAAATATAATTTTTCAATAATATCCCTAAAAGGAAAGAGGGTGAACAGGGTGAGGCTAGATAAATTTTGTTTAATTCCTAAATCATTAGGAGAATTTTTCTTGATTCTTTTTTAAAGTTTTAAAGATAAGACATATGATGTTACTTTGCTGTGTTATTTTACAATTTTGGATACTTGATTTTTCTTCTGTTTGTAGACATTTTATTCCTATTAAGATGCTGGATTGTGAACTTTACCAAATGCTTTATCGTAATCCAGAGAGATGACAAACTCTCCATCGTCATTACTGGAGATCAATATTTTAATACAGGCCAATCAATTTGTGTTTACGGATCACTTAAGGGGTTACATACCTCCAGAGCTTTCAAAAAAACTTTTTTTATATTGTATGTTATTATTTTCTATACGTTTATGAATATTTAAAAAAAAAATTCTTCCAAAATTTCTTTTAATAACGAAGTTATAGCGATATGGTTTCGCACCAGGCGACGGCTAGGCGCCCAAGCGCAGGTAGTCGTAGCTTATTAGAACCCGTCGGTTTTCATTCTCTAAATTTTTAGGGACAGCTGTCTCTTGCTAATCCCTTTGTGTGATATTAATTCAAGTATCCTCACACTTAGAGTACTGTCAGCTATTTTCTGGGTAGGTAGCTACAATTTACAAATTTTGACTTCAGTTAACTGTCATCGTTCGAGGAGTACGGTTGTATTATATCCTTGCCGATTTTGAAAATATTGAAACGTCATTCTGGTAATCGTTAAAGTTATAAAAATCAACGAGCCATGCGTCCGAGAAAAAAGAGGCCGTCTCCAAAGTCTTATAGTATGGAAAGTGAAACGACATACACAAGTTCTACTTCGAAAAAAACTTTACGTGGATCAAATATAAAGGAGATTTTTTTTTAATTTTTTTTTATTTACTATAACAAATAAATCAAGTACATATCATTTTTTAACATACTCTCCTGCTTTGGAAATACACTTTTCCCAACGTATCGGAAGCTTTTTAATACTATCGTCGTAAAAGGAAGAGGGTGTGTGTGTCAGTAACCAATTGCGCACGAAGCCCTCCACCGCGTTGTCGTCATCAAATCGTTGTCCTCCTAGCACTTCTTTGAGTTGGCCAAAGAGGTGAAAATCGCAGAGCGATAGGTCAGGGCTGTAGGGAGGATGATCAAGTATTATCCAACTGATTTTCTCCAATTTTTCGCGAGTAACAGTTGCAGTGTGGACTCGAGCGTTATCATAGAGAAGAATCACGTCACATATCGGTTGATCACGTCTTTTGCGGCAATAAGTAAGTTAAATCTCATCCAAAAGGTTGCAGTAGTACGCTGCATTGTTGGTGTGACGTTCGTGCAAAAAATCAGTGTGAAAAACCCTACGTCGATCATGACTCTCATTTTCGACCTCTTCACGGCCTCCCATGAACTCCTTATGCCAGACGAACACACACGATACTAAGCGTTCAGTATAGAAAGACTCATTTATATTTAATCCACCCTCTATCTGACAAATCAGTTGATGTTTTGTTCGATCAGAGTTTTTCGTATTGTATTCTGCAATTTACCGCTATTTTCCCGGGAATTGCTTAGTGTGTGTTCTGCAGAAAATGTGATGGTGATATAAAATATTTAAAAGCGAGCACCCGCGACCTTGGATTCCTACTAAATATTTTCTATATTTTTTCCTCTCCTCTAGTAAACTCTGCATATGAAATAAATAGACATTTTACCTTTGCCCTGCGTCTTCTTGGGAAAGGGTTGAGCAGATCGTAACTTTTGTGTAGAATCATGGATTTTTCACCATGTATCGCTGCTGAACCATGAATGGCATTCATGTGAAGCCAAGCAAACAAGACCAATTAAAGTTATGGCAAAATAAATACTAACCACGATGGAAGGAAAGAAAATACACAGAGACTTAGAAGAGAAAGGCTATAAAATACAAGAAATATGCAGAATACTGAGCAGAAGGGATAAAACACTGCTTGCTATGTGCATGCTGTCGTTCGAAAATTCTGAAAATACAAAAAAAAATTATGAAATGAAACGAGTAAGTCAACATAAAAATCGAACCACTAAGAAAATGCGAGCTTGTACCCCAATGTAAGCAGTACCAGGCATTGGGACACACAAAAAAAATCACTGTAAACTGATGTGACATATGTACTAGGAAATATCCTATTGAAAACTGTTCAAATAGAGAGAAATTAACATGTATCAACTGTGGAGAAAAACACTCTGCCAGCTATCGCGGATGTGCAGTTGCAGTAAAGATCCAAAAACTTCGTGGCGAAAAAAACAAAAAAGAACAATAATAATATAAACACAAATAATACCCAACGTACAACAATCAATAACCTGGATAATAGTAGGACATCGATAACAAATGCAAATATAGTAAAAGAGAAACAAGACAAAATTCAAAAAGAAAAAGAAGGAAATAAAACTTCAATTATCACACTCTTGAAAACTCTAGAATCAAAGCTAGATTCAGTGGTTTTGAGATTAAATAAGCTAGAAAAGCAAAGCATTGGACAGTCGTCCAACCAACTGATTCATAGCTAATAAAGACATAAGAATACCTGAATGGAACGTCAATGGCGCTGTAAATCAAATTCAAAAAATCCAGGCGTTCTTGACTATAAGAAATATTGATGTACTTTTAATAGCAGAGACGCATTTTACAAACAAATCAATCTTTCCTATCCATTAGAGGTTATAAGGTGTATCATGCTATCCACCCTAGCAATATTGCAAAAGGGGGACGCCTGATCATAATAAAAGAAAGCATCAAAGATTATCAGGATATTAAAAAAGAAGAAGAAAAAATACAGGCTATTGCTGTAGCACTCGAAACAGGAAAACGGAGAATAACAATAGGAGCAGTCTATATCCCACCACGACATAAGCTGAAAAAAGAAGATTACAACCAAGAAATGGGCGAAAACTGGTGGGGTGTGAACTTAACAAATACGACAGGTGCAAAACTTCTCCGTGTAATAAAAGAATGTGGATGTGAATATTAATCTACAGGAAGACCAACGTAGTGGTCTACAGATGAAAGAAAGATCCCTGAACTATTAGACTTTTATATAATATATAAAATAAAAAATATCAACAAATTATATTGAATTAGAAGACAGATATAACCATCTGACACTCCTCTATAATAATGACATTAAGCGAAAATATCATCACAAAAGAAGAAAAAGATAAAATAGAACCTCCGGCTGGGATAGATTTCCAAAAAGCCTCGATTCAAGAATAGAAGTTATTGCTCATTTGAAAACACTAAATTACGAAGCAGAGAAATTTGGAACATACAATCAACATTCTGTATGAGATAATATAAAAAAAAAAAAAAGGAGAACGGTCGGTACTAATTGCCCTTAAGAAATTGAATGACTGGTTAAGGAAAACAGAATAGCAAGAAGAGGGTGACAACAAACTAGAGCACCCCTTGACAAAACAATCCTAAACCCCCTTACGCTTCAACTGAAAAGAGAGATACAAAAAATAAAAAATGAATCACTAAATCAATATCTTAAAAATTTGACAAACGATAAGAGCACAGAATATTCACTGTGGTCAAACACAATATAAAAAGACCCGTTTTACATACCCCTGGTGGCGGCCCGTAGCTCCGTAACGTAGTACCTTGCTTACGGTGCCGAAGGTCGAGGGTTCAATTCCGCGGGTCGGTATACTTATTTATTAATTTATATAAGTATATTTGACCTGGCCACATACATAGGTAGTAGTTGTTTGCAGAAATGCAAAGAGCCGTGGCAGCACTACGGCGTTGTCTAAAAGGCGCTGTGAAATACAAAAATGTATGTTTCAGCACTTGAACAACGTTGACGGGTATTACGACGTCCTCGCCGATATCCTTAAGATATGAAAAACGGGTAAAAGCCCTACTTAGGCGGGGAGGTGAACGATAAAAAAAAACCCTCTATTAAAGATGGAAAACAACCAGTGAGCTAAAGAAAATGGTGAAAAAACACTTGCAAAACACCTAGCAAAAGTACACAACAGATGAAGCAGTAACTGCTGAAAGTGAACTGTTAAACACCAACCAAGAAGAACGAATAATAATATTTACAACAACAAAGGAAGTCTATAACGAGATCAAAAGAAACGTCAACCCAAACAAAGCACCAAGTTATGACTTGATCACTGGCGTAATTCTGAAACAACTCTCCAAAAAAGAAATAGTAAGACTTACAAATTTAATTAATGCCGCTTTTCGATTAAAATACGTACCGAAAATCTTGAAAATCCCAGATATGAGGTAGCATCGTATCATCTGATATTGCTACCAATTGTATCAAAAGTATTCGAAAAACCGATATTAAAGGGGTTAAAACCAATCATAGACAATAGGAAATTAATATCAGAGCATCAGTTCGGGTTTCGGAATAAACATATGACCATGGAACAAGTACACCGGATAAGTAACATGATCGAATAAAGTTTGGAGAAAGGACCAGGTGCCTCAGTGTTTCTAGACGTGTCACAGGCATTCAACAAAGTTTGGTACGCCAGACTTAAGAACAAGATAAAGAATTTATTACAGAAAGCATACGCGGACCTTCTCGAGTCATATATGTCGAACAGACATTTTCGAGTGAAACAAGAAGAGCGTACACAGATTTTAATCCTACAAAGCACTGTACCTGGTTTATACATGCGATATACCGAAAATCGAAAGTGTAACAATAGCTGCCCTTGCAGCCAACACTGCCGTACTTACAACGGGTTAAACTATGTAAGAAGTAACAGCAAAGGTCAAAAAGGCTACAAACCATATCAATAAGGGGACAAAAAAGTAGAGAATAAAACTAAATGAAGATAAGTTAGTGCATGTAAGCATCACAAATAGAACTAAAAATAACTACTTGCCTGTGTCAATCAACAATCGGTTGATACCACACGCAAATACAGCAAACTATCTTAGCTTGAATCTAGACGCCAAGCTACGGTGGAACGAACACGTCAAGAAGAAACTTCAACAATTTGAAATAACGAGAAAAAAAATGCATTGGCTAATTAACAAGAATCTAAACTGTCAGTAGCCAAGAAATTGCTGCTTTACTCAACCCCATCTGGCTTTATGGCCTACAGTTGCGAGGGTGTGCCGCATCGAGCAACATACGGAAAATTCAAGCTTTTTGGAATAAAATGCTTCGTGACATTGTAGGTGCGTCAAAATATATCAAGAACAGTGTCCTTTATCGAGATCTTCAGATGAACACAGTAATTCTAGAAATTAGAAACAGCGCTAAAAAGCATGAAGATAAGCTTCATCAACACCCAAACTTCGATGCTCTTCAACCCTAGATGTCGGTGACCAAGAGCGAAGACTCAAGAGAAAAAAAACCTCATAATCTGACTTAAGTGCGCGATAGTCCCAACAACTTAAAAGAAGAACATAATGCGTGAATTGAAATACACCACAACGAGTGAATAGTGGATAGAATTTAAGAAACATTCACTGGACTGTCCTTAGCTTTACGTAGACTGTAGAAATTAGGTTAGAAAAGATTTGCTGGTTGGTCTGATTAGACCAGTTATAAAAACAATTTATTAAGAAAAAAAAAGTATCGCTGCTATTGTTACTGCATCTATGGTCGCCATTCAATAAAAACTACGAGAGATTACTGAGCAAGAAGAAATAAATTTATCTGCTAACGGACTTATAGTATCTGAAGACGACACCTTGATGAAAAGAGGATTTTCTTTGCTTTTTGTTATAGCAACAGCTACAGTCCCTGGCCGAATTATTAGACGCACTGCAAGATTTCATGTAAAATATTAATTACCGAGTGATATTGTACCGTTTTATTATTTTAAATTGATTTGTTTTTTTATTTTTATATTATCCAATCAATTACCTATTTATTTGACATAAATAAAACAGCATTAATTTAGAAAAGCATAAGTTTATTAAGTTTTAAAGAAAAGTGAAATTAATGTTAGTAAAAGTCAATATTTAGTTGAGCCACCTTTAGCCGCTATCAAAGCTTTAATTCTGCGCGGCATGCTATCAATGCAAGATTGTACTGTCTCCTGCATTTGAGGATGATGATTTCACACATGAATAATCTTTTCTGGGAGCTGGGTTTTGTTGGTAATCACATCTTTAGCTACTTCTCTTTTTCATCAGCTCCCACACATTTTCAATGGGGTTCATACCCAGCCAATCCAACAGAGGGATATTTTTTTTTTTCTGCCAAAAAAGCTTTAACAGACCGAGCAGTGTGGCAGGGAGCTTCATCTTGCATGAAAGTGAATGGTTCCCCATTTGGAAACCATTCTCTGAGCTGCGGAATCAACCGATTTTGTAATACTTCTTTGTACTGATCTTGCCTCATTATTCCTTTGACGACGTACAGACGTCCAGTGCCCTTGCCGCTGATGACTGACCAAATCATCACTTTGGTGGGATGTTTAACCGTTGGGACGACACAATCAGGATGAAAACTTTTCTCCATGACGACGACGCACATACTGAGCTTTATTCTGCAAAATTTCGAATGTGCTTTCGTCACTGAAGCAGACCTGTCAAAAATAGGAAAAATATATATAAACTTCCATGATTATTTGCTTTATTTAACTGAAAATGATAATAATGTATAAATTATTGATTAAATTGCTGTATCTTACCGATCTCCAGAAGTCCACATCTTTGTCTTGCCATTGTTTGGCCCACTTCAGGCGCTTTGCTTTCATTGCAGCTGTTAACTTGGTCTTCCTGGCGGGGCGACAGGCCTTAAAATCTAATTCTTTCAATTTTCTTCGAACAGTGCGCTCAGAAGCATTTACGCTAGCATCCTGGAGTTGTGATTTTATTACCTTTGTGGTAGCAAATCTGTTTTCTACACAAATTTTCTTCAAACATCTCTCTGACCGTGGAGTGAAAATTGGTTTTGTACCGCATCTTTTCTTTCTTTTCGGGCTTAATTCCTTCCCTGACTCAATTTTCTTTTTTATGCGTCGTACACTAGCTTCAGAAACCTCCAATCTTCGTGATATTTCTCGGTTTGTAAATGTTTTCGCAATCACAAGGGCCTTCACTTCAGCTTTTTTACGTGGTGAAAGATCGCCTTTTCTACCCATAATGAAAATAGTCCAATTACTTTTTTAAAACACTGCATACAAAATAAACTAATAACTGAGTAGTATAAAACTGTTAAACAAACAATCACAGTCCATAAAGCCACAGAAACACGTCCGTACCTGACTCGATTCCGATCGCGACTGATACAGGTTTGTATTTGTTTACGTTCATGTATCACTTTGTCAACACAGTGTTGCCATATGTTAAAAATAAATACAAATATGTAGTCTACAACAATTCTTTTAAATAAAAATCAATAATATTGTAGTTTAAATATACCATTATTGCATAAAAAACTCTTAAGAAACATAAAATTACTAAAAAAAATACAGTGCGTCTAATAATTTGGCCAGGGACTGTACATTCAATGACGGGACTCAAAGTTACCTGCGAACTTTGCAAGTACTAGGAGTAACTATTGGATACAAGGCATATAATTATACTGACGCCCATTCATTAAAACAGGCCAGGATTTGTTCGATTCAGGCAACGAAACAAGCTTGAACAGTCCATAAATTACAAAAATCAAGGGGAAGGAAGGCATACAGTATAAACTTAACCACAGTTAACCACAAAAATTGAATACACAAAGTTCACTGCAATTTTTCGTTCAAAACTAAACCTGTTTTTTCGACACAAACTTTTTCTATACGGTTTGCATGATAACTCGAAAAGTTTTCAATATTTTTGGCCTGTTTTTTTTTAAATGTTCCTAATTAGATTCTCTATAGTATGTCGAGCCATTTAATACATTTTGAATAAACCGTAAAACACTAAATTTTTGCGGAAAAAAATTTTTAATCTTCAAAAATGTCATAGAAGGCTTATTTTTTCGAAATTAAAAAATTTGACTTGACAGACTATAATAATACTATTCAGTATATACCACCACTACACCAAACACTTTATTTTTGCACTCGACGCGCGTTTCGTTAACCATGTTAGCGATGATTGATTGACAATCATCGCTCCTGATATGATATATACTGAGTAGTGTCATTGTGCCAAAGATTACACATTCCTAACTTAGACTATAATAAAAACATTATTGTACAGGAATTTTTTTGAATTTTTCAGATCCATCGAAGCGGCGTTTTTTCAACAGTTCCCTAAAAAATCTCAATTAACACCTACAATTTATAATAAAAAATGTTGTTAACAATTTTTTTCTTACTCCTAAAAGACCCATAAATAATGTGTAATTACTATTTTGTCTTATTTTTAACAACATACTCCCTAAAATACAACTCCAAAAACATTAATTTTCTGCAGAGCTGGAAATATATTCACCATGAGACCATGTTGTTCTTTCGGTATTATGTTGTTGCTAGTGAAATATATTAATTTGAATAAGAGGATAAATTAATAAATGCATTATTAAAAACAAAAATTCTCTAAAATTTTTTGAAAGTAATATGTTATTTTCACTTTATTATTATTCAGATCATCCGCATAACCAGTTTTTAAAAGACTCATTCAACGTGATTTTAATATAAAAAATTCCAGTCATCCCTTTTCATATAAAAACAAAAATCGGGATAAAAGAATAAAAAGCTATTGAAATCCTACCCAGCGTTTTATGCTGTACGTGACATTAAGTCCGAAATTATGCTATTTTAAATGCTATTTAACGAAGCGGCCAAATTGATGTAGCTTACAAGTAAAATGCGTGGTTTGGAATTATTATTAAAACAAGGTAATTCTAAAGGAATACGTTTGTTTTAAAACTGGGCTCTGTACTAATACGATTAAGGACATCATCAATCTCCTTCCTTATTCCGTACATAATCGGACATAATTTTGTGATCGGCTAAATTGAATCGTAATTATTTTTAATCTAACATGTAAAGGATAAATAACCGGTCAAGTGCAAACTGAACTTGCGCAAATAGTGTCCCGTACGTTGATTGCTTTTAAAATAAAAAATTTTGTTAGGGAGATATAAAATGATCAGTGACTTCACAAAACACACCCCAAATGAGTTTTCAACAAAGGTTGTTTCCAATCTTTACTGAAAACTATTGACCTTGAAATTTTTGTTTTTTTTTTATATACCAGATAAATTATTAAAGGTAATGCACTCATGATAATTTTCGTTCAATCTACACGCGGTGGAAAATATTCCAGTTCAAAATTTTTTGATCAATACTTTTCGAGATAAGGGGGGTGGGGGGCATTTTTTAAAAAAAATACAAGAAAAGTGTGCACAAGTTTTACATTATATATATATATATATATATATATATATATATATATATATATATATATATATATATATATATTTTACTTGTGTTTTCACAAGCTTTCATTTGACACCACACTCGATGACCTAGTAAAAAAATTTGTTTTTTACTTCGGATTTCACCCCCCAAAACTAACCCCTTAAGTCAAAATTTAACTTTCAAAACTACACGGCTCTGATGAGGCCATCAATTCCTATATTATTACCAAATTTCAACTTTCTACGTCAAATAGTTTCGGAGAAAATCGGGTGTGACAGACAGACGGGCAGACAGACAGACACCTAAGTGATCTTATAAGGATATAAAGTGTTTCAGTGGAAATAAACAGAACTCTCAACATACCATGCTATATGTCCTTATGGAGATTTTTGTTATTTTTCCATTTTTCTAAATTTTGTTGGGAATAGTATGTAAAACGGTACAGGAATGTGATTTATAAAATGCTGCCGTAAAAAGGTTGGTATGTAGTAGAAATATTTCAGGAATTTAAAACGTTAAATTGATCGTTCGTTATATCATATTCTAGCTGAAAATTTATTTAAACAAATCAACAAAATATTTTTATAAATCGCTCTCCTAATTCAAAATTTAATTAAAAGTTTTAATGTACCCGGGCCTGTACAGACTATTCGTTTAAGTACTATCCACTAAGAAAATTTTAAAGGAACCCGGTAAAATTTTTCACAGTGAAACAAATTCAACTGGAATAATTACAAAGCTCTACCTAACTTTGCTTTTGCATTTTTTAGGCATGAAAATGGGTCATATTTGCAATAAAATACTTCAATTTTGTGGAAGCAAATGAATGTAACAGGAGAATCTAATAAAACAAAGTCGAAGTTACCTGAAGATATAAGAGACCCAAATATTTTCTACCAGCTGGCTTTGGTACTAAAGCTGATAATATGATCATTAACTATTTCCAGACGAATTCTTGAAGTGCCATATCGAATACGGACGTAGGTGACCGTCTCCCCTTTACCTGTAGTTGGTGCTTTTTTAAGTATTTCCACAGGCAATCAGGACCTTTTTTTTATGGGTCTAGCACACGTGCTGCAGGGAAGTCCCTAAAGCGCTACAGGAGCGACACGTGTATGGAAAAAGCGATTCACGTTGTTCTTGAATCGCTGTAAATTGTACTCGGTGGGAAACACTTCTAACATGCACCGCTCTGGGAGGAATTAAGCGGGCTACATCCTTCGAACACTCTCCCATGAAATACTTGTAGAATAGACTCAAGTCGCCAACAGTTCTGTGTGTGTTCCAGCGAATCAAGGCCGCCGGTCAGTTCTGGGTCTCCAATCAGACGAACAGCCCTTCTCTGAACAGAATCCAACAAATACAGTGTATGTTTGGGAACGGAGCCCCAAACATGGGAGCAGTATTCCATAGTTGGTCGAATTTGAGCTTTGTAAAGAACTAACAGTTGTAGAGTGTAGAGCTTTCTGGTTCGAAATAATATTCCCAACTTTTAAGAAGCTCTCCTTGCTATGCCTGCAACATGTTCATACCAGGACATATTTACTCCCAAATTAACGCCCAACAAATTGAGTGGCGATGCTAGGGGAATGGAGTGCCCCGACATAACTATGTCGGCTTCAGTAACGTTAACTTTTTTAGAAAAAACTGCCGCCTGGGGTTTTGTAGCGTTAAATTCCACTTGGTTACTGTCACCCCAAGATAGAATTTCTTCCAGGTCTTTGTTAAGTTGAATGACCTCCTGCTGTCTGCAGACCTACAGTTTAATGCCGATTCTGAACGACCAAAGTAAGAGAGCTTTGCTATGCATGATACTACGGGTGGTTTGTCACTGCCTTCTAGAGAGAGACGACCGTCATGTTACGTTGTAAATTTTTGTTTTATTTTATTCTTTATTTATCTTTTTTTATTATTATTATTTCCTGAGCAGAGATACAAACTCGGATCGCGGGCGTAGAAAGCAGACATCTTAACCACTATGCTATGGTCGCCCCTCAGACGAATAGAAATAGTAATTCACATTTTGATTTCTACATGCCCTTCACTGAAGAGATTTGTACTCATACTCATAGTCTTAGTCAAATGCTGCTTATCTTGACGATATTTCTTTAATTATGTTAAAACTTAGTTTAACTATTTTATTAGACCAGTTTATGCATGTAATAAATGATCGTTTGGAGGTTGGATATTCTCCGATGATCTGGAGGACAGCAATTGTTTGTCCTTTACCGAAGGTAAATATTCCAACTACATTAAACGAACTCAGAGCGATAAGCCTCTTACATATACTAAGCAAAATACTTAAAAGGACTATATACAATTAGATGTATTTCCATGTCTCCTAGCATGGTTTATTGCCGGCTCATCAGTCTAACTTTCACACTGGCCATGGTATTATGACTGCATTACTGCATATTCTTATTGTTGAGCATCTTGATTATGTAACTACTGTGCTGATATTGCTTGAGTATTCTAAAGCATTTGACTGTGGAGATTAAAAGTTAGTTTGTGAAAAACTGTAGTATTTTGGCCTCAATTTATGAGGTAGGAGGAAACTGATTAAATTAGAGGATTACAGTGTAAAGTATCAAGTATCTGTGAGGCTACCTCGGAGGTGTAGCAAAGGTCCAGCTTCTTTTTATACTTTATACCTTTGACATATATAAGGCAATAAAATTTGCAATACAATTTTCTAAAATTCACTCTTATACTAATAATACATAGCTTTTATATAGTTTTAAAGCAATATTATTAGGCAGGCTTAAAGAAAATCTTAGAATATAGCATAAAACAATGCTAAATTAAAAGAAAATTAAGGAAATGCTTTCTGTATCGTATGAATGTGTGAAATTTTTGCAAAATTATTTTCATTTTGTCTATGCTTCTTAAAATCTCGTTTGACCATGATTTAGGAAATATATATCTAACTTAAGTAAAAAATCATATATATCCTTAAAGGTGCTGGACGCAAACAAACATATCTAGTTTTAAAGATTGAAAGAAATGAATTAAACATGTTTAATGTCAAAACTACCTGTGCTTAGCGGAATCAGATAAACAGGGCTTGCCAGAAATTGAGAATATCTGTAATCGATTTATTTTTGACCTTAATAAGTACGATCATATATCTAAATAACCGGTCAAGTGCAAGTTGAACTTGCGCAATTAGTGTTTCGTACGTTGATTGCTTTTAAAATAAAAAATTTTGTTATGGAGGTATAAAATGATCAGTGACTTCACAAAACACCCCAAATGAGTTTTCAAACTAATGACCTTGAAATTTTTGTTTTTTTTTGTATACCAGATAAATTATTAGTGCACTCGTGATAATTTTCATTCAATCTACACCCGTGGAGAATATTCCAGAATTTTTTCAAAATTTTTTGATAAGTACTTTTCGAGATAAGGCGGGTGGACAGCGATTTTTCGCGATTTTTAGTGTTCCGTACGGAACACTTATAAGATCACTTCGGTGTCTGTCTGTCTGTCTGTCTGTCACACCCGATTTTCTCCGAAACTATTTGACATAGAAAGGTGAAATTTGGTAATAATATAGGAATTGATGGCCTCATCAGAGCCATGTAGTTTTGAGAATTAAATTTTGACTTAAGGGGTTAGTTTTGGGGGTGAAGTCGTAAGTGAAAAAAAAATTTTTTTACTAGGTCATCGAGTGTGGTGTCAAATGAAAGCTTGTGAAAACACGAGTAAAAAATATATATATAATATTATACTTGCGCGCACTTTTCTTTGTATTATTTTTAAAAATTCGCAAAAAAAAATCGCTGTCCCGGGCCTTATCTCGAAAAGTGCCTATCAAAAAATTTCGAAAAAATTCTGGAATATTCTCCACGGGGTGTAGATTGAACGAAAATTATCACGAGTGCATTACCTCTAATAATTTATATGGTATATAAAAAAAAACAAAAATTTCAAGGTCATCAGATTTCAGTAAAGATTGGAAACAAACTTTGTTGAAAACTCATTTGGGGTGTATTTTGTGAAGTCACTGATCATTTTATACCTCTGTGACAAATTTTTTTTATTTTAAAAGCAATCAACGTACGGAACACTAATTGCGCAAGTTCAACTTGCACTTGACCGGTTATTTAAAAATAATACATTATATGTATATTTTTTTTACTCGTGTTTTCACAAGCTTTAATTTGACACCACACTCGATGACCTAGTAAAAAATTTTTTTCACTTCCGATTTCACCCCCCCAAACTAACCCCTTAAGTCAAAATTTAACTTTCAAAACTACCATGGCTCTGATGAGGCCATCAATTTCTATATTATTACCAAATTTCAACTTTCTATGACAAATAGTTTCGGAGAAAATCGGGTGTGACAGACAGACGGACAGACAAACATCGAAGTCATCTTATAAGTGTTCCGTACGGAACACTAAAAATATACAATTACTAGTTAAAAGTGTGCAACTTATTTTATTATGTATTGCTTACTGTTCTCTATAAGTTGTTAAAAATATGAAACTCAAGATATCTAGGAAATAAATTAATTTTCAGAAACGAGATTTATAATGTTTCCATTAGATCAAATATTATAACTATGCCCCAACATAATTAGATTATATTTCAGCGATGTCTTACCGATCCCGATATTAAGTGCTATAATAACTTTAAAAACAGTTGGACATGTACGTCTCTTGCTATTTTCGTAGCAGACTTAAAATAGTGCTGCTGAATAAAGCAAGAGATATTAATACTGCTGGGTATTTGAAGTGTCCCAGCAGCAATACTTTATTTACTTACTAAGCTACTTGCTAGACTTACTTACGAATTTTTAAAGGTTTTATTGATACAAATGTGATATTGGGGTACTTCTCTCATTAGGGTGCGGGTTTTTTAAGGGCGTAGCACACATGCTGCAGAGAAATTCCTAAAGCGCATATATTAATGATCTGTTATACAATGGCTTGTGTATCAGTTTATGTCCTATTCTGGTTTGTGTTAGGTTTTGCGTCAGAGTCGATACCTGTGTTTTATGTCTGTAAAATTTATCTGCTGTTTCATCTAAGTATTGTCTTACTATTTGCATAGTTGTCATGTGATCTAAGTCTCCAATTCTTATGTACCTGTCGCTCGATGTCACGCGTCTTAGTATTTTGTTCTGCATTCGCTGCAGTCTCTATATCTGTGTCCGATATACCACCATTTGGTGCAGCATACATTAGTACTGGTCTAATAATCTGTTTATAGATCGTTAATTTATTTCTTGGCTGCATATGTTTATAACGCATAAAGATTCTGCGTCGCGACGAATGCCTTTTAAAGCACGTGCGATATATGTAAGTGGAATTTAAGGTGTGCGACTATAATGACACCCAGATACTTCAGCTTATTTGTGATCGATATCTAAGTGTCATTTGAAAATAGTTTTCCCATCTTCTAAAAAATTCTCTTGACTGCGCATGCAAAGACATAATTGCTCCCATTAACGCCCAGTAACTTAAGTGACGATAATAGAGGAATGGAGTGTCTCGGCGTAAGGGTTTTGCAAAGTTAACTTTTTAGAGAAAACTGCCGCCTGCATTTTTATAGCGTTAAATTTTATTTGGTTACTGTCACCCCAAGATAGGATTTCTTTCAGTTCTTTGTTAAGTTGAACGACTTCCTGCTGTCTGTGGATATTTGCATGAGTAGCCGATGTTCAAAGTGAATGAAGAAATAAGCTTACTGTTATCTGCAAAGCTATGGATTGGATTTCTGTTCCTTCCCAGCAGATCATTTGTAAATGAGAAAGAGAGTTGGAGATGGTATGGAGCCATAGGGCATACCGACGTTGATAGTGAAGGTATTAGAAAGAAATCCATCGACCATCACTCGTAAAGAACGCTCGCTGAGGAAACCAGAGAGCCATAAACCATACTTTTCAAACTTACTATAAGAGCGTGACTTAGACAACAGTCCGTCATGCCAAAGACGGTTGAATGCCTTGAATATATACGGAATGAACAATTGGACAATTTTGTCAATTATGTGTAAAATCGGTGAAACAATTTACTCACCAGTTCCGTTGCAAGACTTAGTTCTAAAATAAGTACTGAATTTGATGGTCTGACTCGACAAAATAACATAATCGATATACTACAATGGTATTTTAACTAATAGGTACTTGATAGAAGATATTAATAACAAAAAAAAGTTGAGAACGGAGTTTCAGAAATATTTACAACTGCAAACATATATTTCCCTTTACATAATATTTCTGTTAAAATCAAGAATATTAACAAATAACACAATTTTAGATTTCTTAACTCAGGAAACCCTTAAAAGGACATATAAGATGATGTATACGAAGCAACCCGTCTAATCTCCTGCCCTATTTCATTAACACCTTTTATATTTGACCGACTAAAAATTATAATAGAATAACACAATTTTCAGATTCCTTTACTTCAAGAAAAATGAATAAAACTGATAATAGTACCTAAACATTCCCCTACGTTATTAACACCTGACTAATTAAAATATTGAAGAAAAAAATCACAATTTTTGGACTCGTTGACTCCACGGTTCCTGAATGGATATATGGATCAGGTTCAATTAAGCGCAAATAATGAAAACATGACACAATTTTCTGATTGCTTGGCATAAAGAACCCTAAAAAGGACTTGTAAAACAATATATACGAAGCAACTCCTCTAACTCTTTCTCTTAGTTCATTAACCCCTTGCCTGTATAATCATAAATAACTGGAAATAGGGGAAAAATAGCACAATTTTCACTGTGCTTGTCGCTAAGCATCCTAAAAAGTCGTGTAACAAAATGTATACGAAGCGATATGTTTGACCATAATTAATGGAATATAATGAAAAAATAACGGAATTTTTAGAAATTTCTACTCCATGAATCCTGAAAAGGACGTGTACTACGATATAGTTGAATCAATCCCTCTAACACTTTTCCCCACCCCTTAAATCTGATATATATTTGGCTACAAACGACCACTAAATGGCGCTATTGAGATGTGACATTACCATTGTTGTAAAATTTGATATATGTTATTGTTAAAACAGTGAAGGTTTTCGTTGGATGATTTTTTACTATTTTAGTAAAGGCCTAATTCAACAACAATGCTTCGAATAGCTTCATTCAACTTTTGGTAATGTAAAATCAAAAAAGACTGTATACAATTGGTTTGCAGAATCTTGTCATGGCCGTGCTTCCGTCAGAGGTGAATTTCGTGAAGGTCGGCTAAAATCAGTTGTTGTTTCAAAAAACATCGATGCTGTGCGCAACATGATTAAAAAGAATAAGCGTGTGACTGACTGTAAGATAGAGGCATCCTTAGGCATATCGAAGAGTGCAGTATATTCGATTTTGCATGAACATTTAGTTGTGAAAAAGATCTGTTCCCTTGGGATTCCGCATAATTTGACCGAAACTCAAAAATAGGCTCGTGCCAATTGGTCTAAGGAAATGCTCAAAAAATTCGACCCAGGACATGCAAAATCCGTATCCAACATCATAACAGGAGACGAAACTTAGATATATTTGTAAAAGTCGGGAACTAAGCAACAATCAACTGTTTAAATGTTCCAAGATGTACCGAATCCAACAAAAGTAGTTCGTTCACCAAGGACTGATGATCGCTTGTTTCTTTGGTTAAACTGAACTTGTTGCAACCATTGCTTTAGAGAATCAAAGAATAGTTAATGCTGAATAGTATACAAAAATTTGTTTACCAGAAGTCATCGACGAAATCAGGAAAAACAACCGAAAACTATGCATCATTCTTCATCATGACAATATGAGCTCTCACACTTCGTCAAATAATTGATTATTTGACGAAGAGAAACATCGAATTAATGTCTCATTCCTCGTATTCACAACAGCGATTTTCATTATCTCAAGAAGTTGAATTCTTCTAAAACCATGTTTTTCAGGTGCCAACCTCAGAGTAGAAAAAAATGTTTTGCGAATTGGTTCGAAAGCACGCAAAAGTATATAAATCTTAACAGCGAATATTTTGAGAAATAATAAAACGATTTGTAACATTTTTTTTTCTTTCATTGTTTTTGTACAAACTTAAAAGTAACCCTCATACAAATAATTATGCTTAAAATTAATTCATTATATTAACATTAACCAAGAAAAATTTATATACTGATTTAAAAAATAAACAAAATATTTCGATCCCCCACTTCTTTCACTCCTCCTTCCTCTTTAGCAGTATTGCCCATAAAACTATAGATTCTAGCCCTATGACAAGTACTATATGTGCACCAAATTAAAAATCGATATTTTATTTTCTTTGGTTGTTCCTTTCAACCCTCCTTCCTCTGTAGCGATATAGCCCAAAAGCTACAGATTCCATTCCTATGTCAAATACCATATGTGCACCAAATTTAAAATCGATATCTCATTTTGGTCGAAAGTCCACGTGTCAATAGGCTGACTGCAAACAGAACGGAAATGAGAGACTATTTTTTTCATTATTTAAGTAATATGAAACGTGGAGAAATGCAAAAATCTCGAAGGGTGATTTTTCATGAATACAATACTTCCCTTTAGCAAGAAAAGTTCAAAAGATTAATGTGGAGTGCCCAATTTAATTCTTATACAGCCTGTTACTGTTATTATTATTACAAAAAAGTTCTTTCTCACTTTTGGTCAATGTGGTTCCATGTTTGGCTGACGGGTCAAAGCCAAGTCAGCACAAACGCTATTACCATTGTGTATTAAAGAATGACCTGACAATGTTACATGTTTTCGAAATCACTGACTTCTGAATGTTTCTGTGTATGTTTGTGTTAAGTCCTAATTGTACTAAGTGTGGTGTGAATGTTATTGGTGTAAGGCCTGTGGCTGATATAATGAAGGGGACAATGATGACTTTTTCTTATTTCCATAGCCTTTTTATTTCCGTTGCAAGGTCTGTGTATTTGGAAATTTTTTCTATGTATTTCGTTTGGATGTTTGTGTCGTTGGGGACAGCTATGTCAATTAGATAGGTGACTTTTCTTTTTTTTGCACTGAAAAGTAATATCGGGTCTATTGGCGGAGACTGTTTTATCTGTATGGATACTGATGTCCCAGTAGAGCTGAATGTTGGTGTGTATTTGTAGTAGAGATCTGTGTTTTCTATGAGTTTGTATGTTGTGGCTAGTGCTTGGTGAACTACTTTGGCAGCTGAGTCAGGTTATTATTTTTGTTTTTCTTTCTCATATTTGGTCAATGTGGTTCCATGTTTGGCTGACGGGCGCAAACCAAGTCAGCACAAACGCATTACCATTGTGTATTAAGGAATGACCTGACAATGTTACTTGTTTTCAAAATCACTGACTTCTGAGGTTTTTTATATGTTTGTGTTTTGTCCTAATTGTAATAAGTGTGGTGTGAATATTGTTGGTGTAAGGTCTGTGGCTGATATGACGAGAGGGACAATGATGACTTTTTCTTGTTCCCATAGCTTTTTTATTTTTGTTGCAACGTCTGTGTATTTGGAGATTTTTTCTGTGTATTTCGTTTGGATGTTTGTGTCGTTGGGGACAGGTATATCAATTAGATAAGTGCCTTTTCCTTTTTTGCACTGAAAAGTAACATCGGGTCTATTGGCGGAGACTGTTTTATCTGTATGGATACTGATGTCCCAGTAGAGCTTGTAATCTTTATTTTCAAGTATGGATATTGGTGTGTATTTGTAGTAGGGATCTGTGTTTTCTATGAGTTTGTATGTTGTGTCTAGTGCTTGGTGAACTACTTTTGCCGCTGAGTTATGTCTGGCTGTGTATTCCGTACCGGCTAACATTTTACATCCACTTGTTATGTGCTCGATCGTCTCTTTCTGCTGGTGGCACTTTCTGCATCTGTCTTCTGTAATAGTTGGATCTTTGATGGTTAATATGACTTTATCCTAGATGGCAAGTAAGAAGCTTTCTGTTTCAGGGAATAGCTGCCCATCCTGTAACCAGATGTATGATTGTTTTTTATTTTCGTGGTCTTGTTCTATGTAATATCTGTGTTTTCTGTGGAGTGTTTTTTCTGACCACGTTTTCATCTTTTCCTATTGTAATTGGGTGTTTCTGTGTGGGGGCTGGTTTGCTTGGTGTGAAAAAATTTCCTAAGTGCTTGTATTTGTTTTGTGTGTAGTGATCTTATGCCTATGATTCCTCTTCCTCCTGCCTTCCTCTCGATGGTAAGTCCCGCTTTGCATGCGTTGGGGTGTAATTTCCTATATTTGGTGAATTGAGAACGTATAAGGATGTGAATGTTTTCTATGTCAGTATGTGTCCTTTTGATGATACCAAATGAATATGTGAGTATAGGTATAGCAAACGTGTTGATAGCTCTAGTGAGGTTCTTTGAGTTGAGTTTTGTTTGTAAAAGTTTCTTATTATTATTATTATTGTTATTACAAAAAGTTCTTCTTTCTCACATTTGATCAATGTGGTTCCATGTTTGGCTGACGGGCCAAAACCAAATCAGCACAAACGCTATTACCATTATGTATTAAGAAATGACCTGACAATGTTACATGTTTTCAAAATCACTGACTTCTGAATGTTTTTGTGTATGTTTGTGTTGAGTCCTAATTGTACTAAATGTGGTGTGAATGTTATTGGTGTAAGGCCTGTGGCTGATATAATGAGGGGGACAAAGATGACTTTTTCTTGTTTCCATAGCCTTTTTATTTCCGTTGCAAGGTCTGTGTATTTAGAAATTGTTTCTGTGTATTTCGTTTGGATGTTTGTGTTGCTGGGGACAGCTATGTCAATTAGATAGGTGACTTTTCCTTTTTTGCACTGAAAAGTAATATCGGGTCTGTTGGCGGAGACTGTTTTATCTGTATGGATACCGATGTCCCAATAGAGCTTGTAATCTTCATTTTCAAGTATGGATGTTGGCGTGTATTTGTAGTAGGGATCTGTGTTTTCTATGAGTTTGTATGTTGTGGCTAGTGCTTGGTGAACTACTTTGGCAGCTGAATCATGCCTGGCTATGTACTCTGTTCCCGCCAATATTTTACATCCGCTCGTTATGTGTTCGATCGTTTCTTTCTGCTGGTGGCATTTCCTACATCTGTCCTCTGTAATAGTCGGGTCTTTGATGATATGTTTTTGGTAGTTTCTGGTTAATATGACTATCCTGGATGGCAAGTAAGAAGCCTTCTGTTTCAGGGAATAGCTGCCCATCCTGTAACCAGGTGTATGATTGTTTTTTATTTACGTGGTCTTGTTCTATGTGGTATCTGTGTTTTCCGTGGGGTGTTTTCTCTGACTACGTTTTCATCTTTTCCTGTTGTAATTGGGTGTGACTGTGTGTGTCTGCTGAGTGGTCTGCCCAGGCTAAGTCGAGAGGTGTGTAGTTTTTGTCTGCTTTCACTGTCGCTGTGTGGAGACTGGTTTGCTTGCTGTGAAAGAATTTCCTAAGTGCTTGTATTTGTTTTGTGTGTAATGATCTGATGTCTATAATTCCTCTTCCTCCTGCCTTCCTCTCGATGGTAAGTCTTTCTTTGCATGCGTTGGGGTGTAATTTCCTGTATTTGGTGAATTGAGATCGTATAAGTATGTGAATATTTTCTATGTCTGTTTGTGACCATTTGATGATACCAAATGAATATGTGAGTATAGGTATAGCGAACGTGTTGATGGCTTTAGTGAGATTCTTAGAGTTGAGTTTTGTTTGTAAAAGTTTCGTCAGTCTGTTTTTGAATTCGGTTCTGAGCTCTGTTTTGATATGAGTGTGGTTGAGTTTGGTGCTTTGTTGGAAGCCTAGATATTTGTATGTTTCTTTGTCGAACATGTTATCGAGTGTTTCATTGTTGATGGTTTCCATCTCATGGTGGCACTTCCATTGGCCTTTGTTGATGTGGAGCACTTTGCATTTACTCATACCAAATTCCATATTGACATCTAAGGTGAATATTTCTGTGATTTTGAGGAGTTCTTTCAGCTATGTTGGTGTGGCAGCGTAGAGTTTTATGTCGTCCATATATAGGAGGTGATTTATTTTATGTTGATTCACTTTTTGGTGTCTGATATTGAAGCCATGCTCTGTTCTGTTTAGTATATTTGAGAGTGGATTGAGACAGAGGCAAAACCATAGAGCGCTGAGCGAGTCTCCCTGAAATATACCCCGTCTGATGTACAGCTCTTCTGTTTGGATGCGTTCGGTTTGTGTTTCTAGGCGTATTTTGGTTTTCCATGTTTTCATAATTTGCGCGAGAAACTGCCTGAGGTGTTGGTTGATTTTATAGATTTCTAGGGCTCTGATTAACCAGCTGTGGGGTATGGAGTCGAAGGCTTTTTTATAGTCTATGTAACCGATGTGAAGGTTTCTGTGTTCTTTTCTGGTTTGTCCCATAATCACGCTATCTATAATCCTAGACTATTTTTCCTGCATCCCTTATGCTCTTCTGTGAGAATATTGTTGTCTATTAGGTATTGTTCTATTTTCTTCGAAATTGTGGCTGTGATGATCTTGTATAGGGTTGGAAGACAGGTGATAGGTCGGTAGTTTGACGGGTTTTGTGGTGTCTGAGCTTTTGGGTTTAACGTATGTTATTCCTTGTGTAAGGAAAGTGGGAAATGTGTGTGGTTGTAGAATGGCTTTGTTGATTTGGTGTGTGAGTTCTTCGTGTGTGGTGGTAAACTGTTCGTACCAGAAGTTTTGTATATTGTCTATTCCAGGACATTTCCAGTTGTGTGTGTGTGTTTGATAGTTTCTGTAATTTCTTGTGTATTTAATGTGGGATTTTCTTGTTCTGTCACTTGTTTATGTTTGTCTTCTTCGGCTTTGATCCAGGGGGTGTTATTATTGTGTAGTTTGGGTTCTGACCAGATACTTTTCCAATGATCTGTGAGTTCTTGTTTGTTTGGTGGTTCAGTCACTGCTATCTGTTTATTGTACATAGTTTTCCGGTAGAACTGTTTTTCGCTTCTTCGGAAGAGGTTGTTGGTGTCTTTCCTCTCATTTGATTCTTTGTATCTACGGGGTCTTGCGGCATATACAGATAGTTTTTGTTTCAAGGTATCGAGGATTTCTGGCAGTGTTCTGTTGGGAGACTTAGATTTGATCTTGTTTGCCCCCTGTGTGACACGTTTGGACGCGTTCCCGCTTATAAACTGGGTAAGATGTCCTAGATCTCTCCTGATGTTGTTGATTTTGTTCTCCATTCTTATTTGCCATTTGAATTTTGGTTTTGTCCTGTTGGGGTTTCCTTGTCGTTGAGGGAGTTTTGGTTATTTTGTGTTAGAGTGGTGATTGCTGCTGCATATATTATTGTGTGAATGTCTTCGATTGTGCTTAAGTCTGTTATATACTGAGGTATTATGTGCTTGTTTAGTGTGTTGAGGATTGGTTGCGTGCTCTGAAGATTAAACGAGGGATGGAGTTTCTTGTTGTGGGGTCGGTGCCTGACCATCGAGCTAGATGTGACTCCATTTTTGCTTTAAGTGTTCGTATGAGAGGTGCTTCGGGGTGATGTTGTGTGGATGTTGTTGAGGGTGGCGAGTGATTCATGTTGTTGTCTGTGATATGGTGTTGCGCGGTACTCGCAATATTATTTTGCGTTACGCTCATCCTGGGTGGTGGGTCTTGTTGTGTTCGACTGGGTGGTTGTGTGTGTGAGGCTGGTTCGGTATCTACTTTATTGTTTCTATTGTTTGGTTGGTCTGTGTTCAGTTCAACAGCCACTGTGTCCTTGATGGTTTGCAATTCGAGAGGTGTGAGACGATTGTTCTTGGTAATAACTCTTTTTTGGTCTATTACTCTCTGTTCTGAAACAAGTAATTGCAGATGTGGATATTCGGTCAAGAAAAGTCTGTGCAGTTCCGGTCTGTAGCCCGATGTTATTGTTTCGAGTTTGGTGGCGGTGTAGTAACAACGCATCACCGTCCTATTCATCTCATCCGTCCACTTTAACCGCTGTCTTGGTTTGCCAGCCTTGGTAGTTGCGTGTTGTCCTTGCAAAACATACGGGCCCTGGCCTGGCTTTGGTGGTTGTGTTTGTCCCACATCTACGTCGGTTGCGCTTGGGATTGATGTTGGTGGGTCCAAGCGGCGAGTGATTCTCTTCTCAGTGATTTCTTTGTCAGGTTTTGTGTTTTCATTATAGCAACGCATGGCGTGTTCGTTGATTCCTGTGGTGCAACTCATGCGCTGCTGTGATTTTCCCGCCTTGGTGGGTGTCGGCTTAGTCGCCGACACAGCACTATTAGTAGGTCCATTTTCGGTTGCCTGGTCTTCATCGTTTTGGTTATTGTTATTACAAAAAGTTCTTCTTTCTCACATTTGATCAATGTGGTTCCATGTTTGGCTGACGGGCCAAAACCAAGTCAGCACAAACGCTATTACCATTCCGTATTAAGGAATGACCTGACAATGTTACATGTTTTCAAAATCACTGACTTCTGAATGTTTCTGTGTATGTCCGTGTTGAGTCCCAATTGCACTAAATGTGGTGTGAATGTTATTGGTGTAAGGCCCGTGGCCGATATAATGAGGGGGACAATGATGACTTTTTGCTGTCTCCATAGCCTTTTTATTTCCGTTGCAAGGTCTGTGTATTTGGAAATTTTTTCTGTGTATTTCGCTTGGATGTTTGTGTCGTTGGGGACAGCTATGTCAATCAGATAGGTGACTTTTCCT
Organism: Pachyrhynchus sulphureomaculatus; assembly: GCA_019049505.1. Lineage (NCBI taxonomy): Eukaryota > Metazoa > Arthropoda > Insecta > Coleoptera > Curculionidae > Pachyrhynchus > Pachyrhynchus sulphureomaculatus. Next base: position 80,512,420 of record CM032448.1, on the reverse strand, counting down.
TTTTTGCACTGAAAAGTAATATCGGGTCTATTGGCGGAGACTGTTTTATCTGTATGGATACCGATATCCCAGTAGAGCTTGTAATCTTCATTTTCAAGTATGGATGTTGGCGTGTATTTGTAGTAGGGATCTGTGTTTTCTATGAGTCTGTATGTTGTGGCTAGTGCTTGGTGAACCACTTTGGCAGCTGAATCATGCCTGGCTGTGTACTCCGTTCCGGCCAATATTTTACATCCGCTCGTTATGTGTTCGATCGTTTCTTTCTGCTGGTGGCATTTCCTACATCTGTCCTCTGCAATAGTCGGGTCTTTGATGATATGCTTTTGGTAGTTTCTGGTTAATATGACTTTATCCTGGATGGCAAGTAAGAAACCTTCAGTCTCAGGGAATAGCTGCCCATCCCGTAACCAGGTGTATGATTGTTTTTTATTTACGTGGTCTTGTTCTATGTGGTATCTGTGTTTTCCGTGGAGTGTTTTCTCTGACCACGTTTTCATCTTTTCCTGTTGTAATTGGGTGTGACTGTGTGTGTCTGCTGAGTGGTCTGCCCGGGCTAAGTCGAGAGGTGTGTAGTTTTTGTCTGCTTTCACTGTCGCTGTGTGGAGGCTGGTTTGCTTGCTGTGAAAGAATTTCCTAAGTGTTTGTATTTGTTTTGTGTGTAATGATCTGATGTCTATAATTCCTCTTCCTCCTGCCTGCCTCCTCTCGATGGTAAGTCTTTCTTTGCATGCGTTGGGGTGTAATTTCCTGTATTTGGTGAATTGAGATCGTATAAGGATGTGAATATTTTCTATGTCTGTTTGTGACCATTTGATGATACCAAATGAATATGTGAGTATAGGTATAGCGAACGTGTTGATGGCTTTAGTGAGATTCTTAGAGTTGAGTTTTGTTTGCAAAAGTTTCGTCAGTCTGTTTTTGAATTCGGTTCTGAGCTCTGTTTTGATGTGAGTGTGGTTGAGTTTGGTGCTTTGTTGGAAGCCTAGATATTTGTATGTTTCTTTGTCGAACATGTTATCGAGTGTTTCATTGTTGATGGTTTCTGTCTCATGGTGGCACTTCCATTGGCCTTTGTTGATGTGGAGCACTTTGCATTTACTTATACCAAATTCCATATTGACATCTAAGGTGAATATTTCTGTGATTTTGAGGAGTTCTTTCAGCTGTGGTTGTGTGGCAGCGTAGAGTTTTATGTCGTCCATATATAGGAGGTGGTTTATTTTATGTTGATTCTCTTTTTGGTGTCTGATATTGAAGCCATGCTCTGTTCTGTTTAGTATATTTGAGAGTGGATTGAGACAGAGGCAAAACCATAGAGCACTGAGCGAGTCTCCGTGAAATATACCCCGTCTGATGTACAGCTCTTCTGTTTGGATCCGTTCGGTTTGTGTTTCTAGGCGTATTTTGGTTTTCCATGTTTTCATAATTTGCGCGAGAAACTGCCTGAGGTGTTGGTTGATTTTATAGATTTCTAGGGCCCTGATTAACCAGCTGTGGGGTATGGAGTCGAAGGCTTTTTTATAGTCTATGTAACCGATGTGAAGGTTTCTGTGTTCTTTTCTGGTTTGTCCCATAATCACGCTATCTATAATCAGCTGCTCTTTGCATCCTCGACTATTTTTCCTGCATCCCTTCTGCTCTTCTGTGAGGATATTGTTGTCTGTTAGGTGTTGTTCTATTTTCTTCGATATTGTGGCTGTGATGATCTTGTATAGGGTTGGAAGACAGGTGATAGGTCGGTAGTTTGACGGGTTTGTGGTGTCTGAGCTTTTGGGTTTAACGTATGTTATTCCTTGTGTGAGGAAAGTGGGAAATGTGTGTGGTTGTAGAATGGCTTTGTTGATTTGGTGTGTGAGTGCTTCGTGTGTGGTGGTAAACTGTTTGTACCAGAAATTTTGTATATTGTCTATTCCAGGACATTTCCAGTTGTGTGTGTGTTTGATAGTTTCTGTAATTTCTTGTGTATTAAATGTGGTATTTTCTTGTTCTGTCACATGTTTATGTTTGTCTTCTTCGACTTTGATCCAGGGGGTGTTATTATTGTGTTGTTTGGGTTCTGACCAGATACTTTTCCAATAATCTGTGAGTTCTTGTTTGTTTGGTGGTTCAGTCACTGCCATCTGTTTGTTGTACATAGTTTTCCGGTAGAACTGTTTTTCGCTTCTTCGGAAGAGGTTGTTGGTGTCTTTCCTCTCATTTGATTCTTTGTATCTACGGAGTCTTGCGGCATATACAGATAGTTTTTGTTTCAAGGTATCGAGGATTTCTGGCAGTGTTCTGTTGGGAGACTTAGATTTGATCTTGTTTGCCCCCTGTGTGACACGTTTGGACGCGTTCCCGCTTATAAACTGGGTAAGATGTCCTAGATCTCTCCTGATGTTGTTGATTTTGTTTTCTATTCTTATTTGCCATTTGAATTTTGGTTTTGTCCTGTTGGGGTTTCCTTGTCGTTGAGGGAGTTTTTGATTATTTTGTGTTAGAGTGGTGATTGCTGCTGCGTATATTATTGTGTGAATGTCTTCGATTGTGCTTGAGTCTGTTATATACTGAGGTATTATGTGCTTGTTTAGTGTGTTGAGGATTGGTTGCGTGCTCTGTCTGAAGATTAAACGAGGGATGGGAATTCTTGTTGTGGGGTCGGTGCCTGACCATCGAGCTAGATGTGACTCCATTTTTGCTTTAAGTGTTTGTATGAGAGGTGATTCGGGGTGATGTTGTGTGGATGTCGTTGAGGGTGGCGAGTGATTCATGTTGTTGTCTGTGATATGGTGTTGCGCGGTACTCGCAATATTATTTTGCGTTATGCTCCTCCTGGGTGGTGGGTATTGTTGTGTTCGACTGGGTGGTTGTGTGTGTGAGGCTGGTTCGGAATCTGCTTTATTGTTTCTATTGTTTGGTTGGTCTGTGTTCAGTTCAACAGCCACTGAGTCCTTGATGGTTTGCACTTCGAGAGGTGTGAGTCGATTGTTCTTGGTAATAACTCTTTTTTGGTCTACTACTCTCTGTTCTGAAACAAGTAATTGCAGATGTGGATAATCGGTCAAGAAAAGTCTGTGCAGTTGCTGTCTGTAGCCCGATGTTATTGTTTCGAGTTTGGTGGCGGTGTAGTAACAGCGCATCACCGTCCTATTCATCTCATCCGTCCACTTTAACCGCTGTCTTGGTTTTCCAGCCTCGGTAGTTGCATGTTGTCCTTGCAATACATACGGGCCCTGGCCTGTCTTTGGCGGTTGTGTTTGTCCCGTATCTACGTCGGTTGCGCTTGGGATTGATGTTGGTGGGTCCAAGCGGCGAGTGATTCTCTTCTCAGTGATTTCTTTGTCAGGTTTTGTGTTTTCATTACAGCAACGCATGGCGTGTTCGTTGATTCCTGTGGTGCAACTCATGCGCTGCTGTGATTTTCCCGCCTTGGTGGGTGTCGGCTTAGTCGCCAACACAACACTTTTGGCAGGTCCATTTTCGGTTGCCTGGTCTTCATCGTTTTGGTCGAGCTGCCATTTCCCGCGACGTCCTCGACCGTTACGTCGCTCGCCCCGATGCTTCTTTTATTGGTCTGTTGTTCTCTGGAATGTGTTCAGTGTTTTGTGGTGTCAGAAGCTCAAAATGTCCCGACATTGGGTTGCCTGTTAGTAGAAGGTAAATGGTTTTGTTGTATTTTCCCGTGCTTATTATTGTTGGTCTGTCCGTAAAAAGTTATTTTTGTATGTCTTGTTCTTCGTTGTTTTGAGAAGATATGAAAGTTGCTATTTTGTGTTTCCGAGAGGGCAAGTATCTCTAGGCTCGTTCCATAGGTGCCATTTTTTCGCATATAATTATAATAGTTATTGAAGTCTTTTATATCGTCGTTCATGTTGTTGTCTGTGATATGGTGTTGCGCGGTACTCGCAATATTATTTTGCGTTACGCTCATCCTGGGTGGTGGGTCTTGTTGTGTTCGACTGGGTGGTTGTGTGTGTGAGGCTGGTTCGGTATCTACTTTATTGTTTCTATTGTTTGGTTGGTCTGTGTTCAGTTCAACAGCCACTGTGTCCTTGATGGTTTGCAATTCGAGAGGTGTGAGACGATTGTTCTTGGTAATAACTCTTTTTTGGTCTATTACTCTCTGTGTTCTGAAACAAGTAATTGCAGATGTGGATATTCGGTCAAGAAAAGTCTGTGCAGTTCCGGTCTGTAGCCCGATGTTATTGTTTCGAGTTTGGTGGCGGTGTAGTAACAACGCATCACCGTCCTATTCATCTCATCCGTCCACTTTAACCGCTGTCTTGGTTTGCCAGCCTTGGTAGTTGCGTGTTGTCCTTGCAAAACATACGGGCCCTGGCCTGGCTTTGGTGGTTGTGTTTGTCCCACATCTACGTCGGTTGCGCTTGGGATTGATGTTGGTGGGTCCAAGCGGCGAGTGATTCTCTTCTCAGTGATTTCTTTGTCAGGTTTTGTGTTTTCATTATAGCAACGCATGGCGTGTTCGTTGATTCCTGTGGTGCAACTCATGCGCTGCTGTGATTTTCCCGCCTTGGTGGGTGTCGGCTTAGTCGCCGACACAACACTATTAGTAGGTCCATTTTCGGTTGCCTGGTCTTCATCGTTTTGGTTATTGTTATTATTATTATTATTATTATAATTACATATTAAAAACAGGAAATACAAGATGTCCATTTAATATGTATTTTGTAATTTTTCAAAGATAACTAAATAATTTAGACATACAATAGTTTCCTAGTAACTTATATTACATAAATTTTAGAAATAATTGAAATTAACGAGATACATAAATTGAAATATATATTAGTTCACATGATCGTGATTTAGTTTTCATTTCCTGGCTTCTAACCTCTTCTCGTCAGCGAACTAGTATTGTCAGTTAAATGAATGAAAAATTTATGAAGTCATTTTGCTTGAGCACTTATCATTTTAGACACTGGAAGAACGTCAGTTTTTAGTTGTAATTATCTCTGAAACCTGTCCTTCGCTTCTTTGTGACATCTCACCATAAAACACTTCGAATAATTTATTGGTTAATGTGAAAAGTTGAATTCAGTATTTATTAACTTATAACTTGTATTGTTGAGGGAGGTACTGGATAAATTACTTTACTTTTTAAAATAATTTTTGAAACCAAGCCGTGTGTAGCTACATATAAAACACATATTATAATTATGTAAGTGTTGTAAGTATTGTAAGTAATTATTAGTAAAATGGTCGGTTCTAAGTGGAAAATATTGTTTTAAAACTATGTAGTATACTAATACAATGTATTAGTATGCAGTATAATAAAGTTTAAATACAGTAACACGAGGGTCATCCAATAAGTAAAGAGACAATTGGTCTCAACTTAAACCCATTTAACGAAACCGCTCCATACTTCTAGGAGTGCAAGTTGGCAACCTTGTCATGAGTTTTAATCAGCTGTTCAATCATGTGATGTAAACATAACCTCAAAATATCCATTTTACCTTGGTGAGTCCATTGGAGGACTGCACTTTAGAAGAACAGCGGTCTGTCATCAGATATTTAGTAGCAGAAGATGTTAAACCAAGTAAAATACATTCTAGAATGATACTTACAGTATGGAAGAAGTTGCACGAACCATGCGAACGTTTACAAGTGGATAGATCGGTTCAAAAGTAGCCGAACAAAAGTGTGTGACAAGCAGTGAAGTGGACTTCCAGTCGAAGTTTCCGGTCCCTAGTTGGAATCGAGGATTGATGGACCTATTCGTGATAACAGAAGAATTACTGTTAAAATGATAGCTCAGGAGGTTGGGGTAAGCACAATATTATTTAGAACCATTTACAGTACCGAAAAACGTGTGCCAGATGGGTTCCCAGACAGCTTACAGAAGCTCATAAAGAATCGAGACTAAAGAACTGGGTTGGGAGATCTTGCCTCATCCCGCATATAGCCCAGACGTGGCTCCGTATAATTTCTACCTGTTCGAACCTCTCAAAGAAGCCCTACGTGAAAGAGGTTCATCGACCATCAAGAAATGAAAGAAAAAGTGCAAGAGTGGCTTCGACTTCAACCGAAAGAATTCTTTGCCACAGGAATCAACAAGCTAGCAGAAAGGTGAAAAAAGTGTATTAGCGTTGGGGGGATTATGTCGAGAAGTAGGCCAAATTTTATAGCTATTCAATAAACCGATCTTGAGCTAGAGCTATTTGTCTCTTTACTTATTACATGACGTTCCTACATTTAGTTAAGCAGAAATCTCCATCATGAAAGATGAAATAAGTTATGTAGCCAATACTTCTCTCGCAAATGTAAATTGCAAAATAAATATCAGAAAGCGTGACCCTTAAAATTAAATCATATCAAATTGAAGTACCCCTATCCTCCTAGATTTTTAATTCTCAATATCAGAACACTGATTTTGTAACAAAGCAGCCAAACTGTGCTAACAAAAAGTTGATTTAAACCCTTAATGCCTCCCTCTTGTGACATCCCTGGAATATTTTTTTTAAAATACAAGGTATTATGCACCATGTCAATTTTATGAAACGATAACCTGTGATTAACTTTACCTTCGAAAGACTGCCTGTAGCCCACTGATCAAACATTTTTTTCAGAATATCATGTATATATAATAATTATAAAATATTTTGGTTTCAGAAGCCTCCTTTAAAACGCGAAGATTCTTTTTTAAAACGATTTTCGACGAGGCAAATACCAGAAGCTCAAGAAACAGTAGAAGATACTGGTAGTGAAGGCTGTGCAGGTAATTTCTTGACATGTTCACTATTTAATAATATTTTTGTTGTTTAAAAATATATTGATGGATATAAATGTTCCTTGGACCGCTTGAGACAGGTTAAAAAATTCAAAAACTTAATGTAATTTTTAGGTTTAGCCCAATAGACTGAGGTCACCGAACCAAATGATATTTTTGCGGTGATGTAATGTGCGAAGAGCCATCGCTCTTTCTCACTGTATCTTCTCTATAATCTTCCCCCTCTAAAGTACAAATCCACACACTTTTCAAAATTCAGTTAAACTTTAGACTATTTTAATAAAAACAGAAAACCATATATGTTCTCAATTTTTTAATTAAATTTAACTTAAAAATTTTACATTTATGTTTACTCTGCAGACACTTTAAAAGTGTAACATTTGTGTTTGGTATACGATAGATTTAATGCCAGCAAGCATTTTTTATTAATATTAATAATAGATATCTTTTGCCTTAACTTATAATACACCGGAAGTTCCAAACTAAAAACTCACAATGTATTTCTTTGCAAAAAGCGTTTTGACTTTACTCGTCTATGGTTATCTATGACGAATCATGAGAAAAACATTACATAACTGGAAAGGTGGTGTAGTCACAAACGGTCAAAAAATTACAAATTTGTGGAACGCTGACGACACTGCTCTAATACCTGGTAGCAAAGATGAAATTAAATATTTAATTGACAAAGTAGAATCAGAAAGCCTAGCACTGGGTCTTGAACTGAACGTCAACAAAACTAAGATTACGGTAGCGGATCGATCAAACAGGAACAGACTTGACCTTCAAACAATATGCCGTTTTAAGGTAGTAGATGGCTATATGTATCTGGGGTCCGCGATAACAAATGATGGATCCATAGAAACGGAAATCAAAAGATTCGAAATAACGATCCATCATCCTTGAATACACTCAACAAATTATGGAAAATTAACATCATTAAACAACTAAAAATAAGATTGGTGCGCTGACTGATTTTCCTCATTAATATACGGACGTGAAACTTAGTCACTAGAACGGAAAGAGAAGAAAAAGATTCAAGTCGCAGAGATGTATTGCTGGAGAAAGATGTCGAACATTCCATGGACTGGCCACCGTACTAATATATCAATAATTAGAGAATAAAAAATCAAACATCATTTACTTAATGAAATCCATCTTTACATGTTAAGGTATTTTGGACACATAATGAGAAAACCTCCAGATAACATGGAGAAATTGGTGATACAAAAGATCGTGTGGTCTTTTGTATCACGAACGTGGCCGCTCACCAACGAGATGGATCGACCAAATCACCAATATGACAGACGAATCCATGCACACTAATTACAAAAGCACAAGGCAATATTGGCCACCACATCCCAACAGGGGGATTAAGACTGAGGAACGGTTGTCTTAACTCCATTACAATATACAGTTAAAGCCTTCAAAATTAAATTCAAAAGTGATATTGCATAATAAAGAGTGACTTTGAACAGTTATTGACATTTGAGTGGTATTTTAAAACATAGACTACGAGGCTGGTTTGAAAAGTCCGTGCAAAAATAAAAACTACTTATGTGTTTGGGGTAAACCTTTTTTATTTTTCGACATAGTCTCCTTTTAGGCTTATACACTTCGTCCAACGATGTTCTAGTTTGTTGATCCCTTCCGAATAATAGGATTTGTCCAAGTCTGCAAAATATCCATTAGTGTCTGCAATCACATCCTCGTTTGAATAAAATCTTTGTCCCGCCAGCCATTTCTTCAAATTGGGAACAAATAGTAGTCCGAGGGAGCCAAGTCTGGAGAATAAGGGAGATGTGAAACGAGTTACAATCCTATTTCCATTAATTTTGCGACCACAACTGCTGAGGTGTGTGCTGGTGCGTTGTCGTGATGGAAAAGGACTTTCTTGTGAGGCAATCGCGGGCGTTTTTTCTTGCAGCTCGGTTTTACCCTTTTCCAGATAGTCGATGAGGATTATCCCTTGCGAATCCCAAAAGACAGTCGCCATAACCTTTCCGGCCGAAGGAACGGTCTTCGCCTTTTTTGGTGCAGATTCCCCCTTGGTAACCCATTGTTTAGATTGTTGTTTGGTCTCAGGACTATAGTAATGTATCCATGTTTCATCCACAGTGACGAAACGACGCTTAAAGTCCTCCGAATTCTTCTGGAACAGCTGCAAACCATCCTTGCAGCACTTCACATGATTCCGTTTTTGGTCAAGCGTGAGCAATCGTGGCACCCATCTTGCGGATAGCTTTCTCATGTCCAAATGTTTATGCAAAATATTATGTACCCGTTCAGTCAGCACTAGCAATCTCACGCACCTTAACTCTTCTGTCATCCATCACCATATCATGGATTTGATCAATGATTTCTGGAGTTGTAACCTCCACAGGCCGTCCAGAACGTTCAGCGTCACTTGTGCCCATATGGCCAGTCCGAAAATTTTGAAACTACTTATAAACTGTTCTAATCGAAGGTGCAGAGTCACCATAATGTTTATCAAGATTCTCTTTAGTCTCCTGAGGCGTTTTGCCTTTCATAAAGTAATGTTTAATCACCACACGAAATTCTTTTTCGTCCATTTCTTGAAAATCACTCGACTTCCTTGATTCACACGAATGCCAAACACAAAGAAATAGACCAATATGGCTGAAACTTGGTGTGCGTTCATTCAAGAGACGCTACTAACTAAACATGACCTCAATGGTGCCATCTCTCGGACTTTGCACGGACTTTTCAAACCAGCCTCGTAAATGCACGTTCTTCAAGGTGTCTATTTGAAAATAACCCAGTAACTAATATCAAGATGCAAAGGCAAAAATAAAGAGCGATATTTAAACATCACTACATACATGTTTTTCAGTTAATAATTTCTTCTGTTATAATGACTATGTTTTTTTGAAAATTAAAAAAAATATATATTAAACCACGCAGATGCAAAGGGCATCAGAACAGGCAAGATTAATTTGGCTTGACGATTACAAAACCCTCAAAAAATCCAAAGGTACTAGATTGTTATTGCTGCTCAAAGTTTGTTTCAGGGAAATTTAAAATGTAATTCCCTTGCTACTGAAGCAGTGTTATTACTATCGAAAATATGACTATTAAAAATTGGGGTGCTTATTTTCAATTGTACTACACTACAGTTACAAATAATTATTCAAGTTAATTCAATTGTCTCATAAGAATTAATAACTAATTGATATATCAAACCGTTTCAAATTTTTTAAGTTCATAATAAAATTTTATTTGGTTTATGTTTTTATATAATTACACAGGGTCTCCGATGAAAAACTTTTTCAAATACTCTCGCATGAAACATATAGATTCTGACCTGCTCATTCCAAATAGAAGCTCCGTTTTAACGTATCACGTCATGGTTTTTTTTTATTCATATATACATGTAGATATTGTTTTTAAAATTATTAAATATTTTTATTAGGTTTAAAGCAGTAAATTCAGGTTTACTTTGATAGTATAATTGATTCTATAATCTATGATATCCCCACTACACATACGCATAGTATATCCATCTCCCTCTCAGTCAAAACAGTTACTGTAGAATTTTTTAAGTAGTCTGCGCGCGACATTAAGAGTGACAGGCGGACACATGTGAGATTAAGGTTGTGTATTTTTCTTATCCATAATTATAGCCTCTCGATCTCGCAGAAATAGTCCATATGTATTTTGTTACATTTATGGACAATATACAGAGTCAAACAAAGGCAAAATATAACAGACTTTGTGAAAAATGCATCTTTTGCTTACTTAGGAATTAGGTTAGCTTACCAAGATAAATAGTGAGTTCCACATAAAGTATGCCGGTTTTATGTATTAAGACAGTGGACTTATGGCAAATCAAAATCATTGTCATTTGGTATTCCTATGTTGTGGCGGGAACAAACAAATCATACTGATGATTGTTATTTTTGTTTGAGAAATGTGACAGGATATAATTCTAAAAACCGAGCCAAAATAATATCGTTCCATCTGTAACAAAGCCAATTCCATATGGGCTTGAATTACCCATACCTGGCTAAGGCTGAGAATAAAAAGAAGTGGATGAGTTTGTAAGGGATCTTGGATTACCTAATGATGCAGCGGAATTTTTCGGTCCTAGTCTAAAGGAAAACAATTTGTTAGATCCTGATACAAAGTTTTATTGGTATCGAAGCAATGTAGAAGAATTCGTACGGTATTTCAAAAAAGAGGAAAATTTTGTTTTTTGCTATGATACTGGTGGTTTAGTACGTAAATTTGATATCGAATACAACGCACAAGAATGGCGACCTTTTATAAATTCTTCAAAAATAAGCTCGAAAGTTGTTCTTTTGCACTTTAGCAATAAATTTGCATCAATACCTATAGCACACTCAATCCATCTTAAAGAAACTTGCGCTAATTTAAAAAAATGTTTTGGAGAAAATAAAATACATAGAACACAAATGGCTAATTTATGGTCACTTAAAAGTAATACGCATGTCTCTTGGTGAATAGCAAGGCTATATGAAATTCCCATGTTATATTTGTGAGTGGGATAGTACGGCAAAGAATTTACATTGGGAAAAAATTGTTTTCACCACTTCACATCAAACTTGGTTTGATCAAGCAGTTTGTAAAGGCATTACCAGAAGATGAAAATACTTTCACGTCACGTTAATGTTTTCCTAGTTTATCTGATGCCAAATTAAAGGAGGGCATATTCACAGGACCTGACATCAGGAACCTAATCAAGGATGCAGACTTTGAGAAGGTCATGTAAAACTCAGAAAAAAATAGCTGGAATTCTTTTAAAAATATTTTTTTCCAAATTTTTAGGCAACACAAAAGGTCCTAATTATAAAAATATTGTCCAAGAATTGTTAAACAACTATAAAAACTTAGGGTGTAATATGAGTCTGAAAGTTCACTTTTTGAATTCGCACATCGATCATTTCCAAAAAGTCTAAGAGATTACATGAAGAATAAGGCGAACGGTTCCATCAAGATATAAAAGAGATGGAAAGGAGATACCAAGACCATTGGAACGTCAATATGATGGCGGACTATCATAAACGGAAAGCAACGAAACGAAGCTTTTTCTCAAAAAAATAACGATATCATTAATTCTTCATATTTTGTATTTGTTTGTGTTTTATTTTAATTTTAATTCAATAATTAAAACTTTAGATAATAGACAGTATTAGTATTAATATGTAGTTTTCACCTATTTTCATTTAAACCATGTCATCTGAATCTGCTACATGTGATGTGGTGTATAACGAATATCGTTTCATATTACGTTCAGGACTACTATTACGAACATTAACACTTTAGTAAAAAAAACTTTAAAAGAGTTTCATTTCGCAGACCTGTGTTATGACAATTAACTGAAAGTACTGCAACGAGTATGTTATTGATAACTAATTACCTTAAACCACATCACATTTCGAAAAACAAATACGATTACCAAGTTGTTCATATTTTATTGTGCTATTTACATATGTGAAATTTTGAAAAAGATATGACCGACAAAAATTGTAAAGTTATTAAAATCTAATTTCGACCTGACGTCTTTTTGAAGGGACTGTCCGCTAAAGAAATTTATGGCGGCATGCCTCATACATTGAGGAACCGACATCAGTAATGCACATCGTGCTTGAGAACCGTTTCTGTGTATAGCCGAAAGAACTTTTAGCCTGTGCATGAAACGATTTTGAAGAATCAACGAATTAGGTTGAGAAGTATAATAGACACCAAAAACGACTGAAAGTGACAACAACCAAGTTGAGTTGTAGTTGTTTTAAATGGTAACTCTGCATAAAACGTGGGTCAATTATTATAATCCAGAGACCAAGGAACAACCGAAGAAGTAAAAACATGTTGCCTCCCCTCGCCCCGAGGAGTTTCGCTTATAAAAATGAGCAGCATCTGTTTTTTAGTACGAGGTTGGGATACTTCGTATTATTCGTAGATTATTTGAAATACAGCAAAACAGTGACTAGACTACATTATTCTTTATTATTGACTAAATTTCGGCAAAAAAATGTGCAAATACGCCAAGAAAAAATGTCTGAAGGGATATTCTTTTAGCAAGACAATGGGTTTGTTCACAAGTCGCTGTCAGTTTTACAAAAAAAAATGAATTAGGTTTTGCACTAATTGATCATCCCATTCTTAAAACTCCAAAACATTTAGAAGAACATTCATTTCATTCAAATGAAGAAGTAATAAATGTCTCAAAGTGATTTGCAAACCATGACAAAGAATTTTTGAAAGGTTTCGAGTTACTTGATAACTGACTTTTTAATTTTAACAGCTTCGTTGGACTCAAAATTTAGGTTCCCGTTTATAGCTTCCAATCTGAGTGAGAAATGACGAAAGAATGACAATTTAAAAATAGTCAGGAAAAAAAGATAAAAAAAGCTGTATTTATTACTTCTTTTGACCGTTTGGCATATAATTTCTGCTTAATATCGTTATAATATGCTGGTATGGCAAATATTTATCTATATTTTATCAAATACCAATAGTTAAATGTACCTTACGTAATTCCGTAGTTGATCGCGTACGCCATTGGAGACGACGCGCTAGATTTTTCGATGTGAAATATCAATTATGGTCTCCTTTTAAAAGAATATTCATTAAATATTCAATAGAGTTTGGGTTTAAAGAAATCGAAGGTATCTGAATTAACTAAAAACTTCGATAAATCTTTATTACAACCAAAAATTTTTTCAGCAAATATGGTTTAAAAATTTATACTTGCGAAAGTTTTAAATATACATACAGAAGAATAATTTCGAACCTCTACGTTGCCCTATTTAGAGTAACAGATTCAAAACTTCCGTCAACCTTATCCTTGTCCTTACATCTATGTCTCTCATTTCATTGGCTTTCTTTTAGTTTTATTGAGTTCATTACTCTGGAGATCCCTTCCTTTAATATCTTTTTGTCTCTTTCACATTTCTTATGGTTTGCTGGTACTCTTCTAGGCAATGTTGTCTTCTCCATTTTTCGTAAATAACCGTAGCCTCTTAGTTGCTTTGTCGTAATATCCATCTTCGGAGAACCATCCACTTCCGTCTTCTTAATTTCTAATTCTGTCCTTTTCAGATATTCTCATTGATCGTCTTACTACACGATTTTTTTTTCCTTTATGCTGTACCACAAATTAACTATTTTTAATAATAAATATGTTTTTTGTTTCCTTCAAATCACATGATACCAGAGTATTCCCTTTAGACAACTAGTTGTTTTGTTTACATGTGACGTTCTTTATCTTACTGTCATTTGTTTCACCTGAATTCAAATCTATTTCTAAATAGATATTAGAAAAAAGTTGTTAATTCGTCTATTTTTAATCGGATGTTTGTTGATTCGGCGATTATAGTAGATAGTCGGTAGATAATTTGTTTTATTTTGTGTGTTAAGCTATAATCTCCACTTACTGTATTCCTCCTATAACTCTGGTGCTATAAGCTGCAGATAGTATTTATCATTATTTGCAATATTTTGGTCTCTGGCAAACTGGAGATTCTATAACGTATTTTTTCTCACTATGATCTTACACTTTCTTTTTCATAGATTTGAAGTATTCACAATATATATTTTAAAGAGTGTAGGTAATATACAAATACTTATTATTTAATATTTAATTGCACATATAATACATAGATGTAAAAATTAATTAAACAATTACAGAAAGACACAATTACAATTTACAAAAGAATTTTTGGAAAATGCAAAATAGAATTCCTCACGTCTCTTTTTCCTAAAAATGATTTTTTTCTATTGCAGGTGACAATAGATCAGCACCAAGAAGACGAAGAAAAAGATTAAGGCAACCGCGCACCGTAGTTAATCCAGACTCGAACTTTTATTTTTATTGGTTATTTGTGTTAACGATTTGTGTGTTGTATAATATGTGGACTTTAATTGTTAGGCAAAGTTTTCCTGAACTTCAGGTAAGAAGTTTTAATTATATTTCCCATACCCCAAATAGAGTCGGTTTGTTTTCACATCAATATCAAGCGGACAGGTTTTTAAGCTATTAATATCTCTAAAAATTTTGGTACATATTAACATTTTATTTTCTCTGTAGATATCATTATATCAAAACTGCTATCGTATCAAAAAACCGGTAAAGTGGTTTATCTATTTCTTCCCTTACAAACATGTAGTTCGAAAATAACTATTGAATTTGAATATCTTACATTAAAGAATCACAATTCAAGGTGTGTCTCATACAACTTAAAATATTGAAAAAGTATAAAATTTTCAGACTTTACGGCCCCAAAAACACTAAAAAAGACAAGTATATACAAGCAACACCTCTCTAAATCTAGTCCTTTATCCCTTATTTGTATAACCATCAATAATTATGCTTAAAATTTGTTATCTTAACCAAAAATTCTCATAATATTACTGAAATTCTACAAAATTATCAATTTCCACCCCATCCATTTCCCCTGAAGCTACATCGCTCAAAACCATAGCTTTCTTCTCTACACATACAATACAAGTTGGAAAGCGATATCTCTATTAGCTTTGGAGTTATCGTACTGACAGAAAATCAGACAAACCGACAGAAAAACAGACAGATAGACTAACAGATATAAGAAATCATATTTCTTATGATCTAAGAACACTAAAACGTGAAGGGGTGCAAATATTGTGAACGTTATTTTTTTCATGAATAACATACACCACCTTAGGAAGGGAAATACTAAATAAAAACAGCTTACATTCAAAAATGTCAATCAAAAAGCCCTTCAGAATCAAAATTTACTGTTAATGCGAACTAAAAGTTTTCTGAAAGTAAAAACTTAAGAGTGGGCTTTAAAAGGAGAACGTAAGAAAATATATTATTACTATCACCTCTTTAAGGCGCTGCTTAATGATTTTTACTTATTTAAATAGGAATATAAATGTCTTTTTACCAACATTAGAAAAATTTCGAAAGGAATAATAAAAATATATGTATATACGAGTATAAAGAGATGGAATACGTCCGACTAATATTACAAAAACAATCCTTATAGCGAAAAATACCACACTGGTACAAACATACTTTAAGAAACTCCAAATATGTTAAATTCTTGTTTACCTTCTTTATTTATATTGGAGTTTGTGTTGCGACTTTGATCTTTATAATTTTAACAATCATGCAATATTGTGGCGAAAATTGATTTTAAGTTATTTCAGCTTCCTCAAATATAAACTAAATGAAGGTTAACTTAAAAAAAATAAAATTGTAAACATAACAGGCATATTAAGTTTATCCGGCAAATTGCTGAATTTTGAGAAAATTAAGTGGAATAGCAGTAAATCTACCACCATCCTGGCATGTTTTGCACAATTTTTATCAAGTATTATTGACAATAAGAGATGTGGTTTCCACCGACTTCTCTAGACCTTTGACAAAATAGACCACGAGATCATTCTGGCTAAGCTCAAAGCCTTCAGTTTATCTGAAAGATTCATGCAGTTTTTTCAGCCATATCTAATACAAAGATTTAAATATGTTTAATATAATGGGTTTAAATTTTCTTTTGGAGCCTCATTTGGAGTAACCCAGGGTTCCAACCTAGGGCTCCTACTTTTTTAAGATTTATAAACCATATCTGTAAAGTTATAGATGTTAGTTGTCAAATATTTGTCGATGACCGAAACCTGTACTTGCTACTGGAGAAACTTGAGGATTGCAAAAAATTACAAAACGCTCTTAACAGAGTTTATAATTGATAAGTGGTCAGTAAACTAATGCTTAATGCTAATATGTGATTAGTGATGTCGTTTACTAAAAAATTGTGTCCTGTGTTGTAGGATTATCATGTTGATGAATCGATGTTAGTTAAAGTCGACAATCCACCAATCCAAAAAATTTGAGGATTTTATTTGACTCTAACCTAAGTTTTAGTGTTCACCTAGATAAAATAACGATGAAAGCAACACAAACGTTGGGATTTATCTTGATAAACTCTAAGTTGCTTAACCATACAGCTGTATTTAACACCTTGTTTACGTCGTTGCCGTTGGTGAGAAAGCAAACTTGAATATGGTTTTTTGATATGGTCACCAATTTATAGTAAATCTATTTGTATTGGAGCAAGTTCAAAGAAAATTTTTAAAATATCATTCTTTATAAAGAGATGGAGTATACCCACAGAGAAGAATAGGCAATGTAATATTACAGCGTTTTATCTTGATAGCGCTCAGTAACGCAGAGAATTTCATTCAATAATATTTTTGTATAAAATCGGTAATGGTAGTGTTGTTTATCTTTCTATGTTGAAAGAACTCAAGTTTTTTATTCCCAGAGGTCCTAGAAGATCAAGAAACTATCTGTCGAGAGCTACTACGAATGTAATAGCTACAAAATATGTTTAATTTATAACCGAATAGCACATCAATGTGATCTTGGCGTTGGTAGCCTCACAGCTTCATTGTAATTTTATGAACTTATACTGTGTTGTTTCGATCATCAATACCATATGCACAAGTATTTATTGTATGTGTATTTGTTGTTGTTATTGTTGTATATTGTTAAGTATAAACTTATATATAACTTTCTTTGTGTTGGGCTCAGTTACAAATAAATGAATAAATAAAAAAAGATAAGAGAGATTTTTTCCGACGCCTTCACTACCAACACCGATGCACTCCAGGGCTTCATACTATGTCCTACTCTCTTTTATCTTTGCATTACAAACGTCTGAAAAACATCAAAAGTACAGTCCATAGTTTTGCTGACATATGTGTTTCTTCATTTGCCTCGAAGACCCGATGCAAGTATCCACAGACGGTAAGAGGATATACAAAATATATTTGGAAAAATCTGTTTTGGACTTAGCATCCTGTCTTTACTTAATCACAATTCATGCATAACAAAAAAATGTTTTTTAACAGCCCAGAAAATGATTTTGTACTAGAAAACTGTATATTCAATAACAGCTTTTAATCCTGTACATAGTGTAGGTCGGACTATAGATGGAATACTGCTTCAACATTCGGGGCTTTGCTCCTACACATACTCTATTTTTACTAGATTCGTAAATACTAGAAATCTTGATTCTTCAGATCATGTTTATTTAATAAATATTTTCATTGCAAGTAGCCTACTTGATTCTTCTAGAGGTGTTGCCTACTAAGAACACGTGTCGTACTAATATATTACATCCGTATAAGGTTCCACGTTCATTTCTCCATAATGAACCCTTTTATATGTACAACTTCATCACCTGGAAATTAACTGCTTAGAACTATTTTTCACCGAGTACAACTTAAAGTAATTTAAGACCAAGCAAACACCTTTAAGTAGAGAAATTCTTCAATTTCCAGTGGTCTACACTTTAGAAACAGTTTTACCTATACCTACTAAAAAGTAGTACATTTATTAAATTTTCTTTTTAAGGTTACTTTTTGTATATATTGACCATTAACAAGAGACGTGTTTGATACTTCATCAGGTTGTAACGTCTATAGGATACTCCAGAACAAAATGGATTTTATGACGGTAGTTTAGTTTTAAACTATTTATCTAAAAATATTCTTTTGATTGGAAGACACAAAAATAAATATTTATGTTAAACCGAAAAACAAAAAGACACCACAAGATTCAGCCATATTGGTCTATTTCTTTGTGTTTGGCATTCGTGTGAATCAAGGAAGTCGAGTGATTTTCAAGAAATGGACGAAAAAGAATTTCGTGTGGTGATTAAACATTACTTTATGAAAGGCAAAAACGCCTCAGGAGACTAAAGAGAAGCTTGATAAACATTATGGTGACTCGGCACCTTCGATTAGAACAAGTGGTTTCAAAAATTTTTCGGACTGGCCATATGGGCACAAGTGACGCTAAACGTTCTGGACGGCCTGTGGAGGTTACGACTCCAGAAATTATTGATCAAATCCATGATATGGTGATGGAGTTAAGGTGCGTGAGATTGCTAGTGCTGTGGGCATCTCGACTGAACGGGTACATAATATTTTGCATAAACATTTGGACATGAGAAAGCTATCCGCAAGATGGGTGCCGCGATTGCTCACGCTTGACCAAAAACGGAATCGTGTGAAGTGTTGCAAGGATGGTTTGCAGCTGTTCCAGAAGAATCCGGAGGACTTTAAGCGTCGTTTCGTCACTGTGGATGAAACATGGATACATTACTATACTCCTGAGACCAAACAACAATCTAAACAATAGGTTACCAAGGGGGAATCTGCACCAAAAAAGGCGAAGACCGTTCCTTCGGCCGGAAAGGTTATAGCGACTGTCTTTTGGGATTCGCAAGGGATAATCCTCATCGACTATCTGGAAAAGGGTAAAACTATTACAGGTGAATATTATTCATCGTTATTGGACCGTTTGAAAACCGAGCTGCAAGAAAAACGCCCGCGATTGGCCCACAAGAAAGTCCTTTTCCATCACGACAACGCACCAGCACACACCTCAGCAGTTGTGGTCGCAAAAATTAATGGAAACAGGATTCCAACTCGTTTCACATCCCCCCTATTCTTCAGACTTGGCTCCCTCGGACTACTATTGTTCCCCAATTTGAAGAAATGGCTGGCGGGATAAAGATTTTATTCAAACGAGGAGGTGATTGCAGACACTAATGGATATTTTGCAGACTTGGACAAATCCTATTATTTGGAAGGGATTAACAAACAAGAACATCGTTGGACGAAATGGATAAGCCTAAAAGGAGACTGTATATATACATATATATATATATATATATATATATATATATATATATATATATATATATATATATATATATATATATATAGATATATATATATATATATATATATATATATATATATATATATATATATATATACATATATATATATATATATATATATATATATATATATATATATATATATATATATATATATATATATATATATATATATATATATATATATATATATATATATATATATATATATACATATAAATTTAATTGGTTAATTTTCATTTCTAAATTATATATTGGGTACTAAAAATGAAATGCACACAATCTAAAGTAAGGGAAATACAAATTACATATTTTTAAAAAAAAAATATGCGAACTTAATAAATTTTCAAATTTCAATTTTAGTAAAACAATAGTGCTAAAATATTAAATTGGTCATTTTATGTAATTATACTTTCCGACAAAGCAATTATTTCGTCATTTAACAGAATTTTTTTTTTGCAAAAACCTAATAATCGTTTTACATGAATAACGGAGTATTGTGTTTAAATATATCTTGAAGAAGCATTGGTCTAGGGGCGTATTATTTTTCGTATTTGACATTTTTAGAGTAAGAATTTTTATATCAAAACGTTATCACTTTAGATACGTAATCATTAGACCTCAGCGATTTCAGAGACGAAAGAACAGATTTCCATTTCTATAAGTGCTAGAGAACAAAATGGGAGATGTATTTATTTAAAAAAAAAATTAAATGGTTCTTCTGAATATGCATGATAGAGAAAAAGAGTATATTATGTTAAAATCGGTAAATTCTGTTACCAAAGGGATTTTAAAAAAAATATTTATAAATTGTTACCCTCCACAAGAGATTGAAAAATTAAAAAGAACATCAAATTTTTCTATTAAAACTTCATCGCAAGTATTCAATTGAAATTACTTGAAAACCGCTTATCTGTTACGGCAATCCAATCAGCTGACCGGTTATTAATTCTGAGCATCAAAAAAATAAAATTTTTCTGTACAAATTTTCATACATCTGGGATGAGTCAATGTTCCCCATTGAAGGGAGTTGGAAGATTAAATTATAAATAAAAATAATAACATATAAATATGACTCAGTAAAAAGTCCATTTGAGATGGAAGATTAACAAAATATTGACACAATGGAAACTGAACAAACCTAGAAGTACTTGGATATGAAACAAGCATCGAAAACCGAACAATGACTGTTAAATTGACCAACGAGGGTATAAACAAGTTAAGACATATATGGCGAACCAAGCTAAAGCGAAAAACTCATTAAAATCACTCAACGTAAGTATGCTCTGCATTCAGCCACTCATTGGGAAATTTTATTGAAGAAAACAGACATCAGCATCACCACTCTCGAAATGTTACCGAAAGAATAACGATCCCGCGATAAACTTGTACACCTATTTCTAGGAAAATAATGCAACATTACTGCGCCTCAAGGAACACGAAATGCATTGTCGGTACCAAACCAACAGATGCTACGAGATTAACAAAGAAGCCTCTTCATAGATGACAACTCAGTGAAGTAACTCAGGAGTATGTCGACAAAGCTACATAGCTGATTTTGGGACAGATTTTTCCATAGATGAAAGATTAACCAAAAATTATCAGAAATATATCTTTTGCCACAAGTTTCTACAGAATGATCAATATAAATACAGGATGTGGCGGCAGGTATCCAGGAATTTGTAGCTTGAAAGTACTCAGTTCCTAGTGGACGCCATCAAGAACTAAATTGTTACAAGAATAGAAGCTGCCGTATTATGTAATGAACAGAGCTAATCCTTGAGAACAACAATTACAAGCTTTATCTGGCTTAACAGAATAAATATTTAAGATACTCGATTATAAGCATTACAAGCTCAATTAATAACAGCCAACGGTGGACTTACAATCAGAAAGTTGCCAAATACAAGGTTTTGAAAACACAAATAGAAGATAATGAGAAATGATTAGCACTTAAATGATAATATAACAATAATCTAATCATCAACGTGTATTGTACCAAGGAGTTTCGTATAAAAACATCACACCCCTGAACCTTAATAAAGCCTATGCAGGCTACTCGCCACAGCACAAACCGTCTGAAAATTCGTCGGAAATGCACAACGTCGCCAAAGGTCCAATAACATGGAAAAAATCCCCTTAGAATTCAATCAATGATATCTACAATGTGTCAAGTAAGAATTCGCTCGTATTTTTTGAAAAAATAACAATAATCGCCTGGTATCTTCGAGGCATCCTGTCGACGAGATTTTCTGCAATGATCTCTAAATTTTTCGAATCTCGCGAGACAACCGAGTCAAAATCCTCAGAGTCTTTCCTCTAAGCACTGGATGTTCGATAGTGTAGGCGTCGGGCGATTGTGATGGCCACTCTAGTATTGTATCATAGGCCCAAGCAGAACGCTTCGCGACGTGATTTTCGCCCAGCAAGGGTTTCTTCAATCTGCTTCGGAACTTGACATCATTAGCACGAAGATGTCGAATAGTCTCATAGGACACATTCAAACCCAGGTTTTGTTAATTTTCCCGCTCCTTAACGCAGCGTCAATTTCGGGTCCCGTGAAAACAAAGACACGATTCTTTTTCGACTTTCGTAGTGACTTTGCCTACTGAGCCACGTTTCGGCAAGTCATCGGAATTTTTGCCTCGTTAAAACGATTTTCCCGCTTCTCCACAAACGACACCGACAATATATTTAGCGGCGGCAAAATGTGTCATTTTAGGTGGGGGGTGGGAAGAAGAAAAACTAACTCGAATCGACGCGCAAACAAGTGACTCATTCTGGATTTTATGTGATCTCGACGAAAGTTCTGAGTCGACTGATACTTTTACTAAAATGCGTCGTAGATAAAGGTTCCCTCTACCGATTTTTTGTTGAATCGCTAGAAGCGCATTTACCAAAAATAAGTTATCACGGACACATTCTTACTTGGCAGACTCTATCTGGAATGAGTTAATGTAAAATGTAGGAGTAAAAAAGCTGTATGGTTAAATCATTTTTAATAAAAATAATACTTGCAATAGTATTATTATATATATAAATCATAATATTAGGTAGTAAATTTTATTATTTATAGTATTTTAAAAACATTTTTAGTTTTCTTACCTTCATTGTTTTTTTACAGGAAATGGTATCTACGTTTTGGCTCACCTGTGATTTAATAAGTGACTTGGTTTTTTTATTAGATGTGATTGTACAGTTTAGAACAGGTTATTTAGAACAAGGTAACTATTATTTCTAACTTCCTATACTTATTATACTAAGAATAAAGTGACTTTAGGTCATGTTCTAATGAAAAAATGCCTTGTTTCTATGTTTTAAGACTTATTTTGTGTTCTAATCTAGAATATTACAGAGTGTTAATAAAAATTTGAAATAATGAAAATATCGAAGACTTTTGATGTTTGCTTACTTTTATTGTCCTGTATATTTTGCGTCTTTTTTTCCGGTCCTTTTAACGTAGAAACCGGCGTCAGACAGGGCTGTATTCTTTCACCCTTACTTTTTAACATGTATAGTGAACATAAAATGAGGTCTGTTTTTGATGGCTGGAGTGGGAGTGTGACAATCGGTGGAAAAAAGCTAAGTAACCTTAGAAATGCGGATGGTCCTGATATATTTGCAACGTCAATACAAGACCTACAACTAATTATGGAGTGCATTGAAATCACTAGCAAAAACTATGGATTAAGAATTAATAGAGCGAAAAAACCAAAGTAATGATTGTTAGTCGTAATGAAGATCTAACACACATAAATGAAATTGCTGGTTTCACTGTTTTAGACCATTTCAACTATTTGGGATCCTTCATAATTAACAATGGTGGATGTGAAGCGAAAGTAAGAAAACGTTTGACTATGGGTAGAACCTCACTAAAATCTAGAAAGATCCAGCTGTCAGAAAAATACAAATTTAATATTGCTATCCAGCCTTATATTCCCCATAGCAACTTACGCATTGGAAACATGGACCATTAAACAAAATGACTGACTGACTTGAGATATGGGCATATCGAAGATTCCTCAGAGTATCATATAACCAACACCGTAATAATGCATCTATTCTTTAATAGCTTAGTATAAATGACCGATTTTTATACAGAACTAATGGACAGTACCTGAAATATTTTCGTTATATTATGAAGAAAGTGGATGCCATGGAAAAACTTATAGTAACGGGGAAGGTAGAAGATCAAGGAGATAGTTACCAACAGGATGATTCGACCAAGTAAGATCACTTCTTCGTATAAGTGTAGAGTGGGGAGTGGACAGGTATCTCCGGGTTATTAACCCAACTTAAGGGTGGGCATCTCTCGATTAAATTAATAGCCCTTAGTAATATAAGGTAAAAGAAAATGAATAATCGAAGGGAATAAATATTTCGTTGTTGAATAATGTATCTTTTCGCGGGGGCACCTCCGGGGTTTTCTGAAATGACCGGGGATGGAGTGGGAGGTGGGACCCCCCTTTCGATTATTATTATTATTATTGGTATAAGTAGGCACGAGTCAAGTAAGGTCTCGCAGGATCAAGCTGCCTGGAGAATGATTATTGAGGCAGCAACTACATAGTATCACCGATACTCCTGTTGGAGTGAAAGGATTGAGAGAGAGACATATTTTCTGTTCTTTTCAAAGATCTTTTTAGTACAAATCATTGGCATAGGATTTTTAGGAACACGCCTCAAATTAAATCAAAACTGTACTATAAAATGAACGAACAAGGTAAAGACAATTCATACATAATAAAAGATTAACTCCTAGCCGTAACACTTAAGGAATCGTTAAGACCATTATCTAGTGATCACTAATATGGCTTTCGTAAAAATAGATCAACAGGAGATCTTCTGACTTATGTAACACATGTTTGGAACAACGCAATTGAACACTTTGGAGAATCTCGAGCGGTTGCTCTTGACATATCCAAGGCATTTGACCGTGTTTGTCACGATGGGCTGTTGGCTAAGTTACGTTCTTATGGTATGTCTGAAAAGTTCTGTTTGTGGCTCTCATGTTTCCTCAGAGAGCGTTCTTTACGAGTGGCAGTCGACGGATTTCTTTCTAACACCTTCACTATCAACGCCGGTGTGCCCCAAGGTTCCATACTATCTCCTACTCTCTTCCTTATTTATATTAACGATCTGCTGGAAAAGACCGAGAATCCAATCTACAGCTTTGCAGATGACAGTACACTTATCTCTTCATTCACTTTGAATGCTCGGACATCGACTACTCAGACGAATATCCGCAGACAGCAGGAAGTCATTCAACTTAACAAAGACCTGGAAGAAATTCTATCTTGGGGTGACAGTAACCAAGTGGAATTTAACGCTACAAAAACCCAAGCGGCAGTTTTTTCTAAAAAAGTTAACGTTGCAGAACCCGACATAGTTATGTCGGGGCACTCCATCCCTCTAACATCGTCACTCAATCTGTTAGGCGTTAATTTGAGAGCAAATATGTCCTGGCATGAACATGTTGCAGGCATAGCAAGGAGAGCTTCTCAAAAGTTGGGAATATTGTTTCGAACCAGAAAGCTTTACACTCCACAACAACTGTTAATTCTTTACAAAGCCCAAATTCGACCAACTATGGAATACTGCTCCCATGTTTGGAGCTTCGCTCCCAAACATACACTGCATTTGTTGGATTCTATCCAGAGAAGAGCTGTTCGTCTGATTGGACACCCGGAACTGACCGACGGCCTTGATTCGCTGGAACATCGAAGAACGGTTGGCGATTTGAGCCTATTCTACAAGTACTTTCATGGAAAGTGTTCGAAGGATGTGGCCCGCTTAATTCCTCCCAGAGCGGTGCATGTTAGGAGTACACGTCGCGCTAATACTTCACATTCGTATGAGGTTCAGCTTGTTACTCCTCGTACAACGCTTTTTAAGCAGTCTTTTATGGAGAACATCATACCTTTGGAATAGTTTGCCCAGGACTGTGTTTCCCATCGAGTACAATCTACAGCGATTCAAGAACAACCTGAATCGCTTTCTCCCGCACACGTGTCGCTCCTGTAGCTCTTTAGGAACTTCCCTGTAGCACGTGTGCTAGACCCATAAAAAAAAAAAAAAATCTCAAAGACTATTATACTAAATTATGGTTTTCTAGTAATCCCAGAAAAGTTTACCCTAAAATCACATAAGCCGACGACAGTGGAAATACCATACAAGGTGTCCCAAAAAATGTAAAAATCAATCAATAAAAAAACCACATTAACCTAAAGCCCTTGGAAAATAATTTTTGCAAAATAATGTGCGGGCAGTAAAATTATTGATTCCTCCTGGAGATGGCATTTTCATAGTCTTTGTCATTTCTTGTCTGATATTTTTTTTAATTGTTCCAAAAAGTGAGAATTATTACTGTTAACGTTAAAAGAGGGCTACGTGGAGGACAACTTATGTTGCCTTGTTTTCTAAATGAACTTATTTTGGAACATATCTTGAGATACTGGTAAAGAAATGTTTGAAGTGTATGATTGATAAGATGAAACCAAGTTTTAGGATTGATACAAAATTTTGCAAAGAGATTGTGACGAAGTTTTTAATGATTATCACATATCGCAACGAATTTATAGTTTTTAAACAACCGTTTATCCTAAAAGAAGTACAAAAAGTAATTCAACATGCTAAAATTGTAGCTGAATCCATCCGTTTAAGGATATTTCAAGCCTTTTGATGCTTTAGTTTTAGATTCGTCGAAATTCATAACGACAATAATAGGAATGGTACATGTTGAAATACGTGATTGATGAAGTAGGGCCTCTGATTAGTGTCATTTGGCCTTAATCTTATATGCTGAGTCACTTACTTGATCGTTGGCGTATTAAGAGGTCGGAATTCTCTAAGATTATCAAACGCTCTTCCCTTTTGTGCCATTTTTTGATGTCCTTGAGCGCCATTTCCTAGATTTACTTAGAGTTTTTGATGTCCTTGAGCATCCTTTCCTAGATTTACTTAGGGTAAACTTCTACACCTAGATTTTAATCAGTGGAACACTCGAAGTCTTATTTACACTTCGTAAATCATCTGGAACATTAAATTTTCGCCGAGTAATAGTGAGAAAATTATGGTTTTTGTGAAATTCTCGCACACGATATGCATATTCCGGGGAAACGTTCCTTAGCCACCAAATTTACAAGGACAAGGTGACACGTATTGCCTTCTAACTTCATTACAATTCTTGATTATTTTGAAGAAATTATATTGCCTCTGATAATACTTTCTAAATATTCTCACTAATGTTAAAACAAGTATGAATAACCCTTGTTCTATTTCCCTTTTTGTCAGAAATTTTATCACTGCGCAATGCTATGAAATACTGTCATTTATTTTACAAGAAAAATCGTAAAACTGCAAATCGCAACGAACTCAACAATTCAACATTTCCGCAACTTATCTACAACAGCAAGAGTAATTTGGCAATCAAACAATTTTTTTTTTGGTTAAAGTAATTTTCATGCCTAGGTTTTAAATTAAAAAACGATTAAAGTATAAAAAAAAACCATCATAAACGATTTTCAAAATAGACTGACTTATTTTTAAACTATATTGTAGGTTTAATGGTATATGATTCTAAAAAACTGGCCTGTCATTACCTTCGCTCACGTGCCTTTTTACTGGACCTGACTGCGTTAATTCCAGTAGATCTACTTCAGTTTAGGTTCGGCCCGAATCCTTTACTGAGGTGTCCTAGATTTTTAAAAGTAAGTTCAATTAAAATATATTTACATAATATTTTTTTAAGGTTTGAAAAATATTTCCATTTTTGAATATTAAATCTAATGAGAATAAAACACTAAATTTTTAGTAAAATTTCCACGTTTATTGATGTTTATACATGACACGTGTTTCACTAAAACATTAGCCTTATCAAAAGTATTGGTATTGAATGAAATAAACATTTTTCGATGGTTTTAAAAGTAAATATTTTCAGATAGGTTGTAACTAAAGGATAACAACAAAACTTAATAATTATACAAATGATCTATTCATTAAATAAATTCAACTGTGTATTCATTTACACATTCATTATGTAATTCAATTTGTATAATTATTAAGTTTTGTTGTTGTTTTGTATACTTTAGTTACAACCTACCTGTAAATATTTACTTATAAAACCATCGAAAAATGTTTATTTCATTCCATATCTATACTTTTCATAAAGCTAATATTTTAGCGAAACACGTGTCAAGTATAAAAATCAATAAAAGTGGAAATTTTACTAAAAATGTAGTGTTTTATTCTCCTTGAATATGAATTTCCATCAAGTAACAGCCGAGTCAGTTAAATATTAAATCTCCTAACATTCTTACTTTTAGGTATACAGGGCTGTCAACTATTATTACATGGTAGAATCGAGAACCATATGGCCAAACTTGTGGCGAGTAGTCAATTTAATTCATATTTTGCTGATCCTTGCTCATTGGTTTGGTTGTTTTTATTTTTTATTATCAGAAGCAGAAGGTTTTCAGGTAAGAAAGTATGTGAGTTTAATAAATTAAAAAATATATATTTTGGCTAAGCTTCTAATATCCTGTTCATCAGTCAAGGTTAATTCTATATATGCTCAAGCCAAAGGTCAGTTATGTATTGCGGTTGCTTGTATGTATGTATCTTATCTATGTATGTTTATTTGTTATACCTTACCGCCAAACACCACTATAGATTTAAATTGAGGTATTAGAAAACTGTTTTATAACTTTCTTCTTTCCTCTTGTTCCAAAGGAGCTAATGGAAGTTAATCAGATCTTTTTTATACTAAGAATATGACATTATTGCTCAAATGTTCAATCCTTATGAGTTAATGGGTACCTTTAACTTTTGAAGACTCGCAGACAACCGCCCTAGATGCCCTGTTCGGACTGCCCAGCTTCCCGATTTGAGTACAAAAGGAGGCCATGGCAGCATATGTACAGATGCCGGATTCTGGATGTCGAAAGAGACTTAGGACTCGCTCAAAGAGCAGAGGAGAAGATCCTACGGTGGTCCTATAGGGCGATGACTACAGGAAATCCTTATCCATGATCAATCAGGGGAACAAAAAAAAGATTTTCAAATCAGAGATCTTGCAATTTTGATGACATTTACCATGATGGGAGTGGTCTCATGCTGCGAGCAGGTGGTGCACATCTGCTGTGTCAGGCAGCACTGAAGATAACTGTCAAGCCCCGAACAAACTCGGCACTAATGTAAGAGTGCAGAGATGCTCTAGATGAATTGGTTAGGAAAATAGGAAGAGTTACAGTGTTATCAGCGGTACAGTTTAACGAAGCATCTGACGATCTCGCTAGATTTGGAGCTAGAACTACTTTTCGAGAGCCGCAACCCACTCTAGGTATAGCCAAACGACAGGTAGAAGCTTAACTCAAGGAATGGGCTGATTGATGCTCGATCTAGCAATGGTACCGCAATCCAGGGTCTCTGACGGGCCAAAAACTTTGTATTATGACCTGAAGGAGCGTATCTTGAGTGGTTTCTTAATAGAAGCTGATGCGTCCTGAATCGTTTTGTGATGATTTTCACAGCACATTGTAAAGAAAGGAAGCATTTAGCATTGCTGAGAGTGGAAGACGACCCAATATGTTCGAGCTGTCTGGGGCGCCGCTCCACTTTATCGATACATGTGAAACGCTGGAAAGACTCAAATATAAAATCTTCAGAGCCAAGTACTCCGAAGGGTAGAGGCGGGCATCCTGTCTTTTATGATCAGATCATGGAAGCGATGAACGTAGAGGTTAAGTTAGTTTGGGTTACTTATGAGAATCTGTTTTTTCATAGCGCATTTGAACCCTCCAAGATTAAATAAAGGCCTCGGTGCATAGAACACGAGAAAAAGAATGTAGATGTCAACTTGTGCATTGTGGAACTAAAGGTATAGAATTTTAGGTGAACGAACTAAAATAAAACTTTTTTTTCGTATTCTAACATTATACTAATAACTAAGTACTATGTACCTGAAGAGTACAATAAAATATTTGGGTTTGACTACTTTTTGGACTTTACAGTTTTAAGTAATAAAACCATTTCATATTCAGATGGTATACAATAAAATTTTGAACTCATGAAACATCTGGGACCTTTCATCAATACTTAAAATTACTTAGCTCAAAATCT
This sequence comes from Pachyrhynchus sulphureomaculatus, assembly GCA_019049505.1. NCBI lineage: Eukaryota > Metazoa > Arthropoda > Insecta > Coleoptera > Curculionidae > Pachyrhynchus > Pachyrhynchus sulphureomaculatus. The sequence continues at coordinate 80,482,858 of CM032448.1, read as the reverse complement.
CTGATGTTGCTTAATGTCCAAATCGATTTGAACAATTCGCTATTACATTTGTTTCATTAATTTTATTAATTTCCGAAAACTCTCAGAAGTTTAATAAAATGAAAATTTTACTCTTTAGCATCTAAAGATAAAATGGTGTTATCACTTAAAATAATAAAATCCAAAATGGGGTAAAATCATCTATCGCTACAAAACACCAATTTAGGTTAGGTTTAATTTAATGCTCTGGCGCGTTTGATTATAATAATGGGGTTAATTTATTATTGCGCTTTCCCCTAATAAGTGAACATATTTTGTAAAATGTAAACTTTTATTTCAAGTAAAATCTTGTAAAAATGGATAACCGAGCTACAAGCCGTAAAAAACTGTATAAAAACAAACTAATATACTTTTATATTAGGGCAATAAGATTCCGTACTTCGTTTTTATAAGGAAAATACAGCTCTAATGAGAAACGCTCCTTATTTTAAAAATCTTTAGAATTACAGAGTACCCCTGTAAAACATTTTTATATTAACGAAATAGAGGACGTCAGAGTTTATTTATTGTCTAATAGAAGAAACTTTTTGTCAAGTATCGTCAAACAATACAGGATGGCATGATTCCCACGAAATCTTTGGCGATATTTAAGGAAGCAAATTATGAGGAGTTAGAGTAGTTTGTTACATGTTGCTTAGTGCAACCTTAATAATAAAATAGGAAGATGAAGTACGTTGGCACAAAGAGCCATCGCGGATCTCGTAGAACTGCATCAGTCTGGGGATTCTTACAGTGTATCGAGAGAGAATTATGCTGTTTCTTACAAGGGCGTCTTACCGCGAGCGACGAAGATAGTATGACGCAGGTGACAAAATCGAATCAATATGTCTAGATAGAGGTGTTTTATGTAGAAACAACACGCATCTGATACCTGTTGCTTCTACATATGCTTTGTCATTATCGCGCAACTCGCGTCAGTTAAGGGTTAAGTTTAGCTTGAGTTTAGCAAAAGTTATAATCTGTCTCAAAAAAATATAGTACAATAAACAGAAACATTGATTAGTATAGAAAAAAAAACTATAGAATTTTATGGAATATTAGCCAAAAAAAACTTACAAAATGTGTTACAATAATTGACAGAGAATGGATCGATATTGCAACGAATTTCGGGAAAATAAGTAAGATTTATGATTATAACAAGGCTCATTGAAATTAATAGTACCTGTGTGCCGATTTTAAATTTTCTTATTGCAATTTTACCCATTTTCTGTTATACTGTAGAGATGCAGTTAGCATACGCAGATTCCTAATCACAATACATTCTCAGACTATTTTCTACGTAATCAATAAATTCTTAAATATATTTCTTCCCATTAATGCATATTAAATCTCTAAAGTCCAATCTCAGGTACAAGAGCTGCACTGATTTTATTAATATAGTACTTTTTGCCATTTTTTTTAAGTAGAAAAAAAAATTTGACGTGGAAGGATTTTTTCTGCGTCTCTTATTGGTGTTACGACAATCTACTAAAAACTTATATTCGGTATGTCAATAACTGTATTTATTTAATAATATCGTCACGAGCTTATGATCCTTTTTTAACATATTTTTTTTAGATACTATTTTTATCCACTTTTTCTTAGTCCTATAATTAAAAGGTGGCATCTACAATAATTATTTTGAAGAAAATTAAACCATCTAACATAAAACTATTACTTTCTCTAGTAAAAAATTCTGTAAACCACTGTTTTGTAGAATGTTTTTTGGCAAAAGGTGAAATGAAAAATTTGACCCACATCAACTCGTGGAGCTTAACATCTTCTAGGGTTAAAACTATAAACAATAATATTTTTTTGTAGAAAACTGAAAGAAATTTATGGTAATTTTTAAAATTTTCTTTGAACCCATTGTCCAATCAATTCGCAAAAAAATAATTTATGGTTTTAACTTTGGTAGACTATAAGCCTCACAGATTGATGATAAAGAAACTTTACTTTATCCACCACATCTAAACGGTAAATCTTACAGTATTTTATTCTTAAAGGAAAGTTGCCAGTTGTTATTCAATAGTATATTTTTGTCACAAAGGCAGGGAAACTTTATTTAATAAAGTATACTGTCGACCTATTTAAAGTAATGTATTTTAAGTAAAAACAAATTTAATGCTAGTTACACTCTATAAGATAAACTAACTTATATACAATCTTATAATCTCATTGTTAATCCCTACATATTAGAACTATATCAGATAAAGACGTAATAAAAATAAACCTCTTCCTGATAACTTTAAAAATCAAACCCTTAGTGAGTCAATTTTTAATCAAAAATGTTGAAGGCTATAATTTTTGCAGTTACCTAGGGCTCGCAAATTCCATCGGTCACGTCACTCGCATACCCTGCGCCTCTCCCGTCGCTGCGGCAAGATGCTTAGGTAACACACAGCTTTAAATTGCCAAAAATACTATACATTTTGTTAGGTATATCTTCACCGGAGTCGAGCTTTTTATATATTTTTTAACAATTTATTTTTATTTATTAATTCAACTTATTATTAACGCAAGAATTTATACATAACATCCTGGAATTAATTTTTTTAGGGCGACTGGGTCTATCCTTATCGACCTGGGGACTACGCAACCCTTACGAGAAAGTATTTGGGCTCCCTCTACTGGTCTACTTTAACCCTCACAACTATAGGCGATTTACCTACCCCCGAAACAAATGCAGAGTAAGTACAATATTTCTTTCAAAACAGTTGATAAAAGAGCTACTTAAAAATATTACTTTAGTCTTTAAAAGCCTTTAGTTTCAATACAATTTAGTTTCTTAGGTTAAAGATAATAACAGAATAGTTAGAATTTCTTGTTTACTTTTAACTCTGTACTATTCTACATTTTATCGAAATCCTATGTCTGACTTCAAGTGGAAACAGAAACTATTGTCATTTTATATTATCCCGAATATAATCTTATTTTCCTATATTTCTTTTCAATTCATCTTTCATATACTTCCAAAACAGATGTCGTCTTGAATTTTTTCCTTATGATTGCTATAAGCGCAAACGAATTTTATATTGGATATTTCGTTAGGTCCTAGACATGTAGTTGCTTTATAGGGTATAATAAAAAATACATTTATCTTCTGTGTGCAATATACTAACTTTATAAAAAAATAACATTCACACAACATATATTATTGGATGAAAAGTCCAGAGAGCTATTGGGTTACCAGAAAATATGGACATTCTTTTAATATTTCTCATCGTGCTTCCTGGCAAAGTTCTAATTCCGACCAAAAGGAGAAACTAAATAAAACTACTTCGTGACAAAATAATTACAAACGAGTCGCACCCCTTCTCAAGCAAATAAATAGAATAGAATAAGAATCTTGTGGATATTACTTTAATGCCTTGATACATTTTTAGTCTAGAAAAAAAAATACTGATTTAAATATTTTTATTTTAAAGATAGCCAGAACGTAAATTGTTATTTGTATTATCTAAAATTTTTCATGGAAACTTCTACAAGGCTTGCTCCATGTCGACAATACAATTGTAATTTCGAATATTGAGTTTTTTTATTATAACTGAAATTAACACTTTTTTGCAGTAACACTTTAGTTGGGGATAATCATAAGTAAATTTTCTACTTAATGAAATAGGTTTCTGCCATAACCCATTTAAAATTTTAATGAAGATAGTACGGATAAGTAGAAAATGGTGATATAAATTTCAGGCCCGTCTTATACAAAAAAAAATACTTTACTCCATTTCCGTACAACATCGCTAAGAAAACTGAGTGGTCGCCTGTTGTCTTTTTGTTAAACCCGCCTTAGATACTTAACGGTGTTGCCACTTATATTTAATAATGTTAATAGCTAGTTATATGTGGTTATGTATAACTTATTAAAGTAGAAATTTAGAAAACATCGAGCTGTCATCAATAATTAGAATGATTCTTCTCTATTTGCTAAACTATGCACCTCGTTAAATCAGACTTTTAATGATGTTGCAAAAATCAGTAAACCATAATTGGTACTTACAAAACACTGAATAATAAATACACGGCTAATTTTGTCTAACCTAAAAAGTTTTATATGATGATTTTCGGTCATATTTTACCTTAGGGATGTCTCTTTTCATGGTCCAGGAGTAGTTAGCTAGCACACTGGGACCTCTCTTCCATAGTAGAAATCTGCTGATGAAAACGCTCACCATGCTCATCAGAGACAGCCCCAAGATTTTCAGCGAAGAAGTGTAAGTGGGAGTCTAAGAAGTGAATTTTTAAGGACATGTTGCAGCCCATTTCTTTGTATAAAATCAGAAGATCACTCACTATTTCACTATAGTTTTCTTCTTTGTTATTGCCAAGAAATCCACAACAAATATTTTTGAATGATTTCCACGCTGCTTTTTTCGGTGGATGTAACAATTTCTCAAAATGTTCATCATCCGATATTAATGATTTTATTTGGGGCCCTATAAAAATGTCTTCCTTCAGTTTTCCATCACTTATTTTAGGAAATTTAGATTTCAAATACATAAATGCAGCAGAACCCATTTTTTTTTAAAAAATTTTTATAAGCCCTAGTTTTTTTATGTGCAGAGGAGGTAAATACACCTTTTCGGGATCCACTAATGGGGTATTTGATACATTTTTATGCCCAGGAATAAGAGATTCACATTTAGGCCATTGTTTCCTTATGTAGTGAGACTTCTTATCCCTACTATCCCATTTACACAAGAAACAGCAGAATTTCGTGTATCCAAGTTGCAAACCTAACAATAAAGCTATAACCTTTAAATCACCACAGATATTTGAGTCATATTTAGTATACTGAAATTTTTCTAGCAGCAATTTCATATTTTTATATGTCTCCTTCATATCACTGGCATGCGCGACAGGTACTGATTGTAATTCATTCCCATTATGGAGTAGTACAGCCTTCAAACTGACTTTCGATGAGTCTATGAACAATCGCCACTCATCTGGCTGATGTTGATGTCCAAGAGCCTCCATTACTGCACAAACATCATTACAAAAAACTAAATGGCCTTCTTTAGAGAAGCAGTCACTGAAATCACTATGGCGTCTACGATAAACGCATATATTTTTTGGAGTAGATTCCAACCTTTGAGCCTAAAACTTAAAAGCTCAGCTGACTGTTTAGACAAATTTAAATCCTGTATAGGATCTTCTTCAGATAAAAAGTGAGGTTCTGATGAACCACCTGCTCCAAATGTAGGGTCACTTCTCTCGCTTTTTCCGTCTTCAGTATGAACTGGGTCGGAGTTACTAAGGTCATGAAATCTGGAAACTTTGCTACAGGATACTCTTCACTATGTGGCACAGGTCTAATTGCAGATGCCAAATTGGGGTACTTAACTGTATATTATATTTTGGACGTAATTCCTTTAATGTTAGTTAAGCAGAAATAACAATCAGTTAAATGGCCCAAATCATAGGGACTGAAAACGGCCTATGAGTACCAATTTTCCAAGCAGTGAGGAGCCTAACATATGATACACAGCATAAATTTGGGGGCCAGTCTTTATCAAAATCACCAGATTTACACCCAAAATAAATCTCATAGCATTTTTTCACAAGCGGTGTAAAATTTCACCTCTGAGACTTGAAGGTCAGTTCACCACACACGTAGCAAAAATTGTTTGGTTGATTTACACACTTTCTTGGCATTTTGAAACATTTATAAAAAAAAAACAATAAACAGCACAAAAATAAGTAGGTACACGTGTTGTTACCAGACTCACTACAATTGCAATACTGGCTACTGGCCCTCTGCTTGCTAAAAAAGTGTAATATTGTTGAACATCATTAAGCCTGGACAGAGTTAAAACATGTTTCAACATGAATAAGTGCTGAATATAAATTCCCACTTCTATATTTACAAGAATTATAACAATGAAATCCTAATATAGAGAAGTATATTACACAAAAAGGACTGTCACAAGAAAACTATGCCTGATAGAAGAAATCTGATAACATATTTAAATTCAGCATAAAAAACTGAACTAGGGTCTCTATTCAGTTTCCTTGTGAAAAAAAATCATGTTGACCACTGTAATTTTCCATAAAAAAACTCTATTTTTCACTACTTTATTTTAATGAATCATTAAGCTTCAAAAAGAAGTATTGTTTCTCCATATTTACCATATTATTAATAAGTTAAGAAATTTTAAAAAATGAGGTAAAAAACTATCAGTCGTTTCAATTTATGAATTCGTAACTTTGTTCTAGCTTAGTAATCTAATAAAAGAATTAACCCAAGTGGTGTGCTTACGGGAAAACTCTCTGTATTAATTGACTTACTACTGCTCAGTTTATATCCTTAATTATCAAATTAGACATGTTTTAAACTTACATATTTTTATGAACGAGTTAACGCTAAAATTTATATCTTACTTAGTAATTTACGAGAATTTTTTTAAAATTTTCCCCACTTAAGAAATTATAAGGTACTAGTTTTTTAAGAATTTTACGATTTCTGGTAATATGATAAGCCATTTATTTTATTACAGTTTTTCTTCTTTATAATCTTTGTTCCACTTAGGGGTATTAATAATTTTTATAGCTTCATTCGGGTTAAGTTCATAAATTACTATGAAAAGGTTAGAAACTGCAGTCTAAAATTTTAGCGATTCTTTTTTAACCAGTACAGCAATACGATTTTTAATTAATGACGACGACTGCTCGGTAAAGAATAAATTCAAGTTTATGGCTTATGTGAAAAACCCTTCTGCTACATAACTTACCCTTTCACCTAGCAATTTAAAACTACAATTATCAAATTTGACCAACATTTATAATAATACTTCGTGAGGCATGATAAACTTTTCTCAAATTCAGTACGATGCTAGAATATTTACCGTTTCTAAAGATATAATACACCATTTATTTTGTTACTGTCCGAAAATTACAGTTTTGATTTTTTGCTCCATTGGGGTTTGAGCAACCAACGTCAATATATAAAACTGTTGTTAAGCAACTAAATTCGTAAGCGTGTACTAAAAGAACTTTATAATTATAATTGAATTGTAAGCTACTTAAATATTTTTCGTCCAATTTAATTTTTTTTAAATACTTACCTTACTTAAGCGCATTACGGCTCAAACTTGTTTCTGCCATAACATGTCTTGTCATTGACCTAGATGGCTAATTGTTCAATTTAAAATAATGTATGCCATATACCTGACGGGTACAGATAACTCCTTGCGTATTTAAAAATAAAATTGAAACATACATTTCTGAATTTTAAAATATAACATATATATGTGAAAATTTTTTCTGCATATTAAAATTTGTGCATAATCAGATGATGAATCGACGCTGTCTTCAATTACGTTAAAAAGTTGTTCAATTACAATTACCAATTATTTTCAAAGGTATAAAATATAGTTTACCGGAGTATGAACAAAGTTGCACCATTAACCATTACTGATACAAAGTAATTTGTTGCATAATGAAGTGCTGATTAAATTTGATTATTTTATTGTAATTCAGTTATAATTATCGCAGTTTATTAGTCCGAAAGTAATAATCTATACGTCAGCTACTCTGGGAAGATGACAGAAATAACAGAAGACAATATGGAGAGACTAGAAGATGTTTATTAGGATGACAAATTATCAAGAAATCAATGTTAGTCCCCTTAAAAATATTGTTCTAAAACATTCTATGCTAAATTTACAAGAAAGTTTTTGTGAACTCGGATTCGACCTCCAGTAAATCAGTATGCTTATCTTATTTTAAGTATAGTGGTCAAGGCTACGTCATTGTGCTAGCCAGCCAAAAGACATTGCGATGAACTCTCAAAAAGCAGACATCACTGTAAAAAAACATGTTGGTAGTGGAGGGCTGCTTGGTTCAAAAAAGACTAGCGATGAATTGGCCTTGTTTAGCACACAGGTAGAATAAATATCTTAAGTCGATCTCGAAAGAACCGACAGGCAACTTCGAAGGGGAACTACCGACGGCATGTTGTTAGTAGGAGGCCACTTAAACCACTTATGTTGGCTTGAATAAAATACCAGATCTAAAGTCTGCAGGAATGACCGTCAGCTGTTATCGACGCACATCCGAACACGTTCATAAGTTGTAGGTTGATCTCCGCCGGCATTAATGGTTGATGAGAAGCAGAGAACAGGATCGTAAACAGCACTCTGAGAAAGTACCACCTGTCGACCATGTGGTTCGGACTCCACGTTAAATTCTAGATAGGTCGACATTACCCCAACGTTATAATGGAATTAACATAAAAGATCGTAATTCTATTTCAGTTTTCATTTACAACTATTCTTTTTTATAGTGCAACAGTCAAAATTGGAGATGTTACGATTACTGTTTCTAATAATTGAAAATATAATATCAGTAAAATAATTCTTGTTTTATCTAAATTAGATTTATGGTAATTTTACTATTAGAGTGGTTGATCGATCGCACTACTAAGTGTAATTTAATTATTGATAGAAGCGAAATAAATTGTTGTTATGATTTCCAGCTTATTATGATTACTCCTAAACTATCATATCAACAATATTCGTGTCTTTCTCAGATGTCTTATGAGTATTAAAGATTCAATTGCTCTTACAATTATTCATTAATTATAAAAGTAGTTGATTTATCGCTCAGATAATTCAATTACTTGAAAAGTAATTTGGGTACTGGAAAACTAATTGAATTATTGCAAAATTAAGTGAATTACTTAGCAAGAATTCCGAATTAACAATTACTTTAGTCTTTGTTGTTGAAAAATACATTACTGTTACCCTTTAGAGAACGTAATTGAATCATTGTAATTAAATGGTCACCAAAACCCAATTACGGTTTTTCCGTTACTGTAATTGAATTACCGACAACTCTGTAATATATTGAATTTCTGGAGATAGCTAGTAATAATATGTACTTTAGGTTACTAATATGAACTAAATTTATGCACTTCTTTTGATAGAAAGACGGATTCAGTGGACGGCCCTCGGTCGCTGCCGCGCAGAGGGGTAAAATCTCGTCTACTGCAGTTCTCCACTCACAACGGGTAAACACCGTATTTTTTCTTAATATTTGCACCCCTTACGAATGTACGACACTGGCAGCGGCAGGACTGAGGGTTGGTCGCTCCCAAATATTTTCAACACTATCATTTGTTAAAAAATATTTTAAATTTTATTTTGACAATAAAAAGTAATAAAACTAACCTTGTTTTTGCTTTTTGCCAAACAGAACAGACCCTGCCGCTGCCAAGTTTTGTATAGTTTGTTTTTGTCTATGATTCTTATTTTTGTAGCAATTTTTTATGTTAATATAATGTCAGCAATTTATTTTTATAAGCGGTGGGTCTTTAGAATTGCTTAATATAACACTGAAAACAGTGGAAAGTTTTTATCTGCCTAAGTTTTGTTGATTTTTATTATACTTCGACGTGTAAGATACCATAAGTTTAGTTGTAATTTAAGGCAATAAATAACTTTTAATCTAAGATTTTATTATTAAAAAACCTCTTAAATTACAATAGTCGATAAATTTTAACTTTTTGTGCCAATTTAACGATTGAATTCAGTTTTATACTTTATAACTAACGATGATACAGAATTGCCTTATTTGTAGTAGAAGTTTGCTTTTGCAACCTGAGGAAAAAAATCATTAATGATATTGATAATGATTACAAATACTTTTCATTAGATTAGTAAAAACTGATCAAAATTGATGCTTAGGCCAAATAGTTTCGTTACCTCCTTCTCTATCACCATTTACTGTTCTTGCATTCAGCCAATTAGAGATATCATAAATGTTCGATGAAAATTTGTGTCTAATGGAACTAAAGTGAAAATGCTCAGATACAATAAGTTTGTTTTCTTTTAAATATTTTTGAGATTATTATATGTGCTTTAGTTAGTATTTATATATTACGAACATATCCATCTTTACCAAGATTTCTTTTAGCTCTTAATGCGGAAACACGGTTCGATACAGAGATTTAATTAAACGTGAACCTCATTCGTGAGATCAAATTCTACCAAAATATAAATAAAGGAAAGAAGGAGAAGTCGGAAATAAAGACAGATAATGATGAAAGTGGAACAGTTCTAATTAATTCTACTGGATATTTGGATGCAATTCTGGCTGAAATTATTGATGTTCGAATGCATTCATCGTTACATTTCAGGCTCTGTTATTTATAGGTATCCTTTGCACATTCGTTAATTCATGAATTTTCCTTCAGGTTAAGCAGGACTCTGGACATATTTAAATAAAGATATGTATTATCATTTTCTAGACAGTTCAGTAGGCTTTTAGAATAAAAGTTATTTTTATGGCCACGTTTTCCCACAAATATGGTAAAAGTTATGACAAGTTTACATCTATATGTCGATATTTCGAAATCTCAATTTAAAATGGTCGGCAGCCCGTATTTCAATCCCAAATAAGCATTGTAATGGTCTTACTTGGTCCTTTTATAGTCTATGCCGCTTCGCAAGGCTTTTCTGCTAAATAAATACTTAAGTTCTATCTTAGCTACCACTATGATGATTAATTATTGAATAATGAACTCGCATAAAATTAACCGTTAGCTCCTTTACTTTTACTTTAGAGTATAAAGACCTTAAAAGATTGTATTGATCGCCATGCGCCAATATTATTGCAAACTCTCCAACGGTATTAGGAAGTTTATGACTAACAATTTTAAAATTAACAATTAATGGTTTAAAGACGAATTTTTAAAATTGAAAAAGTTTTTAGGTTAGCGGAATTTAAATCCAAATCGGTGGTGTTCTACGTCGGTGTTCAACCCACTGAGTTATCAAGGTTTATAGATTCAATAAATCAGTCCCTAATACCTGCCCTCAATTTTTATGCTAGCACCCTGCAATTTTCAGCAAATGCAAGACTGATGGATTAGTCAGCAAGTGACGGGAAAAGAATCAAATTCACAATTATTAGTCTTTTAAAACCCATCCGGATACGTCGCCGACATAGACATAGCGACATAAGTTAAGACGGCCAATCAATTATAGACTCAATAGTAAATTTCAACGTTTGAAATTTATTTTACATAGACAAATCTATATCAGTGACATTCAGGGAAATTTCTAAAAATTGAAAAAAGTTTTGTGTAGACCAGAATTCAAACCAGACCTTTGGCTATTAACAAATTAATATGCGGCCACAAATGTATATCTGTTAATTTTAAATGAATTGTAGCCGTTAAAATTTTCTTCTTAAAAATCTTGAGTTGATTTTTATTATTATAAAACGCGCTATTAAACATTGATTATGATACATACGTCTTTTTCCATTTTAAAATATATTGCAGTACAAAATCTATTTTATACCCCAAAGCCCCTAAATATTTTAATCACTCAGAGAATATCTAAATGATGCCCCTAATTTCTTAACGCATTTTTTTTTATGGGTCTAGCACACGTGCTGCAGGGAAGTGCCTAAAGCGCTCCAGAAAAGGCATGTGTGCGGAAAAAGCGATTCACGTTGTTCTTGAATCGCTGTAAATTGTACTCGGTGGGAAACACAGCGCTAGGCAAATTATTCCAAAGGGATGATGTTCTCCATATAAAAGACTGCTTGAAAAGCATTGTACGCGGAGTAACAAGCTAAACCTCATACGGATGTGAAGCACCAGCGCGACGTGTATTTCTAACATGCACCGCTTTGGGAGGAATTAAGCGGGCTACATCCTTCGAACACTTTCCATGAAAATACTTGTAGAACAGACTCAAGTCGCCAACCGAATTGGAGCTTTGTAAAGAATTAACAGTTGTTGTGGAGTGTAAAGCTTTCTGGTTCGAAATAATATTCCTAACTTTTCAGGAGCTCACCTTGCTATACCTGCAACATGTTCATGCCAGAACATATTTGCTCCTAAACTAACGCCCAACAAATTGAGCGACGATGCTAGGGGAATGGAGTGCCCCGACATAACCATGTCGGTTTCAGCAACGTTAATTATTTTGGAATTAATTTAGAACATAACAATCATGATGGTGTGGAAGTTATATCTATTTCAAAAGAAGATATGGTCCACTAAAATTTCCTAAAAATGCAAAGTGTGATAATTCGTTAAAGATATTAGTGGTTACGTATATCGTTTAAAAATAATTTTCACACTCCTTTTCATCAATATTGTACGCGGAGTAACAAGCTAAACCTCATACGGATGTGAAGCACCAGCGCGACGTGTATTTCTAACATGCACCGCTTTGGGAGGAATTAAGCGGGCTACATCCTTCGAACACTTTCCATGAAAATACTTGTAGAACAGACTCAAGTCGCCAACCGAATTGGAGCTTTGTAAAGAATTAACAGTTGTTGTGGAGTGTAAAGCTTTCTGGTTCGAAATAATATTCCTAACTTTTCAGGAGCTCACCTTGCTATGCCTGCAACATGTTCATGCCAGAACATATTTGCTCCCAAACTAACGCCCAACAAATTGAGCGACGATGCTAGGGGAATGGAGTGCCCCGACATAACCATGTCGGTTTCAGCAACGTTAATTATTTTGGAATTAATTTGGAACATAACAATCATGATGGTGTGAAAGTTATATCTATTTCAAAAGAAGATATGGTCCACTAAAATTTCCTAAAAATGCAAAGTGTGATAATTCGTTAAAGATATTAGTGGTTACGTATATCATTTAAAAATAATTTTCACACTCCTTTTCATCAATATAGAGCTCATCTTCACAAAACTAGGGAACTTTAACAGATAATCACATGTCGTTGAAGAGGTTTTGGTCCCTAAGTGTACTACAAACATTTTGTATCTGTGTTTAGTTGAATGTAGGCAGGGTATGCGATTGTGCCTGTTTCCACTGCTACCTTGTCCTGCCACCCTCTCTTGGTTACATGAGCATTATTAAGAAGATTTATTAGCTTCTTCGAAGCTCTTATGTGTATATTTATGATCACGATGTAAATCTCCGAACAGTTTATGTATATTAAGGCAGCACATTCATATAAGATGTGTATAGAGGTTTCTTCCTCTTCACCACATAGTCTGCATGTTGTGGGATCATTGAGGATGCCCATTTTCTTTAAATCATTCCTTAGGTGACAGTGATCTCTGAACAGTCCCACCAATAGTTTGGGCTGGGCCCCGGTTAAACGATGGACATCAGTTGTTAATTTCTTTAAGGGGCCGTCAATTACGTCCCCCGCATGTCTCTAACCACATGTTGCTGATACGATCATCTGTTGATAGATGTTTTTACTACTTGTTTTGGTATACCAAATGCTGGTTTTGGACCCCCGAAAAAGTTTTGTAGTTCCAAATCTTGCTAATTCTTTCGCTTTTTCATCTCCGAATGTCCTAGAACCCACAGTAGTTCTACCCTATTTTTCCTAGAGGATAGTTTTACCAGGTCACGTGTATACTTCATCATGATCTTGGAGTTGGCTTGTTAAGCATTTGAAGCTCTTAGAGAAGCTTGACTTTCTGAGAGAATATATGTTTCTTGGTCAAGGTAGTCCCGTCTAATATTCTAATAATCGCATCTGTTCTGCCTGGAATATTGTTGCATTTCTTCCTAGTGGAATGCAAAAGCTCCAATTGGGCTTTTCTGCGTATATGCCTGTGCCAGTATCCGTGTTAATAAACGACATAATGTAAAAGTTCTAAACTATATGTATATAGGCAAACTTCTTAAAACTAAATATGAAGTACTTTAATCATCACAGTGAAATAATAAAAATCATTATATTCGCACAAAAATCATGTTGAGTAGCACGATGCTTAAAATGAATTTAATTAAATTTAGAACATTTAATTGGCGAAACTGAAAACAGAAATAACTTTTTGTTGATGAACAAAATAGCTAAGTTATTTATAGAAATGACTTAAAATAACATAAAGTTGTTTCTATTTATTTAATTCATTACAATTAGTTAAGGCATTTCTTACGAGTAACTGTTAAAAGTAGTTTTGCTTGAAGTTTTGAGAAATAATAGATTTTAGCATCATGCATTCACTGCTTTACTATAAATATGGTTTACCACGCCATATTGCCATAATTAATTGCAAAAGTTTCAGATATTTAACACCTACAAGATAGGAATCCATACTTGTTCTTCGATCGAAATCATGCGTTTTCTACAATTTTTGTTGTCGTATGTACATTAAAAAGTAAAAAGTCACAAAAAAAAAATCACATAAATGCATTGCACTGATCGGACTTTTTTAAAAGATATTAGAATAAACGCGTGCCTCCCACGCGCATTTATTCAGTTATCAATACTTAATGATTGATATATTTTTAATAAATTATCCAAAGTATCGTTTTAATTAATTATACATAATTTTTTATTATATATCATGTAAAAGTATCAGTTATTATAAATATCACGTGACTGTATGCGACGGGAAACAAACGAGAAGCTGCGTGGCTACATTCGTTACACCCTGAAAACCAAATTATTTCGCGTCTTTCCCTAACATAATGCTCTCTCTATCTTCTCGTAAGAAATACCTTAATAAAAAACACGTCAAAAGTAAATTGATTAAAGAAATCTGAATAATTCTCCAAATGGGTTGTACGTGTATTTTTAGCACTAGTATTATAAAAAATTGTAGTTAATTTCACCTCTTTCAAGATAGTTTCGAGTATGTACGACATTGGCACAAAAAGAAAGGACTTGATGTTAGCTGCTATTTTTATATATATTTTTTTTATATTTGGCAAGTGGTTGATCTGTCTGTTCGCAAGCATTAGCTTTTTATTTTAAAAAGGATTTTTATTGATAATGATTGATTAATTATTAGATTGCGATAAATATTAACAATTGTAACCTTAAAGTAGATTGGCCCCGAACTGGTTAGATTAATTACTTGTACGCTAAAAATAGAACAGAAAGAGTAAGATACTTGAGCGCATTTAAATAAGACTATGCATATGTTCACACTTTAGTGTTGACCAAATCTTCGGTATTTTTTTTTCGAATAGTTGTAGCTTCTACTTGATGGAAATTTATTATAAATACATAATAAAAGACTGTTTTTAGTCAATTTCCGCTGGTTTATTTAAATTGTGATGACGCGTTTCGCTGTCGATGCAGCTTCTTCAGATCTACATTTTACACTGTTAAGTTAGGTTTAATGTTTACAATTTTATATAATTTCTTAATTATAATATTACGCCTAATTAAATTACATTGACAATATTGGAAAACCCACACAGACATGGAATTAGGAGAATAAATTCAATAATGGTGAATTGTTTAACACAGCCGAAATTATTAAAAGAGAATTCATATCTAATAATAACAATATCAACCAAGACTTAAGGACAATAAAAACTATTCAGAGTAAAGCAAAACAAAATGATGTAATCTTTACCAAAGCAGATAAAGGTAACACAGTAATAGCAATAGACAAAATCGAATATATTAATAAAACGTTAGATTTTTTTTCAAAACAAGAAAGTACGAAATTTTAAATAAAGATCCAACAAATATTTTTCAAAAAGAAATAAAACAACAAATTGAACAGGCTAAAGGTATCATTCACGATAAAGATAAATTTAAATTGATAAATATGAATCCCCAAATCCCACAATTTTATTCACTCATAAAACTACACAAACTTGACCACCCAGTCAGACCAGTTGTTTCCTATATATCTGCTCCAGCATATAAGACATCATCCTTTTTAATTGATTTAATCAAATATCATAGCAAATTTGAACCTAAATACAGTATCAAAAACTCATACGAACTCGTGGATAAAGTTAAGAATATAACAATACCAGATAATTCTAAATTAGTGTCTTTCGATGTCAAAAACTTATTTCCAAGTGTTCCCCCAGACGAAACAATAATTTTAATAGAGAACCTATTAACAAAAAACAAAGTAAATGAAGTTACAAAAATGGACATAATTAATTTATTAAGAACTTGCCTAAGACAAAATTATTTTTCATTTAACAATAAATTCTACAATAATAAGGAAGGGTTAATTATTGGGAGTCCATTAAGGCCATTACTTGCCGAAATTTTCATGGACATTATTAAAACAATGATATTTAACAACCATAATAACAATAGTAATATACTGGTATCGATACGTAGACGATATCATAATTAACTCACTTTATTCACATTAATTCTTAACATAGAAATATCAGTTTTACAATGGAAGAAGAAGACGAAGGGAAAATCAAGTTCCAAGACTTAACAATCAATAAAACCATGAAAAAACATGAATTTGGCAATCTCAGAAATATACCCATGTTTTAAGGACAGAAAAACCACATTTAAATGCTTAACCTATTTCGGCAAACCAACAAAAAAACTGGGAAAATTTTTAAATCAAAAAATTTCAACATAGCTTACAAGACTAACAATACTATAGGGAAATATCTCAAAAACTACAAACCACAAATCAATAAAGACCATAAATCAGGGGTTTATCAATTAACATGTAGGTCATGTCCTAAAACATACATAGGACAAACTGGACGCACATTTATACTAAGAATTACATAACACGAAAAAAATTTCATCCATAAAAAGTCTAATTCAACATATGCTAATCATCTTTTAACAGAAAATCACACGTTTAACAAGAATTTCAAAATTTTACATACCCAACAAAAAGGTTTAAAACTAAACCTTTTAGAGACAATGTAAATAAATCAATTAAGGACTACAGGTACTTTACTCAACGACCAGGTAGATTTAAACAATTCACCATTACTGAATTTATTCTCCTAATTCCATGTCTGTGTACAAATGTAATTTAATTAGGTGTAATATTACAATTAAGAAATTATATAAAAACATTAAACCTAACTTGACAGTGTAAAATGTAGATGTGAAGAAGCTGCATCCACAACGAAACGCGTCATCACAATTTAAATAAACCAGTGGAAATTGACTAAAAACAGTCTTTTATTATATATTTAAATCTTCGATAAGTGTGCTGACAAGCAATTAAAATGAGTTGGTCGTCTTATGCAACGAGCTTCGATAGTTCTTTATTCGACCACCGAATTGGGAAGAGAATATGTAATTTTCGTGTGAAATATCTTATTTAACACGTAAAAAAATATAGTTCATTTAGTTACATTTGATTTTTCATGTCTGATGCGCAGGTATTGTGACGTTACAACGAAAGCCATTTTGTTATACACAGAAATCTTTAACAAATAATTAACAGCTTCTACCAGGTCGTACGTAATTTTAGATTTATGGCAAAAAAATTATAAGTTTTAAAGTCGGTGATTTATACATTTTATGTTTTTTTTTAAATTTATAAATACACTTAATAATTTACGGTTAAAATGGCTCTTCGGGTGGTTTAATGCATTAAAAAAAAAGATAGAAATATTATTCCGTTTTAGATTAGGTATTACTACGTCTTTCTCCATAATAACATAATTTTACCTGATAAATACTATACTACTATAAATTTAGATTTATAAGTCTTAAAATATTAAAGCAACTTGATGCAACTAGTTGCTCCAACTGGTTTTTACCTCTGCACACCTACGAAATATACATAGAACATTACAAATACCTCCCCATGTACGATGGAATCATAGCAGCAGATGGTATCGTTTGAGTTTTGTAGGTGTACATGGGCATGACCACATATAGCAATAACCTGCATCCGTAAAATATCCTAAAACTAGTGCTAAATGCTATTAAACTCACGCTAATTAACTCAAAAAATATTGCGTTAATATTCCAAGATCTTAAATCTTCAAGATTAGAATACAGAAATGGCACTTCAATGTTCTAATCTTGAAGGTAAAGATCACTGAATTAATAGAAATGAAACAAAATGTTTGTTAAGATGCTTTATCTGAATTTATGACAATCATTTCAACAGCACTGTGTCTTATTAAATTAACTTACAACTAGTAAAGATTACGACATAGAATTAAATATTATAAATGTGATGGAAATATGATTTTATAAAGTGTAGGTATAGAAAGCTATAAACTAACAATGGATTATCAGTAATAAAACTTCAATAAAAGGGAACTGTTGATCTCTAATTGTCCATTGAGAAGAATTTAATGATTTTAACGTTTATTTATCTCTAAAAATTCCAAGTAATTAAGTTTATAGCCCTTAATTTCTAAATGTAGTATTTTAAAATTTGAAACAAAGTCGTGATTTTTCATATTTAGCATAATTTGAGTCAGTTTTAGAATAAGTATAACTTCTAAAATATTCTTAATTCTTTTTTGAAATGATCTTCGCATTTGTTTAATAAAAAATTTGCTGCATGATGCACAATTTAATTAATAAACTTCTAATTTTTGTTTTGTGTTTGTTATTTTTAATGTACTTAACCAATGCATTATTTGTTTTAAAAGCAATACTAAATATGTTCTGTTTCAAAAATGTCTTAATATTTTTTGAAATTTTACTTGTATAACACGTAAGCTGAAAAGTTTTTGGTCTAGCTACTTAAAATTCATTTTGTTTGCAAAATTCGACTTTATTCATCAATATAGTTTCCTTCAAGAGCGATACAATCGTCCAATGCTTTTCTAACCTTTCTATACCTTCTTGTAGAAAGATTTGTCTTTGCCTTCAACATGGGCATCAGTTTCGGCGATAACTTCTTCATTGGAGCCAAATCTCTTTCTCTCAAGCATCTTTTTGTGGTCGCTGGGAGCCAAATCTGGAGAATACGGTAAATGGGGAAGCAATTCGAACTTCAGTTCATGCAATTTTGCCATCGTAACCATTGACTTGTGACACGGTGCATTGTCTTGATGAAAGAGCACTTTTTTCTTCTTCATTTGGGGCCGTTTCTTTGCGATTTCTGCCTTCAAACGCACCAATAACTTTATATAATATTCGCTATTGATGGTTTTTTTTTTTTCCCTTTTCAGCATAGTCGATGAAAATTATTCCATGCGCATTCCAAAATACAGAAGCCAAAACCTTCCCAGCCGACGGTTGTGTGTTTGGTCGCTTCGGGCGGCTTTCACCGGCTACTGTCCACTCAGCTGACTGCCGATTTGATTCCGGTGTATAGCGATGGATTCATGTTTAATCCATTGCACATATCGCATAAAAAAATCCTTTTTATTGCGCTTGAACAGGTCCAAACAGCGCTAAGAAACATCAACACGTTGTTGTTTCTGGTCGACTGTGAGCAAACGCGGTACCCATCAAGCCTAACTTGATGTGCAGTGGTGGTAGAAATTTTTTTTTTGGGTCTACTAAAGTTTTATGCAAAATGTTCTTCCCGCCAGGTGTTATAGTTTTAGGGTCATTGTTTGTTGGACCAATGTTGATCCCTTGCTCTGCTGTTCCACGCACATATAAAACATGGAAACTTTGTAAATCCCTTTTGTTGACCAAGGATCATGGAAACAACTTTTAAATCTCCACATAGTGAGCTGGATAGTTAATTTTCTATAAAATCATGTTAAGATTTTCGTAAGTTTCCTTCATATGGACTGAATGAGCAACAGGCAGTGAAGCATAAGTATTTCCATTGTGTAACAGAACACCTTTTAAACTAGTTTTTGATGAGTCTATAAAAAGCTTCCAATCTTCCTCCTTGTACTCAATGCCAAATGCCAAATTCGTTCCTGCTTGAAAAACTGAGCAAACTAGTGATATCTTGTTCTATAATGGTAAACAGATGTTCCAGATTCCAATAAATGTTTTTCTTTCAACCTAGAATCAAGCAATTCTGCTTTTTCCTTAATCAAACCCAAATCTCTCACTAAATCTTTTAACTCAGCTTATGTAAACAACTGCGGTTTTAAATTTTCTAGAGAACATTAAAACTCAATATCATCCGGTCGACTTTCATTAAATTCGGGAATGGACTGTAAAACATCATCAATAGGCTGCGGTGGCTCAAAGACAGGAAGTCCCAGTCCTTGTCTTACCGGCCGATTAGCTGAAGTAAAGCTAGGATAGACAAGTACTTTCTTATTTTTGGAGTTATTTTCAGAAACATTAACGCTGCAAAAATAACAATCATTTGAATCATTTTCTTGCTCTCTCCATACCATGGGTACTGCAAATTTAAAAGCTTTCTTTTCTTTCTTATACCATTTCCTAAGATCCTCGACACGAACATAACATACTTTGTGAGGAGCCCAACATTTTTCTTGATTACCGATTTCTACATCAAAATATGCAAAGTATACTTTTTTTACAAAGTCAGTAATGTTTCTTTGATTGATACTTTGAGTGTGAATTAAAACACATGGGTTAAACACTGCAATGCGAGGTTATATTAATTGGAAGAAAAGAAACAGCTGTAACATTTATCGGAACTGCCAACCTAATAACATTTGATTTTACTGCCAACCCTATAAAATTCTGATTTTATTGCCAACCTAATAACATTCGCATGATAAAAATAAACTTTTCACATTTTGAATATTAAAATGTGAAAAATTAGTGGGTGATACGACTTTTTTATTTATTATTTTTGGACTCAACACAAACATAGGAATCACGTAAAATTATTAAAAAAGTTTTTTCATCGTTGGCCTGTGTTTTCATCAAGTATCGACTAATTCCATAAATTAAAAATCTCTGATGATATCTCGTACAGTCGTAAATGATATATCGAAAAGTCGTAAGTCATAATCCCAAACACTAACAATTTCTCACCTTAACCAGCTCTCTGTCTAGATTTCCCTTCATACACGTTTTTAATCATCTCCGGTTTTTCGGTAATCCTCTTACAGTTAACACCTGAAAAGATTTTTAATTTAATTAAAGTAAACAGATGTGATTTGGGTTAAAAGAACGGGATCTAAAAGGCCCATAAATATTTTATTTTTGTTTATAGGCTGCCTACCTTGGTTTACTCCTGTATAATTTATACACCCGTGGTTATTTATGAATGAAATGAAAAATTGTATTCCCATTCAGAAGAGATTATATGCATATTGTTTTTTCATATTCGGTGGGAAACACAATCCTGGGCAAATTATTCCAAAGGGATGATGTTCTCCATATAAAAGACTGCTTGAAAAGCGTTGTACGGGGAGTAACAAGCTGAACCTCATACGGATGTGAAGCATCAGCGCGACGTGTACTTCTAACATGCACCGCTCTGGGAGGAATTAAGCGGGCTACATACTTCAAACACTCTCCACGAAAATACTAGTAGATTAGACTCAAGTCGCCAACAGTTCTTCGATGTTCCAGCGAATCAAGGCCACCCGTCAGTTCTGGGTCTCCAATCAGACGAACAGCCCTTCCCTGAACAGAATCCAACAAATGCAGTGTATGTTTGGAAGCGGAGCCCCAAACACGAGAGCAGTATTCCATAGTTGGTCGAATTTAAGCTTTGTAAAGAATTAACAGTTGTTGTGGAGTGTAAAGCTTTCTGGTTCGAAATAATATTCCCAACTGTTTGAGAAGCTCTCCTTGCTATGCCTGCAACATGTTCATGCCAGGACATATTTGCTCCCAAATTAACGCCCAACAAATTGAGTGACGATGCTAGGGGAATGGAGTGCCCCGACATAACTATGTCGGGTTCAGGAACGTTACCTTTTTTAGAAAAAACTGCCACCTGGGTTTTTGTAGCGTTACTGTCACCCCAAGATAGAATTTCTTCCAGGTCTTTGTTAAGTTGAATGACTTCCTGCTGTCTGCGGATATTCGCCTGAGCAACCGATGTCCGAGCGTTCAAAGTGAATGAAGAGATAAGCGTACTATCATCTGCAAAGCTGAAGATTGGATTCCCGGTCTTTTCCAGCAGATCGTTAATGTAAATGATAGACTTAGTTACACATAGGGAACTAATGACACAAAGTAAAATTTAACGATGTTAAATGAACGATTATTTACTCTAAATGTACACTTTTTAGTTGATTTTTTTGTTGTATGACCTTAAAAAAATATATAACCATTTAAACTTCAATTTCTTGAACTCAGCAATAAAAAGAAATAAATAAAAAAAAATGTAATACGAATTGCGTGACTGCTGAAGAGGCAAACGGCTAATGTAATTGCCAAACAAAATCAAATTTAACCTTTTCGAAACAAAAACTTGTTAAAACTTAATGCTTTTGCTTAATGTGTGTATTTTTTTGTAAAAAATATTATTACTCAATAATTTTTTTTTATATCCGAATAACATCTATGTTGGGAATGTGGAATCTTTGGCAGAATGACACTACTCAGTATATATGACCACTACACCAAACACTTTATTTTTGCACTCGACGCGCGTTTCGTTAACCATGTTAGCTTCATCAGGAGCGTTGATTGAGTCAATCATCGCTCCTGATGAAGCTAACATGGTTAGCGAAACGCGTGTCGAGAGCAAAAATAAAGTATATGGTATTGTGGTGATATATACTGAGTAGTCCGAATAATATATAAACGTTATCCATAGTAAGCACAGCGAATCAAAGGGGGTTTATACATACTGCATCTATCAAATTAAATTGACAAAATATTAACAGCAAAATATTTGAATTTTAGGCTCGTATGTCATAGAGAATTATGGATAACGAATACACCTTTTTCGCAGTGGTACAAATATTTTTAATCAATGTTTTTAATTATCGACAATTATTGCCTAAACATTTTATTAATTTTTCTTATTTTAGGTATATTTTTACGATAGTAAGCTACTTAATAGGAGTTTTTATTTTCGCCACTATTGTGGGCCAAGTCGGAAATGTGATAACCAACCGTAACGCCAATCGATTAGAATTCGAGAGACTTCTTGATGGTGCTAAAACGTATATGCGACATCACAAGGTAAGATTATTTTAATTTAAATTAAAATTTTAAGCGGACTAAGATATACGTTGATCCACAACTAAATAATAATATATAGTAAAAAAGCAATGAATTAACTACAATCTTAAAAAAAGTGCGAAAAATCGCTTTATCTGATCGAAAAATTTTGAAAAAATTCTAGAATATTCTCCACAGGGTGTAGATTGAACAAAATTATCACGAAAGCGTTACCTATAATAATCTGGTATATATAAAAAAAAAATTCAAGGTCATCAGTTTTCACTAAAGATCGGAAAAAACTTTGTTGAAAACTCATTTGGGATATGTTTTGTGAAGTCACTGATCATTTTATACTTCCGTAATAAAAATTTTTATTCTAAAAACAATCAACGTACGAGACACTAATTGCGCAAGTCCAACTTGCACTTGGCCGGTTATTTTATATTACAAAGACAATTTTTATTTTTTTTATATTTCTTATGAAACTTCTAGTGAAACCACGGCAACATTGTATATCCCGTTTACCAGTAACAGAGCCAAAACGATCTTTTTATTTCATCATTTCTTTAGGATTGAATTTTTCCATTGTAAAATAGAACCGCTATTTATTAGTGTTTTTTGTGCAGTTTCAATATATTACGTTTTTTATAACACCCTGGATATATATATATATATATATATATATATATATATATATATATATATATATATATATATATATATATATGTATATATGTAAATAAAACATATTTTAAGTAAGCTGATCTTGTTTCACCCCATGTGCAAAAGTCAAAATAAACAATGCAGTTAGTTAAAATGGCATATAACAGTGACCATCTTGATCAGCAACAATACGTATTAAATATTTATCCGTTTGAAATAGACCTGTAAAAAGCGGCACATGTCGTCTCTAAAGAGAAACCAATTAATCTAAGAGCTTTATGTACCAGCACTAATGTTTAGAAAAGGCAAAAACTATTCTGAGGATAGTTTATATTAGCAAATAAACAAGGATTTACTCAATAACTAATTCTTATGCAACACTTTTGTACTAGAGATTCACGGATTTATTCAGTTACGTTTGAGTTTTTACAACCAACTCAAACTATAAATAGTAGAAAATATATTGCTTCTTGTATAAGCTCTGTATATCATTTTAAACATTAAAATAATTCGTTCTTCTTTTACATACTTCAAATTCATCAAAATTAAGAATTTGTACACAAAAATGGCCAAGCCAGAATTTAATTGACCGGCTAATTTCCAATATTGAAGAAAATTCATTTCAGAATAGACCTTCAATTATTATTTCCACATTTGTTCACAATAGTTTATTTCATCTCATTTTATAATATACTACATTCATAGTGAAACGCTGGGACATAGTTAATTATATTTTTATTATCTAATAATAGAACCTGAGTAGAAATTGTCTGCTAACCCAACTGTAAATGTCACGTTTCTTTTTCAACTGGGACCAATTAGTTAAGTAAATATGAAAGGGACTAAGCACTAATGTTTAAAAAAAGGCAAAAACTATTCTGAGGATAGTTTATATTAGCAAATAAACAAGGATTTACTCAATAACTAATTCTTATGCAACACTTTTGTACTAGAGATTCACGGATTTATTCAGTTACGTTTGAGTTTTTACAACCAACTCAAACTATAAATAGTAGAAAATATATTGCTTCTTGTATAAGCTCTGTATATCATTTTAAACATTAAAATAATTCGTTCTTCTTTTACATACTTCAAATTCATCAAAATTAAGAATTTGTACACAAAAATGGCCAAGCCAGAATTTAATTGACCGGCTAATTTCCAATATTGAAGAAAATTCATTTCAGAATAGACCTTCAATTATTATTTCCACATTTGTTCACAATAGTTTATTTCATCTCATTTTATAATATACTACATTCATAGTGAAACGCTGGGACATAGTTAATTATATTTTTATTATCTAATAATAGAACCTGAGTAGAAATTGTCTGCTAACCCAACTGTATATGTCACGTTTCTTTTTCAACTGGGACCAATTAGTTAAGTAAATATGAAAGGGAACTTTTTGCTGTCTTATTATATGTCACTTTAATCTGTTTCATGTTCCATTCTAATCAACAGTTATTACTTAAACCCAATCTTATAATGATACATAGCGACCATTCTAACCACTATGTTGGAAATTGCCTTGAATAATTAGAAATGGTATTAGATTTTTTTCAAGATTTATCTACAATTACATATCAATGGTAATTTAATTTAGAATCTCAGAGGAATACAAATAATGCATCTATTTATTTAAGTATATGTTGGAAGAAGAGCTTTTTATATTATTTTGTAATTAAAAACAGTTGCTGCATTATTGTAGCTGGCTGTTAACAAAAGCACATAGGTTACTTTAAAAGTACGATTTAGGAAACCAAAAAATAATTGATGTTTCGGCTAATAATGTCGATTTTGCTAAGAGATGGCGTTACTAATACACTGGTTGGTATAGACTAGTGACACTTATGGCGTTTTGGAAGGTAAAAATACGTCATCAAAAGACAGTTCGTTATTAATTGTCATTGGGCGAAAAACATAGTTCTTCATAACTTTGAATATCTCGTGTGCGGCTGCTGAAAGTTATCGATTGTTGGTTGAAGCTTATGGTAAAAATGCTCCATCCCAAAAAACTTGGGTAGACCCAGGCCAGCCTTCAATATCACAACCAGTGCGCAATATACAGGGAAAGAAAGCTTTGCTGTGTATTTGGTGGGATAGTAGAGGACCTGTGTATTACGAACTACTGAAACCTGGTGAAACGATTTCTGGCGATCGATACCGACAACAATTCATAAAGTTGAACCGAGCATTAAAGAAAAAACGACCAAAATACGCCCAAAGACACGATAAAGTCATTTTTCAACATGACAATGCTCGGCCCCTTGTTGCAAAATGTGTTAAAAATTATTTGGAAAACATCGAATGAGACGTTCTATCCCACCAGCCATATTTACCGGACTTAACCCCACTTCAGAAATGCAACACTTACATTACATTATTACGAAGAAGTGAAAATTTGGTTTGATGAATGGTTGGCCTCAAAAGAGGAAAAGTTCTTCTGGTGCGGAATCCATTCTTTGACAGAAAGATGGGAAAAAGTCACAGCTGACGATGGCCAATACTATGATTATTAAGGTAATTCATTTTGTGATGGAAATATACGCTTAAATGTTGCGAAAAAAATCGACATTATTAACCGAAACACCTATTATATATATAAAAAAAATTTCCTAGATCGAGCAGTTTGTAGATTTTACGTACATAATACACTTTTTAATGAATAATTATATATTTTACAAATTAAATATACATAATTAAACAACAAACCGGTCAACTTATCTTTTAGAATTGTTAATTAAGTTTTTCACGAACGTAACAAGCTTTTTAAATTTACCGAATCTTTTAAAGTCACAAAATCCTGTTCTTAACCACGAATGCGAGCCGTATAAATAAAAAACTATCCAACTCATTTTGCCACTCTCCAGCGCACTTGCAATTTATCTATTTATTTTTCCTTTTTTGCTTTTTAACGCCTTGATGCACTAGTGCTGCGTTAAAAGCGCCACTCTGAGTAATAGGCTTTTATGTATCTCTCTAATGGTAATCAATTATCTGTTTAAACTGGAACGTAATATTAGAGTGATATTTATTTAGGGCATTTAAAAAAATAGTTTTAAAGAGACAGAATATATACATATATATGTTTGTAGCAAAAGAGATGGTAAAAAATACTGATAAATAGCGCCTCCCAATAATAATATGTAAATCAACCTTAAAAAAGACTCAAACTTTTTTCCAAAATTATGGTCACGAGTGTCTGATTGGCCCCAATTTCAGGAGAAAAACCCATATATCAGAGGAATGATAGGTAGACCCGTATACCCGTACATACCTTTCCCATAACAAATAAAATTTTTCTCATGAATTAAAGATTTGATATCAAGAAATGCATTATACATATCGGTACAGGTTCAATACGCTCCACACAACACTAACACAACCATTAATTTGTTGTGAACTAAATTAAACGATAATTGTAAAGGAACTTTGGCAGAATCAACGGATCACTTTTTATATTACCAATTTTTAATACTTCACGAAAAAAAAACGTTTATTATTATAGCACATTTATTAGACGATCAAGTGCTTCTACCAGCCAAGGACAGCTCAATATCTCTTTTACATTAGGCTAAAAATCTCCTTCCGAGAAGTCAATAGTATTACAATACACACAATACCTAATACATATATATATATATATATATATATATATATATATATATATATATATATATATATATATGCAAAAATAAAAACTACTTATGTGTTTGGAGTAAACCTTTTTTATTTTTCAACATAGTAGTCTCCTTTTAGGCTTATACACTTCGTCCAACAATGTTCTAGATTGTTGATCCCTTCCGAATAATAGGATTTGTCCAAGTCTGCAAAATATCCATTAGTGTCTGCAATCACATCCTCGTTTGAATAAAATCTTTGTTCCGCCAGCCATTTCTTCAAATTGGGGAACAAATAGTAGTCCGAGGGAGCCAAGTCTGGAGAATAGGGGGGATGTGAAACGAGTTGGAATCCTATTTCCATTAATTTTGCGACCACAGCTGCTGAGGTGTGTGCTTGTGCGTTGTTCTGGTGGAAAAGGACTTTCTTGTGGGCCAATCGCGGGCGTTTTTCTTGCAGCTCGGTTTTCAAACGGTCCAATAACGATGAATAATATTCACCTGTAATAGTTTTAAAACCCTTTTCCAGATAGTCGATGAGGATTATCCCTTGCGAATCCCAAAAGACAGTCGCCATAACCTTTCCGGCCGAAGGAACGGTCTTCGCCTTTTTTGGTGCAGATTCCCCCTTGGTAACCCATTGTTTAGATTGTTGTTTGGTCTCAGGAGTATAGTAATGTATCCATGTTTCATCCACAGTGACGAAACGACGCTTAAAGTCCTCCGGATTCTTCTGGAACAGCTGCAAACCATCCTTGCAACACTTCACACGATTCCGTTTTTGGTCAAGCGTGAGCAATCGCGGCACCCATCTTGCGGATAGCTTTCTCATGTCCAAATGTTTATGCAAAATATTATGTACTCGAGATGCCCACAGCACTAGCAATCTCACGCACCTTAACTCTTCTGTCATCCATCACTATATCATGGATTTGATCAATGATTTCTGAGTCGTAACCTCCACAGGCCGTCCAGAACGTTTAGCGTCACTTGTGCCCATATGGCCAGTCCGAAAATTTTGAAACCACTTATAAACTGTTCTAATCGAAGGTGCAGAGTCACCATAATATTTATCAAGCTTCTCTTTAGTCTCCTGAGGCGTTTTGCCTTTCATAAAGTAATGTTTAATCACCACACGAAATTCTTTTTCGTCCATTCCTTGAAAATCACTCGACTTCCTTGATTCACACGAACGCGAAACACAAAGAAATAGACCAATATGGCTGAAACTTGGTGTGCGTTCATTCAAGAGATGCTACTAACTAAACATGACCTCGATACGCGCCGGTGGTGCCATCTCTCGGACTTTGCACGGACTTTTCAAACCTGCCTCGTATATACATATATATATATATATATATATATATATATATATATATATATATATATATATATATATATATATATATATATATGACACATATCAGCCCAAAAATATTCAGAATGACAATCTTAGTAATCCCTAAAATATCCACATAACCTTATCAAACACCTCTAATACATATAACATTTCCAGGAATTTCAAATTAATATAGACGCCACACAAAAACCTGTTTCGCACGTTAATCAATCAAAGTTGTCAATGATAAACCAAGAATTAAATTGCTTGAGTACGTGGTTAAAGATTTGACGAATTAGATTTTGAAAAGAATCAAAAACTGAGAAAAAGATTGAGTTTTTAAGAAATAAATTTTATAGCAATTTTAAGTTTTAAATTTTATTATATGAGGAAGTCTATAAGTACTTATGTTAATTTTAGAAAAGTTTAATTTTAGTTTCTTATAAAATTATCTGAAATAAGAACTTGACGGATTGAAAAATGTGTAGAAAAGTTATATCACGAAGACACCCGTCGGTTTATCACACAGATGGAATTTTGCCGACATTTCACCAAGGTTTCACTTTTTGCCAACTCGTCAGATTTCAGTTCCATTATTTTATATTTAAGCCAGAAGTTGTAGTAGGTCTAATTTGTCGTAGTTGACTAGAACTCCCTGGATGTCGTTGCAGAAGCTTTAGTTCTTGTTACTTGTAGCCTGTCTGATGGATAATAAATTCCTTTAGCAATTCTCATCTTCTACCTATGGAGCAAGTTTAGTGTATCGTCTCTTCTATTCAAGGGCTCCATTTTTTCGATTCCGATGGCCTCAAGGATTATTTTTGTCTTGTTCTTTTCTATGTTGGCTATCTACTGGTTGCTATTAAATTCTATTTTCTGACCCGTCTAGAAATGGGTTTAAAAAAAGGCAGATCGGTCAAATGACCACAAGAAAAACTCTGGCCACGGATAGGAGCCAACTACAACCAATCGGAGATACTACAACCTCCATAGATTGTACTCGGTGTAAAATGCACTCCCAGGCCTTGACTTAATAAATTTCGTGAAATCTATGCTGAAATAGAAGACTGCTTATCTTCAGTAAATACTTTTTCTCCTCATAAGCTTCAGATCTAGCAAATTATCGTAAATATCACTCAGTTAAGGTGTTTGAAATAACTTTAATTTCAAGAATACATGAAACTATCCGTAAGCGCTGTCTTTTTGCGTGTTTTCTTATATTAGCAATTTCTAAGTCCTACGAACAGAATCTAGTAAT
Organism: Pachyrhynchus sulphureomaculatus; assembly: GCA_019049505.1. Classification (NCBI taxonomy): domain Eukaryota; kingdom Metazoa; phylum Arthropoda; class Insecta; order Coleoptera; family Curculionidae; genus Pachyrhynchus; species Pachyrhynchus sulphureomaculatus. The sequence goes on along the minus strand of CM032448.1, from coordinate 80,453,275 downwards.
AATCTAAAATGTTCTTTCCTTGCAAATTTTAAGAAGGGATATTTAAATTTAAAGTTTAAAGATTAAACCTGTTAGTTTTTAAAGAAAATATTTCCCATAATATCAACGATAAGCCTCAAATCATGGTATTTAATAACTTACAACAATGTAACTGCCGCTTTGAGATAGAAAATTTTTTTTAAACTTTGCAAGGTTGTTAGAAAAAAACCTACATAATTGACATCAAACTTTTTTCATTACTTTGTTTACAGGTTCTTTTTTGTTATGCGAATATTTTGATCACCAGTTTTGCATCTCCTTGATTTATAACATAACACGTAATAATTTTTTATACCTTCTTTTAATGTCTTTTAATATTGAAAACTGCATATTTAAGGAATATAAATAGCGTTAAATGAAGACTACTATAAAAATATCGCTTATATCGATATCCTTAATATTATTAATTTATTATTAAAAGCGACTACCTCAATTAAAACCAGGAAGCAATGCCAGAAGTTCTCTTTGAATGTAGACAACTATCAAAAAGTCTATTCGGAGGCTCAATAACTAGTGCTATCTAGAAATAAAAAAAATCAACTATAAATAACAACCAAAAGTAAAATATAGAAACTCTAAACACGATATCTAATTAAATAAGGGCTTTTATTCCCAGAATAAATAACAATGAAATAACTTAACTTCAACAGTATATTTTTATACATCCGACCTATGTTGTATAGGATTATAAAACCTAACTACGTATTTAGGAATGTTAACGTTGTTAAATATGCCCCAATTTTTATTTCACCTTTAATCGTAGTCTTATTGACTTGGCTTTAAAAAAGTATGTGTAAAATATGATTGAAATAGATTCTTGGATATTTTTAAAAGTTCTTTTTGGGTAAGTTTAAAAGGTCAAACGCAACTAAAAAAAGTTAAAATAAGAGACAAAAACAATAAACGAAACATAAAAGTTAATAGGGTTTCTCAAATAAAAGATTTTATTTACCGAATACAAACCGAATGAATCACTAAACAAGGATCTTGTTATTAAATAACCTGGTCTCAAGGGTGTAGTTGTGTACGCTCGACCTTTATTACGTAGGAAATATACATTAGAAAACCTGACGAAATATTTTTATAGGCACTTACGCGGTGAAAACGTAACCCTACTTCTATTTCATTTTTATTCCTACCACAACGTGCTCAAGTTACTCTCTGGAGAATATTTTAAAGACGTTTTACATTTCGTCGAAACCTATCGAATCGAAATTATTACAGAATACTACGTGAGCTGAGATTAAATCGTTTAATATCTGAGATTTTCTAAAGGAAATTTCTTTTCAAATAAACTTATAAAAGACATCTGAATATGAGTTTTAGAAAAACACTTCAAAACATTTTTTTTAAAGCAATATTACATTGTGTTTGGATAAGTAATAATTTCCTGTATTTCATTGTTACTGAATAGCGACTGGCTGTACGGCTGGACTGCCCAAATCAGAAATGTAGTACGGAATGTTCTATGATATCCGTTTTATAATTTTAACATAATACTGCATAATATGAAATGTCATTTTTATACTCTATTATTTTAAAAAATAACTTTTTAATAGTAAAGTGGTACCCAGATAGGCATGAAAAAGTGTCTTTACATCGATTTCAAGTATTTTATTTCTGCAAGCATTATAACTGGAAAAAATACTTTCAAAATGTAACAATACAAAAATTAAAATTGAAAAAAAATGTACAGTGTAGTCATTTTTATTTGCATTCCACATTCACAAATTAATTGATATAAAGTTAATTAAACATTAGCTAATACTTCAAATGTTATTTAGATAATTTTAATACTTTTTAAGTGCTAAATCTTAAAATTTCGTAAATATATTTGCTGAACTAAATACTACATTTTTTAATACAGAGTACTTCATTTAAGAGTACTTACATACTGAAAGGTATTCAAACCAACAAAAAACATAAACAGATACTTCCTAGCTCTAAAAGTATATGTGCCACAAGCAGCTTTGTCAAATTACTTAACGAATTTACTTAATGTTTATGAAATTTTTTGTGGACACAGCCCACGTGCTGCAGGAAATCCCTAAAGCACTACAGAGGCAGCTCGTGAGGGTTAAAAAAGCGATTCACATTGGTCTTGAATCGCTGTAAAGCATACTTGGTGGGAAATATACTCCTAGGCAAATCATTCGAAGGGGATGAGGTTCCCCATATAAAAGGCTACTTGAAAGGGGTGATAAGCTGAACTACATATGGATACGAAGTGTTTGCGGTACGTATATTTCTAGCATGTACCGCTTTGGAAGGAATTAAGCGGGCTACATCCATCGAACACTTTCCATGAAAATACTTGTGAATAGATTCGCCCACCGTTCTTCAATGCTCCAAGGAATCAAGGTTGTTGGTCAGTTTTGGGTCTCCAATTAGACAAACAAACAAAATCCAATAAATGCAGTGAATGCTTGGTAATAGAGCCACAAATATGAGAGCAATATTCCATTGTTGGTCCAATTTGAGCTTTGTACAGAATTAACAGTTGTTGTGTAGTGTAAGGGTGTTAGAAAGAAATCCGTCGACTGCCACTCGTAAAGACCGTTCTTTTGGAGAAACACGAGAGCCATAAACAGACATACCAACGTACCTTAGCCAACAATCCATCGTGCCAAACACAGTCGAATGCCTTAGATATATTAAGTGCTACCGCTTGGGATTCCCTAAAGTGTTCGATTGCGCTGTTCCAAACATGTGTTACATGAGTTAGACGTTCTTCCATTGATCTTTGCTTACGAAATCCATATTGATGGTAGCTAATAATATTCATTACTTCGAAACATTTTAGAAATTACTTAGTCTTTTTCTTATTAACCATCGATCGAACGGCATGAATCTTGGGTTCATCAAAGAGATACTAATGACCGACTAGTGACAATTTATTAGTCACATTTAACGGTTTAGTATTTTTTAATAAACGAAATATATGGGAAATAAAAAACCATATCACAATATGTACAACACGCCAGAATTTATAAGAATCTGCTTTCCCACAATAAACTGCGTAACTATTTCCATTTAAGTTTTCAATGAAAGCCAGAAAATACGTATTTCACGTATTTTATGTATTATTTATGTACTTAAACATGAGTGTATCTTGAGTTATTTGAAGAAACTTTTGAAGTGTTAAAATCTATTTGTGTTAATTATTTGATGAAGACAAGGAAAATATGAAGTTGAATATTAAATCTTTCAAATAATTACAACACTATATTACTTGCTTGTGGCAGGTATCTTGCACATTGTTTAGTTTTTGGAATCCCTTAAAATTCTAAACATATTTTATATAGAATATTACATACTTAAATTCAACAGTTTTCAAAAAATTGTCACGTGACGTAAAAAATGTCGCATCCTAAATATAATTTGGGTTGGAGCTCAACCAGATATATTAAAGATGCAGAAATATTCACTAAGTAGAGGCTGAGTAAAGCTATAAGTAACTGGATTTGAAATAAGTATAATGAATTGGTCGAACAATGAATGCCGAGTTTGTAAAGACGGTAGAATGTGCATTACGAACTAGGTTAAACAGCAAAGATTATTCAGAGTACCGTCATCAAAAACGAACAGAGACAAATTAAATTATCCCTTACCAAATCACAGAAACACCATCTGCCAAGTGGCACTAAAAGGACAACGCTTCCTTGGGATTAAAGAGACAGGAGACTGGTGGATATAAGTAAGAAACTAATAATAAAGCTACGCACATATTTCTGTAGATGAGCTGAATTTTCCACACCACACCTCGCAATATGCGAAGTAGACGATTTAACATAAACTATAAACCTGATGAGTTAGAATATATGATAGATTCTCTAAAATTTTACACCAAGAATTAATAGAAAACCTGAAGTTGCGGCAAGTGGATACGATTCCTTATTTATTATACGTTCCTGAGCTAATTTTTATTAACAACAACTACAAGCTATACTGGGAACGACCTGTTTTCATACATCAGTCATTCACCAAGAACCAGATATTAGCACAAAATATTGATTCACGTCACCATCCCAAATAGTAACAATCTTCTGAAGAAATAAAATAAGAAAATTGTCAAATATAAAGGTACAAATAAAAGGACAAGATGAAATAAACAGCACCCCAGTTGTTATCATTATATTATCAGCAACGAATTTGGTGCCAAAGATTTTCGCACAAAAGCGTCTAAAGCTTAATGAACACCTGTGAAAAATCATGCAGAACGCAGTGAGCGCTACTTTCAACCGTACGGAAGAACAAAAAATTCGTAGAAAACGCAAAACATCATTCAGAGCCCGATATCATGGGAAGAGCCCCCTCACAGCCCAATCCGTGATAGCTAAGCATATCTAAGATAAGTCAACGTCCTCCTTAAAGTAAGTGTGAGAGTAACAGAATTGTCCAGCTATTGGAAATCCTTCTTAAAAACAGCGTTAAAAAAAAACTGTTTAATTTTCAATATTCGAAAACTATTTTGACTGGGTGTGTGTGAAAAAAAACAAAACATATTAGGTGAAAAAATATAGTATTATTCTATTTCTCTCTCCTTAAAAACTGCCATTGTCGATTGTCAAAACCCTTAATAGCATATTTTAAAAAAAAATTTATCGGAACGTTCGTCATTCTCATACATAGCAGGAATATTTCTAAGACACGTTTTTGTCAAGTATGAAAGAAAAAGAAAAAAATTCAAATTTTACTTTTGATTCGAGCCTGATAAGAATTTTGAATCCGTTTTTTCTTTCATGAAGCATAAAATCTTGTCGTGCAGGGGGCTATTTGCAGATTATAGTTTTAAATAAGGCGGTTCAAAAAATCGGGAAAATATTTCCGTTAACATAAAATTTAAAAAAAAAAATAAGCAAATAGCACCCTGGCCACACGAAAATTAAGCCCTGTAAGACATATAATTTTAGTATATAGTTAATATTAAAATTAAATAAAATAAAAAGCATTTTTTACAAACCTTCCTTACTTAAATGATGCCTAAATAAGTTAGCAACGTTGCCTACGATATGCTCGGGAGGTATGCTTTCAATTTGACTTGCGCAAAACTGTAAGAACGAGAGGCTTAAGTTATTTATTATCTTCCAAAATAATTGTTATTGTGAATTTTTATTTACGGTTATTAGTTCGAAACGGTGATTTGTAAATAATAGTGGCTTACAAGAAAGAAGAAGGAACAAAAAAATTAAATTGTCTGCCAAACGGATAGACAAAAAAATTGCGTAAGTGCGAGTACTTTTTTATAAATATAATGATTAATTTTAATTATACTTCAGTTAAAAATGCTCATATGAAGGAAACTTTACGGCTTGCAGATTCAGAGGGTATAAATTTTATATTCTTTCAGAATATCTCGTAAGTACTAATTTGTGGTGCTTACAGTCTAATAAGGTTAAAACAACTATATTTTTTTGTTAAAAACTATGAATAAAAAATGGACTCAAAGAAAATTTTAAAAATTCTTAAATTTCTTTCAGTTCAATAAAAAAATTATGATTTATGTTTTAACCTTAGTAGCCTATACGCTTTAAAAATTAATTTGAGGCAAATTTTGTTTTTTTTTTGCTTAAGAAACATCATAAAAATTTAATTACACAATTTCTTACACGAGAAGTAACAATTTTGTGTGTCATCTTTTGATTTTATCGAAAATAATTATCGCAAATGCCACCTTCCAATTAGAGAATAAAGAAAGACTACATATAAAAAGCCGTTTAGGAAATGTATTTAAAAAAGATCAAAATGGAGTGGCAATATATGTTGCTAAATTAATATAATCCTGGCTGAACCGAACATAAATTTAGTAAATCGTCGTAAAACCTATATATATATATATATATATATATATATATATATATATATATATATATATATATATATATATATATATATATATATATATATATATTTATATATAAATTCAAAACTTTGCCACGTAAGGGTAGACCAAATTCTTAACACAATTCCTTAGGCACAATGGCATAAAATAAGTAAAATATCCAATTTACTTTTAAATAAATCTGTTATTGTACAAATAGTACAAAATGTCCTTTATTTTGCTCAAATAAATTTGGACTAAAGTAGGTCACAAGGACATATAAATTATTATTGAGCAGGTATAAGTAGTTTTGAAGGTAAACATTTATCAACTAAATCACAGAACAAAAATAGTATTTTGTTTCCTATATTCGAACATGTTATTGCGATTTTTAGTAGGGATCTAACTTTTATTGAGCCAAATATTGGTTTATAGATCGTACAGAATGAGTAATAACGAAAATATATAAAAAAAAGTAGCATTATTTGTGGGTTAGAATGAAACTGTAATAGATATGTGAATGAATTTGCCACAAATAAAATATTTTAATACATAGTATTATTTTTAAGACACATAACAGTTCTTTTTTCAAAATCAGCATTCCCCTTACTGACACTTTTTTCATCTGTCTGAGCAGCTACGCTTCTAAAAAAAAGCGTTGTTACTCTAGAAAAGCTTAGGATTCTTATAACTTATACAGACGCAAATTAAAATGTTTTAACACTGGTTATTATACAGGTTATCTATAAAGAAAGCAGACAAAGCCTAAGAAATTTTCTCGCCAATTTTAAGGCAAATAATTGTCTGGCCAATACATACATTTTATAGAAAATTTTGTAGGACCGACAAGAAAAAATTAGCATTTAGTCCTTACAGCGTTTTCTAATATAGATGTCATTATCAAGTCACAAATTTTCAAATAATAGACATATTTGATAAATTTTTGAAAAGCTCTTCAGTCTTGTATATACCGGTGTATTACTTTTATTAAATGATTAAGAAATTCCTTATGAGACTCAATGAATAAGAAAGATATGGAGTTGTCATTTTGTATATAGTTATATACTGTTTATTTTTTTATTTCATCATTTTAATGTAAAATTGTAATGGTTTCGGTAAAAGTATTTGTTTTTTTTCTCAGGTGCCAGGAGGTATGAAACGCCGTGTACTTCGATGGTATGACTACTCGTGGTCTAGAGGTAGAATACAAGGAGGAGGAGACATAAATACAGCCTTAGGTCTTCTCCCTGATAAACTCAAAACCGAGTTAGCTCTTCATGTCAATTTAAGCGTCCTTAAAAAGGTAAATGATTCGAAATAAAATAGAAACCTAATTGTATCGTGTCGCTAAAACGAATATTTTACTTCAGGAACTCCGACCCACTTTTCCACAGCCTAACAACGAATCCACCTTTCATTCCTTACATTCCGTCTAACAGCTCAAAACTGTCGGCCAACCATTTAAGCCCAAACATATAACACCCAACAAGTTCGCAGTACCCACAGATTTCTCGCTGTATAGGTTCCGACCTGTTGAGCTACTTATAGAACTAAATTTCTGACATAGTTGACAACTTAAACCAAATAAAAATTCAGAAGGAAAGAATTTTAACTTGGATACCAATTTATATCAGAAATGTGCTTTAGCTACAGTTAGAATAGAAATATTTGACTTCTTGCATCAGAGACGCAAAAACTTATTGTGGATATGTATATATATATATATATATATATATATATATATATATATATATATATATATATATATATACATATATATATATATATATATATATATATATATATATATATATATATATATATATATATATATATATATATATATATATATATATATATATATATATATATATATATATATATATATATATATATATATATATACATATATATATATATATATATATATATATATATATATATATATATATATATATATATATATATATATATATATATATATATATATATATATATATATATATATATATATATATATATATATATATATATATATATATATATATATATATATACATATATACATATATACATATATACATATATATATATATATATATATATATATATATATATATATATACATATATGTTTATATATATATATATATATATATATATATATATATATATATATTCATTCTTAGTTTTTGAGTTTTCTTGGGAGTTTTTTAGGGTTCATCAATGAGAAAAGTACTACTTGAGGTTAAACTTTTTATAATACGTGTCAACCAAATTATCTTGATCTTCATCAGTTGTATTTATAACTAAACTAATATATGTATACATGAGCACATGGAACTTACTACAGAAAATAATAAAATTATGGACTTACCCAAAAAGGATTTTTCATTATTCATCAAACAAATATCAAAAATTTTATTATTATACGAATACTCATCAAACTCTATCAAACAAGTATCAAAAATTCTATTATTATACGGGTACTAGTGACGCTTAATATGTTAGTACCTGTGTCGGTACATCATTTAGCTACAATTTGCACTATATTTGATAAAGATTGATTTAAAAGATAGGGAAATGTTAGTAATAGTAATTCCAAAATTATGGCTTCCTATTAAAGGATTTGTATAGTAACTAATGCAATGGAAAAACAATATATATTTTTTGATGTGAAGATACTTCTAATTCAATTATTAAATAGCACTAGAATAGCTTGCGAAATTTAAGTAATAAATTATTAAAACAAACACTCAACTTTAACATAAGAATCACAAATTTCCTGGTGTATTCTTCCTTTAAAATACATCTAGAATGATAAAATACTTCTAAATTCGCGGAGGCTTTTAAAACTATGAAGATATTTTGCTTTCCCTTAGGAATGGGATTTTGATGGAATCGTGAAAAATTTATTAGAATATTATTTCAAACTGGTTATAAAAGAATATCAGCAATAGAGAATTTTTTCACTGCTCGCAAAAACTGTTCGATAAAAAATTTGAATATATATTAAAGGTTGTGTTTTCTCGCTTCATAAAAAATATATAAAATCTCTAAAATTCAACTAAAAACCAGATTAGAATTTTCCTTGACAATCAAACTTTTGTTGCTTATCTTAAAATATAAAACAATTTATATAATTTATGTTATGAAAATACGGACAATATTTAGGGTTACAAATAGATTTTAGGTAATTCTCCTTTAATTGGTTACTATATTAATGATCTTTGGTATTCTGCAAATTAAATACCTTCGAACGGAAAGAATACCTCCCTACAGTTTCCACCTAAATGTTTTCCTCTTAACTTCCGCAGTGAAACCATAGACCCAGGATACTTGTGTGTTCGTTTAGTTTTTTATGTCAATTTTTTTAACACCATATAATAAAATATGATGATGGGAGACAACTCAACTAGGATAAATTTTTTTTCTCATTAAAAAAAATGATTCACACTCTAACAATTTTATTTTTATCTTACGAAAAAAATGAGTTAGCATTACGGATATTCCCATAATTTCCAATTTGTTAATATCTGCAAGAGTTGAGAGGTTATAATGAAAGGCCACTTACTGGATTTATAGGAAATTTCTTATTTTATATAGTAACTACACCTATTTTTATATATATATATATATATATATATATATATATATATATACATACATATACATATATAACTTTGAGTTGATTCGTCTTCTGTAATCTGAAAATTTTCTACTGTATTAAATAAAATTATATTTTCCGTTTTAAGGTGACGATATTCCAAGAGTGCCAACCAGAGTTCCTTAGAGATTTAGTTTTAAAAATGAAAGCCTATATTTTCACCCCAGGCGACTCCATTTGCAGAAAAGGCGAAGTAGCCAGAGAAATGTTTATTATAGCCGATGGAATTTTAGAAGTTATAAGCGAAGCAGGAAAAGTTCTAACGACTATGAAGGCAGGCGATTTTTTTGGGGAGATTGGGATTCTTAATTTGGATGGATTAAATAAGTAAGTATTATTAAGTAAACTAGTTTTAATAGAATTAGTATTAATATCCTGCTAGAAACTATTGTTTGCCATACCAGGTTTCAATAGAATTATTAAGAGTACTCTGCTTTAACAAAATATTGTTCGATGCAGGATTCAAAAAATTTGTTTAAAATTTAAAATAAACGCTTTAAAAAATGATCTAATATATGTATCATGCCTTGTTTTTGAAAATAAGATTTTGACTTTCCATGAAGTTGGAGAAATCAATAAATTATAAATTAAAATAGTACTTCCCGTATAGGCAATGGTGATACTCTTTTGTATCTGTTATGCAAATTTTGACAAATAAATAATTATTTATTTATGTTGGTTTATATTAATTTATAAGAGTGCATTAATATTACAGGACTCATAAGCTTACTACTTGTGTAATCGATAACGATAATGTTTTATAACTGTCTTGCATCTGAAAATTTAAAATATTTGAAAAAAAAAACAATAGCGTGATGCGTGTCATATTTTGCTCTACACTATAGACATCTACAGGATTAACTTACATTAGCGCAATTAACTGGGTTATATCGTTTGTAAAAAAATATTGCTAATTGGTTTAACCAGTATTATAAATCTATTACCTCTATTTTTAAAGCCTTAGAAATCATAGTAGGTTATGAAAATGGCTAATTTTGCCAATATTTATATAAGACTTGTTCACGCAATCAGTTTCAAACCAGTCAGCGAAAATCAAGAAAACCTCTCTTCTTATTGAATGTCACCGATCACTTTGTTTTTCAAGAGCTTGACACTACTACACTATAATATACTTGTACAGGATTTTGTTCTTTAATTTTATTAGGTCTTTTTTTTACTTTCTGCAAGTATTGTTATTGTGAGAAAAATACTCTCAGAGATTTTTGTATTTATTTACGTTTTAGGGTCCCTAAATCACCAAAAATGTAGTTTTCTGTCTGCCCGTCTGGCCATCTCTCATTCTGCCCGTCGGCCTGTTGGCACTATAACTTACAAATATAATACCTGATATAGGAGGCAATGGTATAATTTTTTACCAATGCCGCTTCAGAGGTAGGGGTAAAGGAGATGAAAGCTTTTGGTTGCGATAATAAACAAAATTTTAATCAAAATGACATAAGGGCAAACAAATACGGCATTAAAAAGGTGGGGTAGGGGCTGGAGGGAGTTATTTTACATATATCATGCTATACAACTATTTCGGGTTTCTTAGAATCTTTAAATTTGAAAATCGTTTTATTTTTTGGTTCTTTCTCACTTTAACAGAAATTGTATCAAGGGGAAATGTCAGTTAGTTGTTATAAGTATCATCATACATGGTGTAATACTTCCTTTACTTTATTTTATTCTATTTAAAAATTTAATATATGTAGTAAAGACAAACATTATGAAACCTCATTCTTTAAAATCAGTTCAGGTTAGGTGGTAACAACTGGGAAATGACGGTAATGGTTGGGTATTGTTTGATATTAGTATACCCAAACTGGTTTAAATTGATCTTTTTTTTGGCTCTGGCTGGATTAAAAATAGAACCTGCAGTTTTTGAGAGAAAAGGAGTGAACTGAATAGGGATGTTTAAGTTTTGTATATTTTGAATAATATTATTGAAACTTTTCCTAGTTTTCGGTTGTACAATGGACACATATACCTGGCGCTCGCCCGCGAATAGTCTATATTTTGATTAATGAAAGATATCGAAATACTGCTAAATCAGTTAAAGCTTATCCAGGTACTAATATCTCTTCGGAACATAATTCCGTAATTGCGAAAGCCATACTTAACCTCAAAAACATACAAAAACCATAAAATAGACCGAGAATTTAAACAAGAAAACTGCAAATCCTCACATGAAAGAAAAGGTCCAAAAAAAATTTATGACAATCTCGATAAAATAAATAAAGACATTGAAGATTGTGAGGAACAATTGAGGTTGTTGAAACATTCCCTATTCAATCCATGCAAGAAACAACAAAGGAAAACTAGATGACAAGCGAAATTCTGAAGATGTAACGACGGAGATAATAAAACAATCAAAAAAATGCAAAATACAAAGAGATCAATTGCGAGATTAGAGACAAGATAATAAGAGAAGCCAAAGAAAAATACTTCGAAGGAAAATGTAGAGAGGTTGAAGAAATCCAAAACAAATACGACATTCAATATGCACAAAAAAGTCAAGCAACTCGCGGAGATATGAAAGAAAACTCAAACTAATCCGTTTTTAGATAGTAGAAGGAATAAACTAGCAACAACGGAACAAAGAATACAGCGCTGGAAGGAATACATAAAGGAAGTATTTGAAGATGAAAGGACAGGCCTAGAAAACATAATTCACATAAGAAATGCAAAAAGTCCTGGTCCAGATTAACTCTCCAGCGATATTTTGGGGGTGGTGGTTGAGAGATACACGAAAGGCTTGGTGAAGCTTTTCAATTAAATCAGCCAGAGATTTTCCCCAAAGAATGGTTACTGTCAGTTTTTGTCTGTTTGTCCAAAAAGGTAAATGCTAGGAAATGTATCGACTATCGAACTATTAGCTTGATGTCCAACACATTAAAACTCTTCCTGGAAATAAATCAGAACCGTATGCACCAGTAGCTGAACATGGACACAAATGAAACACAGTTCAGATTTCGAAAAGGCCTAGGAACACGCGAAGCTAGTTTCTGGCTCAAAGTGTTGATACAGCGATGTCTGAATGTTACATGTGTTTCATTGACTATAACAAGGCTTTGGATAAAATGCGAAGCGACCAATTAAAGAAAGTTTATGTTATTATCAAAAAGTACAAATATCTATCGCGAGACAACTATCAGAAGAAATTGAAATAAAGAGAGGAGTACTCTTCGCAAACTTCATAAGAGTGAAAAAATATGAGAATTCGACTGGTGAGATGTTACATCTTTTCTACGCTGCTCTATGATATGGAGGCATAGACATTGAACTCAGCGATTACCAAACGCCTGATACTATATACACAGCATATAATAAACATAGATGCCTTGAGAAAAAGAGGAAAAGAACAGGAAATAATGGACACGATTAAGAACAGAAAATTGCAGTACCTCGGACATGTAACACGAGGAGAGAGATACCATATACATCTAATAATGCAAGGAAAAATCCAGGGATAGAGAAACGCGAGAAGGAGAAGAATATCATGGCCACGGAACCTGAGAGAATGGTTCCGATGTATGTACATCGAGTGAACGTTTCAGAACAGTGGCTCAAGTGAGAATCGCGATGATGATTGCCAACGTTTGACGCGGAAATGGCACTTGAGGAAGAAGATAATGCATTTTATGCATAATAATCTATAATTACCCATATAAGGGAAACGTTTAACAGGGTTGCTTTGAATGTATCGTGTTATATATTTTTTCGCGGTTGTAGTATGCCGGGTTTCAATTGAAATATCCTCGGAGCCATTTCCCTGCTTAACTTTTTTATAACTAAGCATCTTACTATGGTGTTTCTATCATTTAAAATATTGTAATGCTTGCAGCAATTCTTTAGTTTGAGTAAGTAAAATTCGGTATTTATTTGGGTAAGTTATTATGTCGATTTTTCTTTGTGCAATAATATTATAAAGCTTTAATTCTACACCAAATTAAACCCGGCAAATTACATGAAAATTAAAACAAAATCTCAATTGCTGCTGGCCACCAAAATAACATAAACTTGATTCAACCCTACTGTGTCATGGAATATAAAAATGCTAATTGTTGACGACCCAATATTTGTGTTCTAGAAATCGGCATCTAAATCCGCCTGTGTATGTTTTCATTTTATTAGTGGAACATAAATACAGGCTTAAATTTTGTTTCCGAATAAAAGTAAACGACGAGTTATGGGACGGTTCTTTTATTTTCTATTTTTATTGCAATACATAAACTGAACATTTGTAGACACAAAGTGTAAATTCATAAATGAAACAAAAAAAATGCAATTACACTATACCATAAAAATTATCATAGTCATGTAGTTTAATAATGCGAATTCAAAGTCAACTTTTATAAGATTGAAATCAGAAAAGCCCATTTAAGGCAGAGTTTCTAAAATGTTAGCTTTCTTAAATACACGAAATATATTTTAAAAAACAAATACAGGCCTAACATTAGGCCCTCTTTCTGCTGTCTCATTTTAAAAAGCTTTATTTTTACATGTAAAATAGCAAAAGTTCTTCTTATTAATACAGGAAATTTTCTTATTTTTCGTTTAGAATACTACTCGAAACCTATTTATCTTAGAAATCCTTTCTTGCCAGTAACTCTAGAGGTATTTGGTTTTCCCAACTTCTACAATTTTTGCTAGTCGATTAACAGGTACTCTGTTAACGGGGTCTCATCTTTCCGTCTTCTGATTTTGGACGATTGTATGATATTCTGATCATGCTTCCTTCTTCATCATTCCGTCTTCTCTCACGAAGTGTATTATCCTGACCTCAATGCTGTTCGTTCCTAAGAGTTGCTGTGGCGGCTATCCATGATTTTTTTTTCATTGCGCAAGTCATAATGGGTCTTATGCAAGTGTTTTATCCAGAACTTTTTATGCTTATGTTTCTGTTTTTTCCGGATTACGTCGCAAAGAAATCCTAAGATCATGTCATGACAGCTTTTATTATCTGGCCTTGCACCTTGTCAGTCAGGTTTCTACTGCTAGTGATGCTGACTCTAAAACATTTAGAAGTCATAAACTATTCCTTACGTTTCTCATAAACTATCACTTTACATCTCCTCGGCTCTATAAAGATCGTTAAAGACTGAGTTATTTAAGCTGAAAAGATCATCCTGTATCTCTTTGTAATTGTCGCGAATCTAAATAGTAGCCTTTACAAGTTATCTTAATGTTTTGATATAATAATTGCATCCTTAGCATAACAGATGGCCTTAATCTAGAATGCTAGAATATTTCCGAGTTTCACTCTATTCAAAGCCTGCGTGAGGTCGACAGTAAAGCACATATAGACAATTTTATAGCATTTAGTTGCTCTTTGTACATTTGATGAATAAATATCGGGTCTAGATAGACCTGTTTTACCGGAATTACCGGAATTCTGGTTGCTCTCCACTGATCACGGTTTATGCCACATCTTCTGATAGTATTTTAGTAGCAGTTTTTAAATTGAACTCAGAAGATTTATTCTATAATTTTTTGGGTCTCTTTAGCTTCCTTCTTAAAAGTCGGTATCATTACATTTTCTTATATATCTTGCAAAACAAAAAATTGTCAGCTTATTATTGATTTTATCTAGTCCCGTTGTCTTAAGTTTTGTGTGTCATTTTTTCTTTTACGTCATTATTTGCTTTTTGTCGTCGAGTATCACCCTTGCTACAATACACAAGGCGAAAATAAGTTTTCCGTTTTATTCCAGTATTATGAACATCTTCGTTAATGGGTTATTTTGATGTGGTTTCTTAACATACTTCATGCTTTCTTCTGTCCAACATATGAATTATGTGCAATATCAGAAGTTAATTTTTCCCAACAAATTGTGTTTGCTCTATTTTTTATTATTCAGACTTCGATATTGAAGATATGATTTCCTGCTTTCAATAGCTAGAGATTCGATTTCCTGTGAAGTCTATGGTTTTGTGTTCTCTCGTCCATTCCCATTAACTTATCGTTTATCTAATACTTTAGTCCACAAGGTTACAACATCATCTTTATTTATAATCTAATTTTCTGTTTTTGCTGATACAAAGATTTTTGTTGTTTGATTTGCAAAAGATTTTATATTGATTTCTTAAATTTTTTCACGTCGAATGTTTGTCTTCTTTTGTATACAATGTCGCGTTTTAGTAAGCGCTAAATTGTAATTGGTTCCAGTATTCCAAACTCCCACATCTAAACTTTTTAGAACGTTTTCTTTCTCTTCTTTTTGATTCTCATATTACAAATATATCCACTTTACGATTTTTAAGTTCGATTAAAACTGCTTAGTCTTTATTAAAAAACGACCAGACATTCTAGGTTGAAATGTGAAGTAGTTTCGGTTTACACAATCGTATTTACCAAATCGTCATAAATGTAATTCACCCTACCCGAGGCTCCATTATTAAATCTATGTGTGATTATACAGATGTTTATTCCCAAGCAGATTGATGGCCTCACTTATGAACCCTCCTCCTTTACCCAAGCCTGGGATTCAATTCACCCAATAGTTAAATTTATTGTAAAACAATGAAACATCCAATTTAGGTCAAGTTATGGGATTTATAGTCAGCATTAACCGACGAATTTCTTGCCGTTTCCCTCATTCTAAAGTTATTTTAAAATATAAGTCTTCAATATTTTTGTATTAAAGCGGCAATAACGCCTCTACAGTAATAATAAAAAAAAATATAAATATAATGAGAGAAAAAAGTAAAGTGTTGGTAATATTGAAAATTGGACGAATGATAATTTATGTTTAATATATAATTTTTTTTAAGCAAAAAAACAGTAGAAAATTAAGAGTCAAACCAAAAACTACCTTAATATAATAAAGTTTATAATTAGAAAACACGCCTTTACATCACAACTTGTCAATGACTTTTCCAGTATATGCAGTACCCTGTTCCTCCATTACATCTAACACCGGCTTTTAATTATATTTACTTCAGGTTAATGCTGCAGCTGCTTGAATATACTACTCAAAATTAAATTCCATCTGTTACACAATTAGAAGGAAATTACATTGTTTTATTTCCGTAATGTTTACAGAAATAATATAACATTTGCCTCAACTTCGCCCTTCAATTGAAAAACTCAATTTCTGATTTATTTACGAGTGTTTAACCTTATACTACATATTATATTATTATGAACTACAAGAACTTGTTATTGTTGCAGCATACCCAACATCTCATCAAATGGAGTAATTTCTTTTTATTGTTGTAGCTGTAAAAATATAAAATTATTATTATCAATGTATTTTAAGTATTAAAAATTCTTGAGATTCAAGCATAAAAATTAAAACTACGTCAAAGTTTGAATTATTGAGTTACACATATATACTGGGAAAACTACCATCTACAGGCATTATTAGGTTAACAAATCTGCTGTTAAAATGATTTAGTTTTAAAACAATTATCTTTATTTTGTAAATAAAACTAACATTGGTGATTTTAGTGTTCCCTACGTAACACTTATGAGATCACTTCGATGTCCATCTATCACACCCGATTTTCTCCGAAACTATATATAAATATAAAGTTGAAATTTGGCACAAATGTAAGAATTGATGGCCCCTTCAGAGCCGTGTAGTTTTGAAAGTTAAATTTTGTCTTAAGGTATTACCTTGTGGGGGGGGGGGAAACATTTTTCTAAGGTCATCGAGGTGTTAAATGAAAGCTTATGAAAACACGAGTTCAAAAATATATATGATGTAGTACTTGCGTACACTTTTCTATGCTTTATCTAAAAAAAAGTATGACGAGTGCATTACGTTTGATAATTTATCTGGTATATGGGGGGAGAAATCGAAAGTGAAAAAAAAATACTAGGTCATCGAATGGGATGTCAAATGAAAGCTTGTGAAAGTTCAAGAATATATATGATGTAATACTTGCGCACGCAACGAGAGCCAAATTTCGCTGAAAATATAGGTTTTTTGTGGTAACCTAAATAAACTTGTAACTACAGTTAATATAGGAAAATTTTTATCTTTTTTATTCCATAACATTCATATTGTTACACTTTTAGATGCATGAGCTTGGGTGTTTCTTACGTGAGCAACTAACTGTGGCGACGCGAGCAGTACCGGCTACAAGAGTGGTGTAGGCGACGCAGGCAGAGCGAGCAAAGCGACTTGAGTGTCAAAACTTCCAGACTTGAATATTGTCCAAAAATTTTTTTATTAAAGAGTTTACTTTTAAAATCATCAAAACCAAGTTCTTTAGTATAAAAAAATGTCAATACCTGATCTATGACAATATGTATTGATTAAAAAAATATTTTGGAGTAAAAAGTTATTAAAATTAGAGATTACGTGTATAACTAGTAAAGGGTATTTTAGTTTAAAACGTATACGAGTGACATATTTGTTTTTAATCAGAAATAACTGCTTTAAATAAAAAATAACAGTTTCTTGAATAAAATTTGGCCAACCGTTATTAAAAGTGTATTTATTCAAATGAAAAGTCATAGTTTTATATAAACTTGTGGTAAGTTATTTTCTTTTAAGTGCTCTAACGTGCACTGTTGAGAAATTATAGCTAATTAAAGGGTACAATTTTACTCCGTATATCTCACTATTTCTTGGATATATGGTAATACATTTTAAAATTAAAATTCCATGTAGAATCAAAAAACGTTAAAATATATGAGATATTTTGTTGAAAGAACCTGCTCTTGACTTCCAGTTTAACCGTATATATACATATACATATACATATACATATACATATACATATACATATACATATACATATACATATACATATACATATACATATACATATACATATACATATACATATACATATACATATACATATACATATACATATACATATACATATACATATACATATACATATACATATACATATACATATACATATACATATACATATACATATACATATACATATACATATACATATACATATACATATACATATACATATACATATACATATACATATACATATACATATACATATACATATACATATACATATACATATACATATACATATACATATACATATACATATACATATACATATACATATACATATACATATACATATACATATACATATACATATACATATACATATACATATACATATACATATACATATACATATACATATACATATACATATACATATACATATACATATACATATACATATACATATACATATACATATACATATACATATACATATACATATACATATACATATACATATACATATACATATACATATACATATACATATACATATACATATACATATACATATACATATACATATACATATACATATACATATACATATACATATACATATACATATACATATACATATACATATACATATACATATACATATACCCCCTTTACAGTCCACTCCTGAACATAGGCCTCTCCAAACTCCTTTCATAGTTCCTTATTCTGAGCTAGTCGATGCCAATTTTTTCCTACTTTCTGTTTAATGTGGTCTAGCCAACGTTTTGTTGGTCTGCCAACTTTCCACTTATGCAGGCGTGGTTTCCAGTGTATAATGTGTTTTGTCCACCGGGCGCTGTTTTGACGAGCAACATATTCTACCCAGGACTATTTTAATTGGACTATACGAATTATTACGTCTTCAACTTTTGTCCTTTGACTTATCTCTGTATTTGTGATTTCTGAGGGTTATTCCTACCATTATCCGTTCAATGGCGCTTTGTGTTTCTCTAAGTTTATGTGCTGATCGGTTTGTTAGAGTTGTGGTTACCATTCCAGACGTCGTCACCGGAAGAATACATATATTAAACACTTTCTTCTTTAAATTAATTGGAATACTGCTGTTTTTAATTATATGTTTCACTTTTCCTATTTTAGCCGGACACATCTGTTGATCTCGGAGGTTTGATTCTCTCTACCTAGTGTGATTATACGTCCTAAGTAAACGTAATTCATCTACGTTCTCTGCAACCTGATCACCCATACGCACTTCTTTATCATCTGATGTCATGATTTTAGTTTTTCCAGGTTCATGAACAGACAATTTTTTGCTGATTCTCTTTGAAGTTCTTGAAGTATAACTTTCAGCTCATTTATGTCTTGGCCGATCAGCACGATGTCGTCCGCAAAACGAAGATGACAGATATCTACCATCAATTCCTATGCTTTTCTCGTCCCACTTAAGACGAGATATATAAATAAAAAAAAACATATTTTAGTGGATTGGATTAATATGTTAAGCTATATATAGGTGCCAATTGTAGCTGTACAGCGTAACACATCCTTATCTTGACCAATAACTTCTCAAATACATATCTTGTTATTTATACATATTCAAACTTTAATGCCCCATCCGCCCCTAATACAAAAACAGCATCTAAAATTTATTAACATATTGCTTCTATATTATTTGTAAAAGTTAAGATTAGAGGTAAGAATCACAAAACATAAATTATAAAATGGTAGGCAGTATAGCAGTATAAGGCGAACTAAAACACAATCTTGAACTTCCTCACGACCGAGTTAGACACAATATTCTATATATAATAACCGGCCAAGTGCAAGTCGAACTTGCGCAATTAGTGTTCCGTACATTGATTGCTTTTAAAATAAACATTTTTGTTACAGCGTTATAAAATGATCAAAGACTTCACAAAACACACTACAAATGTGTTTTCAACAAAGTTTGTTTCCGATCTTTATTGAAAACCGATAACCTTGAAATTTTTGTTTTTTTTTTATATACCAGATAAATTATTAAGGGTAATAATAAATTTATACATTTCGACTATTTTAAACTGAAAAATCTCAAATTTTTTTAAATGGCACACCCTGTATATTATTATTTTTTCTGGTAGATTTTACAAAAGCCTCCAACTTTTATTGAGTATGTCATATATATATATTTCTAATAGTTTTCGAGTTATCTTGAATTTTTCAATTCTACCCTTGTTTTTAATACACTTACGCTATAACATCATAGTTGCAAAGACAAAACAAAAATGTAGGCATTGTCAAATTTTGACATGTCTATTAAGCAAATAAAAATAATTTAATTTGTTGTAGTAAGTGACGT
This sequence comes from Pachyrhynchus sulphureomaculatus, assembly GCA_019049505.1. Taxonomy (NCBI): domain Eukaryota; kingdom Metazoa; phylum Arthropoda; class Insecta; order Coleoptera; family Curculionidae; genus Pachyrhynchus; species Pachyrhynchus sulphureomaculatus. The sequence goes on along the minus strand of CM032448.1, from coordinate 80,432,668 downwards.
ATAAAGGTAATAGTTATGGATTTTTCTAAAAATGAATTAATTAACTTGCGCAATTAGTGTTCCGTACATTGATTGCTTTTAAAATAAACATTTTTGTTACACCGGTATAAAATGATAAAAGACTTCACAAAACACACTACAAATGTGTTTTCAACAAAGTTTGTTTCCGATCTTTATTGAAAACCGATGACCTTGAAATTTTTGTTTTTTTTTATATACCAGATAAATTATTAAGGGTAATAATTTTCGATCAATTTACATCCTGTGGAGAATATTTCAGAATGTTTTCAAAATTTTTTGATCACTACTTTTCGAGATAAGGGGGGACAGCAAATTTTGGCATTTTTTCAAAAACAATACAAAGTGTGTGCAAGTATTGCATTGTATATATTTTTGAACTTATGTTTTCACAAGCTTCCATTTGACACCTTACTCGATGACCTGGTAATTTTTTTTTCACTTCCGATTTCACCCTCCAAAACTAACCCTTCAAGTAAAAATTTTAACTTTCAGAACTACACGGCTCTAATGAGGCCATCAATTCCTATATTAGTGCCAAATTTCAACTTTCTATGACAAATAGTTTCGAAGAAAATTGGTTGTGACAGCCGGACAGACACACAAAGTGACAGACGAACAAACACTGAAGTGATCTTATAAGTGTTCTGTACGGAAACTAATAAAAAGCAACGTCTTTTAGTGGAGTACACTTTATATTATTATGTTTCTGGATCCTATGAGAAAGTTTAAATCTAAATATCAAAATATATCATACACCGAAAAAAAAATTTCCAAGACATTAATATTAAAAAAGTAAAATATTTACACTTGGATTGCAATGCATATAAGAACATTTTTTCTTAGAAGAAACTTACTCTAATCCTTAGTCAAGTGTATATATTTCCATTTAAATAAATACACCGAATAAAAACTGGCGAAATTTTATTTAAAAAATTATTCGCATTTTTTTCGACCAAAATACTTTTTGATACGTTATAATCCATAACATTAAAATAACTATTTTGATAAGTTTATACCACAATAAAATTTCAGTTATCGACGACATGTTCTGATATAAATTTTCCCCACACAAAGCTATTTTTGATGATTTTAAAAATAATCCCTTTAATAATACAATTTTTAAACATCCCGCCTCGCCCGCACCGCCCTGGTCGCTCATGCCGCCCTCACCTCGCGCGTAGCTCGTGTAAAGATGCTCGGAAACAGTGTTACTATCTCCTTGAGTATAAAATATCTTTGTCCAAACCAACTACAATATGATAAATATAGAGAACGAAAATATATTAAAATAATCAAATAATTAATATTAGTAAAAATAAGTAGCAAAAATGATTTAATACAATTTATTTGTTTCAAATAACAACCGATAAATAACAGAAGTTAAAGCAAATTTAGACAATGAGCATCCGCCGACGACAATGTTCACAAAAAAAAAATCATCGCCGTCATTTTTTCAATCCATTAATTTTAACGGTAGATTTGTTCCTTCAGAACCCATAATACAGCTGAACGGCGGTTTTCTTGATATATTTTCTTAACTTCTTAAAAAGAGATATTTGGGGAAAAAACGAATATTTATGGTTTTGTTTTCTATTTTTTTTTTTTTCATTTATCCATAATAAAAGAATTAAAAAATAATTTTTAAAGATATTATTATTTTTTATTCTTGCGGTTTCAATATCATTTTAACATAAAAATTGTTAAATACAAACTTGTATTTTCAAACAGGACATTTTTAGCATTGAATATACCGGGTGTCCCAAAAACCAATCTATTCCCTTGGAGTGCTGATAGGCCAGCTAATAACTCACCAGAATATGTAAATATGACCTCAGTGAAAAATCGTTAGATTTTATGCTTATGTTAAGAGTCAAAGTTAACTAATTAAAATGTTTTAACTCATGATACTTATAAAAATGTTTTATTTTCTAGCACAATTAGTTTTATTGTCATATTTACATATTCTGGGGAATTATAAGCTGGCCTTATTTATATATTCTGGAGAGTTATGAGCTGATCTATCAGCCTTCGAAGGGCACAAGTTAGTTTTTGGGACACCCTGTATACATATAGGTACTATTAATAGACTAACAGATAAATTTTAACAATTAACAATTAGGAAAAATAAATCTCGTCTTCTAAACATGTTTCAAGATAACAGATTTTTTAAATATTTTCTAAGATTGCTTATCCATTTAACTGACTGAAAAAAAGGAGGTTCGCAGTTTAATACGTATGTACGAGGCTGGTTTGAAAAGTCCGTGCAAAAATAAAAACTACTTATGTGTTTGGGGTAAACCTTTTTTATTTTTCGACATAGTCTCCTTTTAGGCTTATACACTTCGTCCAACGATGTTCTAGTTTGTTGATCCCTTCCGAATAATAGGATTTGTCCAAGTCTGCAAAATATCCATTAGTATCTGCAATCACCTCCTCGTTTGAATAAAATCTTTGTCTCGCCAGCCATTTCTTCAAATTGGGGAACAAATAGTAGTCCGAAGGAGCCAGGTCTGGAGAATAGGGGGATGTGAAACGAGTTGGAATCCTATTTCCATTAATTTTGCGACCACAACTGCTGAGGTGTGTGCTGGTGCGTTGTCGTGATGGAAAAGGACTTTCTTGTGGGCCAATCGCGGGCGTTTTTCTTGCAGCTCGGTTTTCAAACGGTCCAATAACGGTGAATAATATTCACCTGTAATAGTTTTACCCTTTTCCAGATAGTCGATGAGGATTATCCCTTGCGAATCCCAAAAGACAGTCGCCATAACCTTTCCAGCCGAAGGAACGGTCTTCGCCTTTTTTGGTGCAGATTCCCCCTTGGTAACCCATTGTTTAGATTGTTGTTTGGTCTCAGTAGTATAGTAATGTATCCATGTTTCATCCACAGTGACGAAACGACGCTTAAAGTCCTCCGGATTCTTCTGGAAAAGCTGCAAACCATCCTTGCAACACTTCACACGATTCCGTTTTTGGTCAAGCGTGAGCAATCGCGGCACCCATCTTGCGGATAGCTTTCTCATGTCCAAATGTTTATGCAAAATATTATGTACCCGTTCAGTCGAGATGCCCACAGCACTAGCAATCTCACGCACCTTAACTCTTCTGTCATCTATCACCATATCATGGATTTGATCAATGATTTCTGGAGTCGTAACCTCCACAGGCCGTCCAGAACGTTCAGCGTCACTTGTGCCCATATAGCCAGTCCGAAAATTTTGGAACCACTTATAAACTGTTCTAATCGAAGGTGCAGAGTCACCATACATCAAGCTTCTCTTTAGTCTCCTGAGGCGTTTTGCCTTTCATAAAGTAATGTTTAAACACCCACACGAAATTCTTTTTCGTCCATTTCTTGAAAATCACTCGACTTCCTTGATTCACACGAATGCCAAACACAAAGAAATAGACCAATATGGCTGAAACTTGGTGTGTGTTCATTCAAGAGATGCTACTAACTAAACATGACCTCGATACGCGCCGGTGGTGCCATCTCTCGGACTTTGCACGGACTTTCCAAACCAGCCTCGTATATAATATTGTTTAAATTAAGTAATATTTATGTATGTTAGTCTACATTAAATAAAACTTAATATCGAAAAACCGCATCAATCACAAAAAGCACGTAAACTGTTCAGATTCGAGAAACCAGGATTAAGTAAACTTTTCCGCAGCGTACAGATGAGCGGTAGAAGGCGAGCGTGCAGCATCGCCGGAGTACGATAGGAATAAGCCAGTACGACTGGTTGGTTCTAAGTTTTATTTAATTTTGTGAATTTGCATATTTTGTTTTGTGTCTCAAGTATTTATTTCATATTTCCTAGATTTCTTGCGTTTTTAATTTAGAATAACAATAGCGAATATTTCTTTTGCTAATCATATTTTTTTGTAAGCAGGTAGACACTAACGTTTTTAGATTAGGAGAAGACAATATTTTGAACTTTTTTCACTTTTTTGAAGTCAGTTTATTATTATTTTTTCAATTTCGATTTTTTATTTTTTAAAATTAAAGTCCTTAACTTGGTATTAAAACTGGGATTTAAAGATATTACTTGATTAAGTCATCTTCTTGCTAACTTAGTTGACTAATAAGAAGGAATAATATTTAGGTTATTTGCAGAAACTACAAGGGTACTATAACACTAAACAACTTTGATTGTGTTAGCCGATACTTGTTGGAAATTCATCATATAAAAACAACACTACGTTTTAACTTCCAATATACTTTTCAAAATCCACCTCTGAAGAAGCGGTGAAAACAATTGTCAAGTCATTTTAAAAATATGTTGGAAATTAAAACATAGCGTTGTTTTTATATAATTTTAAGCAAGTAAAAATAATTTAATTTGTTGTAGTAAGTGACGTATAAAGGTAATAGTTATGGATTTTTCTAAAAATGAATTAATTGATATGGTTTATATACTGGATGAGGCGGGAAAAAATTGTCTTTTGGCAGTAAGGCTTCATGGAGTGAAGTATCCTAAATCTAGAAATCTAAAAAAAAAATATTAAAATTATTATTAACTATTTGTTTGCGTACTATTGTGAAAACATAACCAAATAGTTAATAATAATTTTAATGTAGTTTAACGTATCTAGTGGTTAATTATTATGATGTAATAAATGTTCAAAAATATGCCCATCTACTTGAATACACATGGTTAGTCGTTTTACTATATTTTTTATTAGAAAATAGGATGTTCTATTTGAAAAAATATACATTATATCGGCCACACTTTTTTGAAGTACCCTGTATACCCAAAAATAATTTTAAACTGTGCACCTTAACATTCCCTAAAACTATTGTATTTAACATTTTTTCGTCATTCCCGAAACAAATGAGTTAATGAACTTTACTCTATTGTTGACTCACCCTGTACAATATTGTTTAAGGGGTTACATAAACCTGGGCGCTGCAAAAAGTATATATATTTTAAAAGTTATTAAGTGAATAATACAAAACAATGGGGATTATATATATATATATATATATATATATATATATATATATATATATATATATATATATATATATATATATATATATATAAATATATATATATATATATATATATATATATATATATATATATATATATATATATGTACTTTAAATTGTAGGAAAGTGTTTTTTATTAAATATGTTTTGAATGTTAACATTATCGGGTTAAATGGACCACTAATTAAAACTATGGCGCCTCCTCGTCTGCAGGATAACTTCACAAAATTTAATTCAATCTGCAAAGATACAAATTAATCTTGTAAAATAGTATAGTAGTTAAAAAATTGTCCAAGGGTCTTTTTCAAAAATAAAAAATTTACAGTGTTTCCAAATTTAGTATGCAATTTTCGACCAAAAAAGTTATATTTGATTATTTATAAAAAATTGTCTATTAGAAAAATTAAAAAAAAAAACTCGACATTTTGTAGAAAAAAATACTTATTAAGATGCTATAACTTTGGAATGGAATGGAATTTTCTTATTTTTTTTTTTTTAAGTGTAAGGAATAAAAATCCATAAAAAAAAAAACGAAACAATTAATAATAGAAATCTAGAAGCCTTTTCTTATTTCGTGAAACAAATACAACATCCTATTTTCATGACCAATGATACAATCAAAACACGATTTTAATCTCAAGAAATGCTTTGAATTTTACGGATACGTAATGTGGCGTTAGACACAGACTTGACTCTACAGATTCCTTTTTGTTTATTTTTGTGAAAAAACAAAAATGGTAAATCATAAATAGTCTTTGAACGCATTTGTCATGAAAAATTGATTTAGTGACTTGCTTATGCCAATTAAAACTTAATGCAAATCCTTCAATATCTAAAAGATATTAATAATTTCTTCCAAGGCACATGAAATCATGTTTTTTTCATTCAACGGTTTAAAGATTCTCTAATTGCACCCCTAAATAATTTACTTACGCTATCGATGAGACTTAACCCAATGTTATATTTATTAACTCAACTCATTTTTTATATGTTATTCAATGATTTTGGAGTTTGGTTTGAGTAACCAAATATTTTAAAATTATATTATAGTTGTTGTAGTGTGTAGTGTGCATTTTAGAACAAAAAAATCTACAGTATCTATAATATATATAAAATGCAACGTCTCTCTGTCTATCGGTCTGTCTGTCTGTCTGTCCGTTAGTGCGCTTATCACTGGAGAACCACTTATTCGATTTTGGTACTTTTTTTTTTAAAACATACATATGTTCTCTGGCCAGGTTATAGGGTATATTTTATTACGATAGGTAGCATAGGGAGTGAGCAGTGACAATAATAGTGAATGAAGTCGGAAAAAAAGTTTGCCGGTAGCACGTTCCCTTGCAGTACACAGCCTAAACCATTAAATTTGGAACAATATTATGTAGCAGATAAAATCTATAATCTATAATGTATATAAAATGCAATGTCTCTCTGTCTGTCTGTCTGTCCATTAGTGCGTTTATCAGGCGAGAACCACTTATCCGATTTACGTGTCTTTTTTTAAATTCATACATATATTCTTTGGCCAGGTTATATAGTAATAATAATAATCTATATCTATAATATATGTAAAATACAACGTCTCTCTGTCTCCCTGTCTGTCCGTTAGTGCGCTTATCCCTCGAGAACTACTTATCTGATTTACGTGATTTTTTAAATTCATACATATGTTCTCTGACCAGGTTATATAATAATAATCTATATAATATATATAAAATGCAACGTCTCTCTGTCTGTCTGTCCGTTAGTGTGCTTATCATTCGAGAACCACTCATCCGATTTACGTGATTTTTTTTTTAATTCTTAATTTAATATATGTCAAAAAAAATCTATAATATATATAAAACGTAACGTCTCTCTATCTGTCTGTCTATCCATTACTGCGCTTAGCACTCAAGAACCACTTATCCGATTTACGTGTTTTTTTCTTATAAAATACAAAGGGAATAAACAGAAACAAAATGCTAATATGTAGGCAAAAAGATGGAAGTTTAGCAGTAAGCTTCGCAGAAAGACTGAATAGATGGTGGGAATACTTTAAAGAAACACTAAATGGAGATGAAAATGAGTTGAATGAGAAATAGGAAGCAAAATTAACTGAAGGGCAGGAGGGGACAAATAAACCCTGCAAAGAAGAAATAAGGGAAATACTCAGAACCCAAAAAAAATAAGGCCCTGGTGGAAATTGTAGAACTGATAAAAGCTGGAGGAGTAGATCTGGAAAATGAAATATGCCGGTTGGTGCAAGAAAAAGAGAGTCGCTCATTTGTCCAATATACAAAAAAGGAGAAAAAACTATATTGCTAATTATAGACCAATAGCCTTACTGGATGTCGTGTACAACAATGTGTTGACTATCAAACACAGACTAGCAGAGAAAGCCGAGTCTATTTTGGGAGAGTACCAGTGTGGATTCAGGAAAAATAGATCGGTTACAGACCAGATATTTTCGATTAAGCAAATCTAAGATAATAGCTTAGAACAAAATTTGGCACTACACTTGGTCTTTGTGGATTTCAGAGAAGCATATGACTGTAAATAGAGAAGGACTCTACAAGATAATGGAAGAACTAAAAATTCCAAGTAAATTGATTCGCATGGTGAGAATGACCCTGAATGACACAGAAAATAGAGTGTTGGTTGAGGGCAAAGTATCAGACAAGTTTAAGGTGAAGAGAGGATTAAGACAGGGGGAACCGGTGTCGACATTTCTATTTAATTTGGTACTAGAGAATATAATCCGGGAGTCAGAAATAGAAACAAATGGAACGATATACCAACAAACCTGCCAATGCTTGGCCTATGCGGATGATATAGCAGTGATTGCAAGAGCAAAAGAGAAACTTCAAAAAAGCCATAAGTAGGATAAAAGAAAGGAGAAGGATGAGAGGACTAAAGATAAATGAGGAAAAAACAAAATACATGGAAATGACAAAGAAGAAGGATAATAAAAACAACAAAAGTTTAGATATAATAAACAACTTAGGAAAAAGATATTTGTTTGAAAAAGTAGACAAATTTAATTATCTGGGAGTAACACTAACAGAGAGTGGACAAGAAAGAACGGAGATACAAGAAAGAATAGCGAAAGACAGAGATGTTTGGGGGCAATGAATCCAATATTGAAATCAAAGAATGTATCAAGAAAAGCAAAAGAAAGAATATATATGACAGTTGTCAGACCCATGGTGACATATGGATGCAAAACGTGAAAACTGAATGCAAGAGAAAAGGAGACGTTGGAGGTGTGGAAAAGGAAAGCTTTGAGAAGAATTTACGGAGGAAGGAAAGAAGAGGGACTGTGGAGAAGAAGAACAAACTACGAATTAAAATGCCTATATACGAAACCCCTTATAAACCAAATCATAATAAGCCAGCGATTAAGATGGTTGGAATACGTGGCAAGGATGAAGGAAGAAAGACAGGCAAAGCAAGCCCTAATAAGAGGAGTGGTTGGAAGAAGAGGCAAAGGTAGACCTCGATCTACATGGATTTAGGCAGTAAAGCAAGATCCAGAGTTGATGGGAATCCCGCATTGGGAAAAGCTAACAGGAGACAAAAGAAGTGAAGACAAGTATGCAACCAAGCCACGAGCCACTAAGGCCCCTTGAGCTATATAATAATATAAACATAACGAATAAGCAGTGACGATAAAGGTGAATCAAGTCCACGCGAGCGGAGCCGCGGGCACGGCTAGTAGCTTATAAATCCAATATTAGCTATGTACACGAAATTTGTTAAGAAATTCTATGTGATGGAGAAATTTAAACTGGGGATGTCTCTCATAATTGGTAAGAACATAATAGGTAATCTATCATATAAGAGAAAAATTTCATGTTACATTATACTGCAGGTTGCTCCAATCACAGAAATATATCAGTAACCAGTGCCGGAAGTCATCTATTGGCGAGTACTTATAGACTTAATTGAAATGAAATATCGGCAACACAATGAAGAAGTGCAATCTGAATGACGAAGCGGACATCTTTTGTTTAAAACAGTTAATAAAAACGAAGTCAGTTTCTTTCTAACAGACTTACCTTATGTGCATAGATTTACATAAAGCCTATGACTCTAAAGAAGTTGTGGAAAGTGCCACTGGAAATCAAAATTCAATACTATTATAGGCCGACATCAAAACTAAAAATATGCAACAGAATATCACATGGGCTTCGAATATATCTAGGTTTAAAATATGCTTTTGTAAAAACTTTAGGTTTTTGGGGAAAAAATGTAAAAGAATGGTAACTAACTTTGGAGAAACAGGTTTATATGCCCTTCAATTCGCCAATACCCAAAGTATTGTAAACAGAGAATATTGTACTAATTTAAACTTATTAGACACAGATGACTATCATAAAAACAACACATGCGAGAAAAAAATAGCTGTCCAAATAAAAAATTCTGGATTACCTAAAAGTAATATTAGAAAAGACTTAAAAGGAAGGAATCTCCAAAGTAATAAAATTAAAAGAACTAAAAGAAAAGCAATGGAATCCCAGAAAGACATGGAAACTAGGCAAATGAGAAGACGTTTTGAACCCGATATTCCTTTACACTATTATCTTGTAGTGAAAGATTCATTCATTCTCATTAATCATTCTTTTAGGAAACTATACAAAATGAGAGAAAAATTTGTATAGAAAAATTGTATATATTGTATAAGCTTTAATTCGGTATACCTGACATATATAAGGAGCATAATTGGTAAAAAAAAATAGAGAGAGTTCCATGAAAAATAAGAAAGTTGCAGTCACTTCCGGTCAAACCGGAAGTAATTAAAAATATTTCTTAAGTGATAAAAAAGCCTAATGATGTTCCATTCCGGTACCTAAAAATGCAAATATGTAACTTTCAAAATAAAAAAATTACAGGGTGTTACATGTTGGCTGTGTCAACCGGTTTGGCGAAATTTCGGGCTTCGTCTAACATTTAACTGGTTTTGAACAACATTCAGCTACTGTCGTGACACAGATACCCACCAAAACCATATAGTTATTTCACTGTTATGGTCTTTACTTAAAAGGTTTGAATTCTACAAGTTCCTCATAAAATTCTAGATGCATTTCGTAATATATATATATATATATATATATATATATATATATATATATATATATATATATATATATATATATATATATATATATATACACATAATAATTAATGACAACAGTATTTATATAACGCATCTTAGCGTATCTTTCTGATCTAATCTTCATGGTATATCGTTTAATTTACGGTCATTTCTCATTTTCAGACGGACAGCTGATGTACGATCAGTCGGTTACTCCGAACTATTTTCCTTATCCAGAGAAGATGTCCTGAATGCCATGAAAGATTATCCAGAAGCTCAAGAGATACTTCAAGCCTTAGGAAGAAAAAGACTGATGGAGGTATAAAGATACAATTAATAATACAAATCAACACAGTTTTCTTGATGTTATTTCAATAATATTTTTAATGTTGACAACAAAGAAAAATATTTAGTAATTTCAACCCGACTTATAGACTGACGGAAAAGTACAATATTAAAGCTTTTAGACCTACTGAAGATATAATATCTAAATCGATTTCAGCAAAAAGTGCAAATATCTTAAAAATGTTGTGAGATTAACTATCATCTTTAAAATAACTCTATGTCTAAAGGTTATAAATAATTATCAGTGTCAATATGTACACAATGAATTGTAATTAATTGTTAAGAAGAAAATTGAAAATTTCTTTAGTTGTGATAGGAACGTAATTAGGAATACCATAGGATACATTCCTAGAAAATTGGAAATTCAACAAATAAAAATTTTTGTAAAATTATACAGGAAAAATAGTTTAATGCACTTTAGATCCTCACTATATTACATACGAAAAATAGTTGAAAAAGTTTTACTTTAGATTATTTTATCTTTGAATGTGCCTTCCATTCTAGACCATTTTGTATGATCTAGCGTTCAACTTTAACATCATGTTCTGCTTCTAAAACCGTTTAATCCGATGCCATTTCGGCTGGTATAGACGCTTACATCCTTTTTTCGAAGAAATATCCTTCCAAAGGCAAGTCCTGGTTCGACCGAAAATGTCAAGAAGCTTTTGCTTTTAAACATCTCGCCTACCGACAATGGCGTGAAAATCCTAATGAAATTATCGACGTAGTCACACAATCAAAGAACTAAAAATAAACTTCTTGCCTGCCCTAATAATTCCAGGTCTTTTTGGTCAGTCGCTAAGACCATTAGTCAAAATTTGACTAAATCTATTATACCACCACTCACAAGGCCAGATAATACTATTTCAACAACACCAGTTGAGAAAGCCAACTTGCTAGCTGAACTTTTACTTCACATTCTACTGTCGATTTCCAATGAAAAATTCCACAACTATTCCCATAGTGCAGTCAAGGATGCCAGATATTATCTGGACGGATCCTAAAACGTATTTTAATGAAGCTACATACCAAGAAACCTTCTGGCGCTGGCGGTATACCTGCCATAGTACTCCAAAAGTGCGCGGAAACTAACACCATTTTTCT